>VXBR01000788.1:52790-87156 GCA_013400215.1 Cisticola juncidis
AGAAAATTTATTTTTGTTTATTGTTATTAGTAATGCATTCAAGGTAAAAGTTGCTCATTGGTAAACAAGAACCGCACTTGTGCTGTGAGCATTGAGGTTTTTTGGTTTTGTTGGTTCCTCCTCCCTCAGATAAAGATAATTCTTTGCCATTTTACCTTTGGAAGTGTGCTGTGTGCTTTGGTGAATGTGTCTGGGGCAGTCTGTCTGTCAGGGCAAGCATATGTGGTAAAACTCCATGGCCATCGAGGTTCCTGAAGCAAAGCCCTACATCCTCTGGCCCAGCTTACTGTGATTGTGGAAACTTAGCATGATGCAAGAAATCATGAATAATGGAACTGGAAGTAATATGCTAATGAGGCAGAATAATATAGTATATGAGGCAGAAATATCACTTTAGGTAAAACTTTCACCTTGTATAATTCATCCAGTATCCATCACCAGGGCTGTAGATGAGGCTGCAGATCTGGTAAGGGATCAGAGAATGGATCCAGGCCTGAAAACAGCCTTTATGTAGAGGAATTGAGCTGGATTACCTGGCAATCCATGCAGAGCCTCTGTGGCTGGTGTTCTTGAAAAGCAGGTTAGAAAAGCATCTGTCAAGGATGATCTGATTGGAGCTGACCTTGGCCTGTGCCTCTAACTTGATAGTTCTGCTCTGCTTCTGTTAAGTTTAGCGGAACAAGTGTGAATAAAATTGTAAATACCTTGCACAAAGAAGAGAGGGAATGGATTTTGTCTCGTATAATCCCATTTCTTTTGTGATTGCCATAACAACACAGTGCAATGATGCCCCTATGGCAGCAGTTTAATCTTACCGAGTTTCACTTTTGCCTCTCTTATTCCCCTGCTCATCTGGGCCTGTTTTTCACAGCACCATGTTTCTCATGGGACCCATGAAGCAATTGAAGCGGATGTTTGAGCCTACGCGTTTGATCGCTACTATTGTTATGCTAGTAAGTATCCAGGAGTGCTTTTAGCTCATACAAACCTGGCAACAGTTTTCCATGTCAAGTCCTTTCATGCCCATTGCTGTGGCCCAGGATGTGTCTGGAGGTGGTTGTTTGGTTCGTGGTTTTTTGTCTTTTCTTACAATGTCGAACACTGCCCATCTGCTGTAGTGGACAGGTAAGTGTAGCACCAGAAAAGCTCCTCTGTGTTAGGCAGGACTGAGCTGAAGCCAGCTTGTGTTGCTAAATGGGCATTAAGGATCTGGGACTGGTGTGTGTGAACCAGGCATGTGCCTTTTTAGGGTGCTTGAAGTAACAATGTCATACTTACATGTAGCCTAACAAGTGAATGATGGGAAACTAGGGGTTTTTTAAGTTATCCTACAGATGTTGCTAGATATTTTATTTTACATAATTTTTGGCTTTTTGTATTCTGTCTGGTTGCCTGGAAAGAGCTGTGTAGGTATTTCCATCTTGTTAAAATCATCTCTTCATGACAAAGCAGCTGGGGAAACTGTGCCTTGGTCACCTTGCATTAGAGATCATCCCAACTTCTCATTTTGAAACTTGTATGATAGAATGAATTTGCAAATTCAGCATTCAGTGGAGTGACCCTTGGAATTATTTCCTTTTAGAAGATGGAAGTTATAGCAAACCTTGTGTTGTGTGTGTTTCTCTGTCTGAAAGTTGCTGCTAAGTTTCAGACTCACTCTTTAAAGTACACATTTTTTTTGTCTCTGCAACTTTCTGTTTTCTCCTGGCAAGTCAAAGGGTTGAAAGGCAGCTTAACTTGCATAAAACTCACGCTCTCAGTCTGAATGTCTTCAGAGTGTTTGCTTGGCATCAGCACTTCACAATTTCTCTTTACACATCCAGAGATGCTGCAGAGCTTGAGAAATTGCCTGTGTATGCTTGCAGATCCAAGCAAGAAACTGCTGTGTGGTGTGTGTGTTTTGTATGCATTCAGGATGCCTGGAGTCAGGAGAATTCCTGGAATGTTGCTCACTGGGATAAAGCCTGTCATTAGATGTGTGATGCAGTATTTAGACCAACGTACAAATCACCACCTTCAAACTAATGGAAGAACTGCCTTTATTGGCAGTACTGGTTGAGCTCAATTGTGTGATTTCTTTGGCAATGTGTGTCTTAGTGTCTGAATATGCAGTACTATATGGTTTTTTTCCATTCTAGCAGAAAGATGCACATTATAACCACTAATAAGCACAGTGGTACATGTGTATTTAAAGGCTGTTAGATGCTGAGGAAGATGAATTATCAGCATCTATTGTATATAAATGAGCTGTCATATTAAATTGAAAATGAAAACTTATAGGAGGCTTCAGTTAAAACTGAGAGTTAAAGCAGAAAATAATCTTACTACCACCCCAAGATTTTACTTGTAGTAAAGAAAGATACAGTGCAACTCTGAAAACAGAAAAAATGCTGGTTCTGGTTTGAATGACTGTGCCTTACTTAAATATATACACAGGAGAGCTACTAAGCAAAAGCCCAAAGTTCTTGAAAGTGTAGCATAGTTTTAATTGGTGAGCTTTTAAGTAATGATGTAACTTCAATGCTGTGGTAACCATGTAACCATCAGGAACTGTAGAGAAGCAGAAAGACTAAGAGTGGTAACTGAAAAGTATTTTAAGTTTTACTTAGGCAAAAGGATGAAATGTGGTGTGTGCCTGTGACACCAAGAAGTGTGTGGGATGGAGCAGCGACCTGCAAAAGAGCTGCAGGAGCCTCTTCCCCTTGCTCCTTTGCAACCATAAAATCATTTTCTGGAGATACCAGGCTGATATTTCCTGATTGATTGAATTCACTTCAGAAATGTAATAGCGAGAGCATTTTAAATACAAGGAATTGAATAAAACTGTGAAATTATGTAATTCATTTCTGTCTCTGTGAAGGACCCCATTACGGTGTTGCAGTATTTGTAGAAACTGGAGGTATTTATCTTTTTAATTAAAATAATCTGTTTTCTTCCAGTTGTGCCTCATACTAACACTGTGTTCTGCTTTCTGGGTGAGTACTGGAGTCCTGTATGTATATATAACTGGAGTTAATATAACTGGAGTATATTTTAAAAGTAAGATTCTTACACTGTTGTCTCTGCTGTGTTTCTTCCCCTGTCCCCTCTCCTCTCCAGTGGCGTAAGGCAGGACTTGCTCTGCTTTTCTGCATCTTACAGTTTTTTGCCATGGCATGGTGAGTGATTTCCTCCCTACACACTCCCCTTCCTGTTGCACCTGACATCAATAGCTGAGTTGTGAGTGCATTTTGACATTGAGTTAGGTGGAAGGAAAATTTTTACCCTGTCAACCCCTTAGATTCAAGACTGACCTGTTCCCACTTCTTGGTCTCTCATACCACTACAGAGGCTTTGAAGATAGAGCTCAGGGCTCCATTTCTAGAGGAAGGTCCCTTGATTTCTCTGAGCTTGAATGGAGCTTGGATTTTTTCCCTCCACTTTTAAATCAGTTTGTTGCCTACTATCTGGTATTCTTCTTTATTCTCTCCTTAATTGGCCTCGTTCAGAGACCCAGTTACGGCAATCAAATTCTCAGTGTTCTTCATGTTAACATGTGGTCTGTGCAAGGTCACCAAAGGAGTGCACAAACTCATAGGGACACCTAGCCAACCCTCAGTGCTAATCTTGCTAACCTGTAGGTGTTGGAGCATGAAGGATACTGGATGCAGCAGAGCTGTGTTTAAAATATTTTCACAACATCCCCCTCTATTTTGCCATAGTGTTTCATACCCTGGCTTGGATAAGATGGCTTACAAGGATACTCCATCCTGTTACTCCCAAACTCAAAGCTCCATTTTGGTTATGTAACTTGCAGTTTAGAGCATCAGAGGGGTTGTTCTTGTTTGTGACTCTAATAAAACCTGACATGAAAAGTAACTTTCAAAATCTGTCTTCTTAGGTACAGCATTTCCTTCATACCATATGCAAGGTAAGCTTCCCTACTCTCTTTGTTGTTTTGAGGTTTTATCATACAGAAGATTGGTTTAGAGAAGCATTGTCATATGTGGCTTTAGAAGGTTTTCCATGGTGCAGGAAATATAAGTGGTTACATCTGAAAATGAGAATAAGCATCTTCTCTAGTGGGAGAACACAAATGGAGCAAATGAAATACATATTTCTTCCCATAGAAATATGTAAGCCTGCTGACCAAATGCTGAGCATAAGGCTTGTTTTTGGAATGCCTGAATGTTGGTCCAGACTGCTACTAGACAATTGAATTCTTCTGTGTCCCTTTTGTCCCTTTCTCCTCCATGAGCTCTGTTCAGTGTGGGCACACAGCTGTGTCCCTGCCCCATCCTTCTGCAGTGCCCTGCCGCAGTGCAGCCTGGCAGGTGTCACTTCTGCAGCAGGGGGCCACTGAGCATACCTGCTTGTCTCTAAGGCATTTGTGTAGTCATGCAAATCATATTAATGCAATTAATACATGGGCAGCTCATCTCCACAGTCCTCAGTATCAGTGGGATAGCAGCGTGGAATGACTCTTATTTAATAATGTAACTGAGGTGATTCTGACCCTCTTGTGTTTTTTTCTTTCTTCTGCTTGTAGGGATGCTGTGAAGAAATGTGTTTCAGTCTGTCTGTCCTAACAGGAATACCGGATGCCTCACTAAGTTCTAGGAAGTTCTAGGTAGAACTGTGTTGGGATCACTGTGTTGTGTAGTTTCCTACTTCTGTCTTGAACCCGTGCCTTTCGTCTGCTTGTTAGAAGCTCCTTGTGTGACACCCAGCGTCTGCAGTTGCTTGGGTTTGTAAGCAATGGTGTCTGTGGGACAGGGGGCTTGTGATCAAAGGAAATACAGTCTGGCAGAAGAACTGGGCACAGGTTCACATTTTGGTGGTGATTCCTGCATAAACTCATGCATTTGGTTTTGCAAAAGTTTCAAAGTAATATGTGAAGTCTGTAAAGTGAAGACCTTGTCTCTGGTGGGACTGTGATAATTCTAGAGCTGAAAATTGATTTCTTACCAACAACTTGGGATTTTTTTTAAATAGCCTTATGTCACTTAATCTTTTGCACTGTTTGCCTTGGATAATGAAATATTGGTATTCTTTTTTTTCCTGTCTCTCTTGGAAAATTTTAGGTTTATGAGACTTCTAAAAGATGTAATTCTAAAGGCAGATGTGGTTGTGGACTAACCATGAAATGTTTGCGTCTTTAATGAAGTATTTAATTCTCAGTCTATACTGATAGTCTTTCCTTAAAATATATGAAAGGGACATTTTAATCTGAAAAAAAACTTTTTTCCTGTTGGAAAAGCACTCATAAAATAAGGTTCATGGATGTTTTCACTACCAGGAACCTGAATTCTTTTCCTTGCTTATGGTTGCAAGGTAGGAAACTGACATTTTTCACATGAAGTGAGGTGCTTCTCTTCTCCAGCTGTAGCATAAGAGCAATGCAAAGGGCGTGGTAGGCAAGCAATAAAAGAATTTATGTATGTCCTTTCTCAAAGGACAAATTGCCATAAGGTGGAAGTGGGCTATTGTTTTTAAGCAGCCTGGGTTGAGAAGACATTTTCTTCTGTACTTGTAAATAAGTTAACATTTGTCTTTGTTTCTTTGTAAGTGGAATCAGTTTCTTTCTGCTAAAACTCTTGCACACACCAGAGGAGAAAGCACAATATCCTGTTGCCTGTGGTAGCAAGGAAAGCGTGAAACAATCCCACTGCCAGCTCCAAACAAGTGCTGAGCAGTCTGTATCCAAATTCCAAGGCCACTCTGTGTTCTCTTTATCTTCTGAGCTATGTATAATCGTTTACTCCCACAGCATTGCAGAGGTCAGTTTAATATCTCAGCACAGATCCCTGCTTCTGCTGTGTGAGATTGTGTTTAACTGCTTTCCCTTTTCCTTTTACCAAACTCTCTTGCTGGAGCCAGTGCTTAGATGATAGTTTTCCAGTGGACTCTAGTGGGAATTGAAGCATCTCTTCGTCAATCTACCAAGAGTTTAGTTGTTTAAAATCACTGTGTTTGCATGGCAAGTGTATCCATGACTTGTACCACAAAGATTTCCATGTAAGAAAAACCTAGATCTACTTGGCTGTAAGGTATAAGCTCATGGGGAAGGCAAATAGTTCTATGGCTACCAGAAAGTTAGTAAGAAATTAATTAATCCAAAATCTCAAATTTAAGTGTCCTTCTGATAATTTATAAAGCTCAGTACCACCTACCTGTAAGGATCTTCTAAAAAAAAAGAAATTAAAGATTCCTTTTTGCAGATGGTATGAAAGGGAGATTTTGGCAAGCGTTTTGTGGATTCCAGGTGGGCAGAATTACTGTTGCAAAGGCATTTGAATGGAAAATACCACATTGGAAAGATGGCACTGATGTTGGGATGAATCAATTATGCAGATTCAAGTGCTATGTCCTGGTACTTTTCTTATCTCCCAGGGTTTAGAAGTTAGTGTTGAAATAAATATGTTGACTATTACTCTTCTTGAAAAGAAGATTTAGTTAAATGCCCAAGAGAGACTGGGAATTAAAGAAAACTGATCCTTCTTTTCCCTGGCTGATCTAAGACAAGTGTCTAAACTGATGTGTGTCCTTTTTTTATTGAGGAATAAGTTCAAAACCTAATTTGCATCTGTCAAAGGACCTATGCCAGTCTTTTCTTAGGACTGATAATGTTTACAGAATTCCTTTGTATAAGGGAAATTGAAGTGCAACCCTAATGCCTTTTACATTCCAATATTCCTTTAATTTTAGTGTCTCTGAGTGTCCTTGGAAAAAGCTACAAGCAGAGTATCCATTGTTTCTCCTTCCCCTCCCCAGCTAAGTTACGTTAACTCCGATCATCATTCCAGGTTCAGCAGCCACAATAGTGGAATTTGACTTTTGGGATTCTTTTTTTGATTACTTCCCATTAGGAGGAATAAAAACCTTCTGCTTATTCCTTGGCTAGCTTGGGCAGGGTTCTGGTAGCCTGATTCCCTGGCAGTTCTTCTGGATGAACAGTACAATTGGGTGTGGTGAATGTTAGTTTTCCAGTGTGCAGAGTAGCTAACTAGAACCTTTTAGCTGGCTCTTGTGAACACAGCCAATTAGAAGTAGGGAATTCGTGAAAATACCAGTGGATAGAACATAAATAAGTTTTTTGTCCTATTTGTCAGTTTAGAACTGTAATTCCAGCTTCACAGCCTTTTATTCAGGAAGAGGGGAGAACAAATCTTCATTTGACTGTAGACCACATGAGGCTAAGCAATTGTGCCCTTACAGGAAGGGAACCCAAGGGAAGATGGCAAGGACACAAGGATCATAAAGTGCCACTGGGGTTGATGTTGCCCTTTGGTGCTGTATTCTGTTCCTGGGGACATCAGGCAGCAGGAGAGACTTGCCATATTCATGCCAATTTGTGAAACATACTCAGGGTTTGTTGCTTCATCTACAAGCAGTTGTAATTTAACGTAGCTCCCCAAGAAAAAACCTCTTTAGATTCTTACTCACTTTCAAGTAGTAGTAGTAGTGAGGCTGTTGGCAAATTAAACAGCAAAAGAAATTTCCATTTTACTGAAGTACTTTATTTTATATGATTTTTACATAACTAGGGAGCAAACTATATGAATATTTCTTCTTGAGTAGTTTTCAATCTGAATTAGATTGTACCATTATACCCTTTTTTTTTTGGTCATTAGACCTACTTTGTGTTACATTTTGGCATCATCAGCTTTGGTTTTCTGCTTGGCAGGAGGCATGGTGGGTATTTCTGAAGCTTTCCACCTCCCTGTCCTTGAGGGCAGGAATGTTTGTTGTGTACACTCTACTGTGAGTTTGTGGTTTGAATCACAAAGCTCCTTCCTTCCCAAAGCCCTTGCTCACTTGCCTACAGCACCTAACTCAAGGCTGATTCCTCTAAGGAAACTTCTTTGATGTTGGGTGCCCATCTCAGTAGGATTTGGTGTTTTAACAGAAAGTGCTTTTTGCTCAGCCTGTCGACCAGTTTGTCCACTCTTTTTCACTTTTTGCTTTTACAGATAACGTAACCTCAACCAAGCAGCCTTAGTGTACAGTTCTAGCAGGAAATTTATATATCCTGGGTCAGCTGACTTTCCAGCTACATTAGAAAGGGAAATAGGGAGGGTGGCAGTCATGTGTTCCCAAAGTACTGAGATTCTGTACATTGAAATATGGGATTTTTTTTCACTACTTCAAGGTTTTGCTCAGTTTTATATGATGAAATCCGTTATGAATGCTGGTACTATCTGAAATGGTTCTACACTGATGATGTGAACAATTTTATCTCATTTAGTATTTACAGTAATAAGATTGTTCATGAGCTGTTACAAAAATCAAGGAAGAAGTTTTTGCCACAAGATGAAATTCTTTTCAGAAACCATGTTTTTAAAAGGAAAATGTGTTGAGCTCTATGTGTGCCTCTGACTTCCTGAGAACAGCTCTTGCTTCATTTTGGTACTTAATCAAGCTCATGAAAGTGAGATCACTGCTATTGTAAACTGAGAAGGAGGAGGATGTTTAAACACATTTGTCTTAAGAACTGATGTTTACAACCATAGCAAATACTGACCATTTTGGAGGGAAAGCACACAAATGGTTTATTGTCTTAAAACCACGTGCCTCGCTGTAGTGTGACCACTAAATTTTTTTACCAGCTGTGGAACTGTTTTGTAAAATAAACCAAACTCAGAAATTCTCTGCAATGTTTTATACTGTTACTGATTCTGTTTGCTGCTGTGCTTTTTCTTTGTATTTACACTGTTTGATTTCTACTTTGATAAACATCTTTTTTCTGACTTACAACTTTCTCTGTAATGAAGTGAAACCCTTACAAGTGCTGTTTATTTCCTTCAATAAAGTTACCACTGCATTAAATGAATTGTTCTTATGTTCTTATGGCTTTTTAAATGATGCTGATTCTCTGGATGATGCTGAAATTGCTGTGGGTAGTTTGTTTCCTTTTGTTTGTGTGTTTGTTTTTTTAAAAAATTACTGTCCTGTCCTCACTTCATTTGCTGTGCACACAGCTTGTACTGCCGGGGGCAGTTTTTGTGTCACCAATGTTTTGCTGAAGCTTCACCCAGCAGTTGCAGGCACCTGGACAACTGGTTGTCAAAAGTTGGAGTTGTTAAGGTGAAAATTTTTATTAATTCTTATTTATTTACCTCAAGACTCAACCTAGGTATGCTAACAAGCTGTCCTTAGTCCATTCTACAGAGGAAATAATGCCTGGTGCCATTCTGTCAGCAAAGACAACAGGAAGCAACATGCCTCTGAAATAAATGTGCTCTGAGTGCTGATGTTCACTTCATAAAATGTAAATGAAGTAAAATATCTGATTTATGAAGAGGCAATTTTATTTTTTTAACTTTCAAAAAGCTGGTCTGTTTAAGAGTGTACCTAGTGTGTATCCTAAGACCTGCCATGGTTTAGTGTTTAGTTTAGTATTCTTTGGCAGTGTATCAAGGCTGTGTGTGCATCAGGCTGTTCAGGATATGTTAGACTTTATTCTAATTGCCAGGCAGGTGGGTTTCTTTTCCTGTTTGCAACGGTGGTGGTGAGGGTTATGCACCATGGGAGACTGTGTTAAGTTTTCAATTATCTTATTTTCTGGTTTTTTTGGTTGTTCTTCTAAGCAAGCTCTGTCTCACAGCTGACTGAACTGAAATTTCTGTCCTACAGGAAACTCCAAAGTTGCATTTGGAATACAAGCAGCAGCCTGTCTTCTGCAGTATAGAAACCTAGGGGTTTGCAGTTTATCTTTTTGAAAAGGTTAGAGTGTCCCAGGAATGTCAGGAAAGCTGGATACATCTGTGTCACACCAAGACAACTGTGATTTCTCACAGGGCAGTAAATGCTTTCCGTGTCTAATAGCTTAGAGGTATTTTGCTTGCCTAACTCAGCCTCCCGTGTAACAATGAAGCTGTCAAACTTTGCCACTTCATTCTCTTGCTGAGGTCTTAATACTTGAATGATAAAAAAAATCTTCATTTGAAATCCCTAAACAATGATCAGCTGCCCTGGAGCACATTCTGTTGATTAATGAATTTGATCCTTAGAAATGCTCTGAAAGGATTTGTCAGTTGTGCTACAGCATCTAGTCCCTGAATCCTTGTAAAGTCACCAGCATCCAAATTCAGTGACAAGGCTCTTGGAAAGCTGCTGTAATGTCTGCCCCTTTCCCTTCTCCTTCCTCAAGGTCTGATTTGCAAGAGAAGGTGTTTCATGGATGTGAGTCATTCAAAGGTGGGGGTTGATAGTTATTTCAATCCCTTGCTTGCACCTTTCCTGTTGAGCTCAGCCCTGGTTGCAATATGTGTGGGGATATGGGCTTGTGACTGCCCAGCCATGAATTGCTGGAGATTCCTAAAGGGAAAACATTCTGGTTATTTCACTTTTCAGAAGAAAGCTGCTGGTGAATTAGAGATGGAATAGTCTATTTAAGCTGCCAATCTTTGGGATTGCTATTTTAAGTTAGCCTGGTTGAAACCCTTTTAAGTTTCTCTTGCATTCCCTTGTGGCATCTCTAAGAGAAGTTATTCCCAAGAATTCGTGCTTCAAAACCTCCATGGGAATAAGTGTGGAGTAACATGGTGTAGTGTGAAAGTGGCACAATGAAGGTGTCACCTGGTCAGCGTGATTTCATTGCAGCTCTGGGGGGCTGTCATGCCCTAAAAGCTGAAAGTGGAAGTACTGAAAGCAGGAGAGGGGCTCTGTGCAAGGGCACACAGTGACAGGGCAAGGGTGAACAGCTTCGTACTGGAAGAGGGGAGGCTTAGGATTAGGAAGAAATCCTTTGCTGTGAGAGTAGTGAGGCACAGGAACAGGTTACCTAGAGATGCTCTCGATGCCCCATCCCTGGAAGTGTTCAAGGCCAGGCTGGATGGGGCTCTGAGCAACCTGGTCTAGCAGAAAGTGTCCCTGACTAAGGCAGGGGACCTGGAACAAGATGGTCCTGAAGGTCCCTTCCAACCCAAACCATTCTATGATGCAATATGTGGTGTGAAAAGAAAATTTATCATGGGCACGTTCTCCTATGGTTTCTGTTTGTGTGTGACAGGATGTGTCAGGCTCATGGCTTTTGAGAAAATCAACTGCTTCAACAGAGTTAGACTTGCAACTTACTGCCCCTCATGGTTAGCACAAAGCTTTAACCTACCATCCAAGTAAAAATTCCTGTTTGGTTTTCCCAACAAACACTGAATGTATTACTTTCCTTCTGAGATGCTGTAAGTAGAACTTAAAGCTTTGCTTAGAATCTCTTACTTTTTAAATTATTTTCTGATCTTTAAGATGAGAACAGTAATAGTTTCTTCCTCTAGGTGATAATTCATGTCTGAAGACATCACTGAAGATCTCCAAATTAAAAAAAATTAAGGAAAAGTATAATTATTATTTAAAACAAAGTAAGTTACATTTATCACCAGCCTGACTATATATATTTGGTTTGCTGTCAATGTTTCAGTGACAGGGTTACAGGGGTGGCTTCCCTGAGAAGCTGCCAGAAGCTTCCCATACACTGATGGAGCCAAGGGCAGCTGGTTCCACGATGAACCCACTGCTGCCCAAAGCTGAGCCCACCAACAACAGTGGCAGCACCTCTGGGATAATGTATTTGAGGAGAAAAAAACCCCTTGCACTAATGCAGCCAAAGAGATGGGAGAGAATTTGTGAGAGAAACAGCCCTGCAGACACCCAGGTCGGTGGAGAAGGAGGGGCAGGACGTGCTCCAGGTTCCAGAGCAGCAATTCCCTGCAGCCCGTGGTGCTGACCATGGTGAGGATGCCGTGTCCCACAGCCCCTGGAGGTCCATGGGGATGCAGATACCCACCTGCCAGAGCAGATGGATGCCCACAGAGGGCTGTGAGTTTTGGAAGCCAAAGCTGGAGCAGACTCCTGGACAGAGGAGCGCACACCTCTGGGTTTGCTGGCAGGACTTGTGACCCTGCAGGGTACCCACACTGCAGCAGCCTGTTCCTGAAGGATTGCACCCCATGAAAGTGAACCACAATAGAGCACTGTGTGAAAAACTGAAGGCTGTGGGAAAGACTGAGGGAGAAGTTCATGGAGGACTGTTTTCCGTAGGAAGAACACTATAGTGGAGCAGGGGAAGAATGTGAGGAGTCCTTCCCCTGAGAAGGTCACTGGCAGGGAGGAGGAAGAGAAAATCACGAAGAAAGTTAGGCCTGGGAAGAAATGAGGGCTGGAGGGAAGGTATTTTAACATTTGGTTTCTTTTCTTGTTAGCTTACTCAGTTTTGATTGGTAATAAATAAAATTTCCCCAAGTCCAGCCTGTTTTGCCCATGATGGTAACAGGTGAGTGATCTCTCTCTGTCCTTATTTCAGTCCATGAGCCTTTTGCAATATTTTCTCTGTCCCTGCTGAGGAGGGCAAAGGATGGGAGAGACAGAGCAGTACCCATCCTTTGGCGGGTACCTGGCACCCATCCAAGGCCAACCCATTGCACTACATTCGTTTTTTCCTTTGGGTTTGTTGGGTTTTTTTCTTCCTTCTCTTTTTAAAAAGCAGAAAGATTGCTGTGGAAAGCCTTCCCTGCTCTCTGGGCTCAGAACTAATCTCAGTATAATCTCAGATATAACACCAGACAGGGAGGTACCACCCGAACAAGCTGCCTGCCTTTCTGCTAAAAACATACCTGGGGGAAGTTATTGAAACTGTCCTCTCACCCTGACATTAATGAAAAGGCTAATCTTCTTTAAGTCTCCTCTAGCCTAGCAATCTCTTAAGGGGCTGGATACATGATTAAAAAACAGAAGGAAAGCAGCTGTCTTTTTATCCATTCTTAATTATTCCGTGGTAGTTGATAGGTGTTGATTTCCTGGGAGTGTCATGGTGATGGAGGTTACATTTCCCTGTGTTGTTGGGACTCAGTGTTCAGAGGGGGGTTAGCTGAATGCTGCAGTGGGAGCTTTGGAGATGGAAAGAATGAGTCTTATTTTCTGCAATTTCATCTGATGATGAAGGGCTGTCTTTTCTTTGGAAACATGCAGCTAAAAGGCCAAAAAACAGCTATCCAATGTCAAGGCAAGAAAGGCCTCTTTAATTACCTTTTTTCTTGTTTGCTTTTTTTCCCCCTTCTTTCTGTGTACCTCACCAGCTGGTGGCCAGGGGCATTTAAGAACAAGCTTAATTAGAAAGTCAAAAATAACCTCTTGCTGTTTCCTGCTGTAACTTGGTGAGTGAAGTCCAGTATGTATTGCAGGATTGTTCTGATTGTTCCTTCACTGCTCTCCCCAGTCCTCATTGCTTCATTTAAAATATGAGTTACTAAATTCTTACTAGTAAATTGGAGAGGATTGTGAGCCAGTTCTGCCTGTCTATGAGCCACAAGGAGTCTGATACCTGCTTGGAAGTGCCCAGCTCTCACAGATAGGTTTCAGGAAAAGCTTACAAATTTGCAGGTTTTGTAGGGGCATTTTCTGTTCCTTCTGCCACCCCTACTGATTTGCTTGTCTAATTAAAGGGTTGACAAATGTAAGAGGGGCAGTAAACAGTCTTCTGTCCTCCAGCCCTGCTGTGTCCCACTTGCAATGGCACTGGCTGTCACCAGGAATATCCACTGTGCTCCCCTCTAAGTCCAGCTGCCCTTTTTTCAAATGTCAGGTTCAGGGAAATTTAACTTCCAGCCCAAGAAATAACCCACATCTGAGAATGGATTGTTCTCCATACCCTGGAAATCCCTACAGCCAGTGACATTAATCTGTTTGGGCCTCTGATCAGCACTTCTAGACTTGGAAAAAATAATCTTGTAAGAAAGTAGGAGAAAGAAGGGTTGTTTGGAAAGTAGTCCAAGTTGTTATTTAAGTGAATAGAGGGACAAAAAATTAGTGGATGTCTCACTTCTCCTAAAACAGGCTAAATATTCAAAGTAAATTTTCACACGTAGTATTTTGAATGAAAAGCCAACAATAAACAAATGACTGTGACTGAATCTATCTGGTTTCTGCTCTGCAGCCCTCTCCCATGGCAGCTGTGACACTGAAACTGTGCACAATGCAAGGAAGCCTCATTCATGGGATCTGGAAGTGTGTTTTAAAGTCAAATCTCAGGCTGGAGTACATTCAGCTGAGCATGTGCTTGCCTACATGTAAACTTATTATTTCTCTGGCTAATTCTTTTAGATTGGAAAAATGTGTCTGATGAACTTTACCTTCTTCTATGTACAACACAAATTGCCCCCATGCTGAAAATAGTGATTAGGCAGTTCCCACTAACCAAATATAGGTAACTACTCTCATTTTGGAAAATTTTGTGGTTTCAGGCATCCTGAGCTGTGGTAACATAGTTACTAAAATTCAAACTGTGTGAAAGTCAGGTATTTTAAGTTGCTAGATTTGTGGTTTACTTTTTCCTCTGGACACTAGACTTTCAAGAATCAGACACCTTTTATGAGTGATAACCATAAGCACATGAGTGTTACCCAATTCTGGGATCTGAAAGTGCATTTAATTACTGTGCAGGATACAAGTCTTAATATGATACCCCAAAGTAAAAACATTCATGCTTCTCCATTAGGGATGCTAGTTGTAAAAAAATCCAGTTTTACTGGTGAAAAACTCTTTTCCCAACCCATTACTGGAACAGTAATATCTCTAATCCTTCCATATACCCCTCCTTCTCTACAGCTCCATCCCAGGACTGCTTTGGGCAAGCAGTGCACTCCAAGCAGGGCCTCCCTTTCTTTTGCTTTGTGGCAGCCTCCATTTCCAATCCCTCTTTGCTGAGCATATTCTTTACCTCTAGTGATGCACCCATGCTGCTGGTGAGAGAGTCTAACTTCCTCATTTGGAAACCCTTCTACCAACGTGAAGCAACCTTGTTGCTTTTTTGCATGCTTTTGGTTTCCTTTAGGTTTTAAGCATCTTGAGGGAGGTGGATGGGATCTGATTTTTGGAGATTCTAATCCAGTATCACTCCACTTGAAGCCCTGCAGGAGAGATGGGCAGTGGGTACTTCTGAAAGCCAGGTTGCTTCTCTTTTTATTTCTCTACAGAAAGAACTGTGTGTAATTACTGGAATATTGTTACTTTTATGAGCTGTTGTCTCTTTACCTGCCTTAACTTTGAGTCTCCTGATTTCTGAGCAACTCCATCTTAAAAGGCTGTATGGAAATAGGACTTCAGCTAAAAAAAAATCCTAAATGTACCGTTTTTAGAACTTACTGAAAACCTGAAGATGTTCAATCAAATTGAAATTCATGGCACTTCCACCAGCTCCAATTTCTCTGTCTATTTGCATCTGTAGTATAATAAAATTTAAAACTGTCTCACATAATCTCCTATGCATTTCCTATGCCATTTCATCACATGCAGGCAAAAAATTACAGTAGTAATTTCTCTCTCCTCTTTGAGTATTTGGAAAGGGGAACCCAAACATAAACACATTCTGTTTCCATCAGCATACCTGAGATGCAATTACTTTTCCAAATGCAAAGTGTGCCTAAGGTACATTTCCAGGTGTACCTTCCAAGTACCTAAATATCCTATAGATTTTGAAGTACATTCTTCAGTTGTTCAGCAGTGCAAGTTGTTCAGCAGTCAAAGTGGGCTGTTTGTCAACTAGAAGTTGCTTTCTGATGCCTGCTAATGTAACTGATCAGACTTATAAAATAGTCTAGGTATTTCTGCTATGAGTTGACAATTAAAAAAAGAAGAGGGGAAGAGGTGTCAGAATGTGAAGTTTGAAAGCTGCATAGAATCATAGAATGATTTGGGTTGGAAGGGTGCCTCAAGGTGCCATCAAGCTCTGGCCATTTTTGTTTAGGTAGATGGTACCTTTCTGTTTTTTAATGACAAGATCTGTTGAGCCTTGTCAAATGATGGATTTAACTTAAATTCTGTTTTATAAAGTCTGCCATATCCTTTCTTGTCTGCAGAAATCCCAGCACTGATCCACAAATTATTTTGTCTTTCTAAAAGAGACAGAAGCACAGAAATTCAACAGGGACAATTGACTGGAAAGAATGCAAAGTTCTCAATAAGCAGATAGAGAATGTATTTCTCTGAAAATGACCTCTCGGACTACATTTTCATCATCAAGTCCCTGCCTATGTCATGTCCAACAGACCAGAAATTTTAAAGGCATCATCAGAGATGGATGTATCAAGAAAAGTTAGGTACTCCAGCATTTGTTGTACACTGAAACCCAGTGTTTACAAGTCACTGTTATTTGTGGGGCTTCCACTTAACCCTCCAGCAGGGGACTGAACTCACATCTCTCATCTCCTTGGCTGAATGCTAAAATTGTTGGAGTCCTCAGTAAAATGCAGGAGGCATTTTTATGAAGGACATGTGTTGTTGGATCAGCTTGTCAGAGAAGGTCTCAGCATGAGGTGAGAGGGAATGACTTTTTGGGATGCTGAGGGAGATTTTGCATGAGATGGACCTTGAGTTGGTCAGCAGTGCCAGGCCTCAGGCAGGTAAGCTCATAGCAGCCCCAGAGGTGTGCAGTCTGTCCCTGAAATGCAGCCAGAGGGGCACTCTGCCACCTGCAAGGTGCAGCAGGGGCTTTTTGAATGACAGTGGGACCAAGGGATGGACACAAAGTCCACCAGCAATGGAGTGTAGGGATGCTACCTTCTCCTTGTGCATTGAAACCTCAGTGCAGAAAGCTCTCTTACTGTTATATTTTGATTTAGGAATGTAGAGGAATGAGGTTAATGCATTTATGCAACATTCATGGTGAAAATATTTTGAGACAACCTTCTCTGTGTAACTATCTTGACTCTTCCCAGCTCCTTCAGTTAGAGTCCGCACCAGCGTGAATGCAATTTCCATGCATTGTTTCAGTCTGGAAATGAAACAATTTTCATTAATGGAAACCTGGTTCTCAAGCAGAACAATTAGACCCACTTCAGGTTGAAAAAAGATAAAAGCATGCTAATTTGGATGGAGGACTCTTCTTTCAAGGCAGCCAATTGAGTCATCAGCCAGCCACCCACCTGACTGTCTAACAGGTAATTAGGAGATAGTCCTCTTTTTGTGTGGAGCGTGTGCGTAAACCTCCACACGCCAGTGTCACTGCCCATTGGGACTTCCAGGGGAAAGAGCCAGGCAGTGGCAAAAGAGTGAGGAGAGCAGGTTAGTCAGGTGGTGCCCAACGAACTGACTTCTTTTTTTTATTTAGCTTATTATTTTTGTCTTTTCAGCAGCTACCTGAAGTTCCTGGCAGCACAGCGGTCATGGCAGACCTGGGCTGCAAGAAAACCAGCGACTGCACGGTGTCCAGGCTCCTCAGCGTGGTGGAGAGTGAGCTCCGGGCCGGCAGGGACAAAGGCGACCCCACGGAGAAGCAGCTCCAGGTCGTCCTGGAGGATGCAACGCTCTGGCAGAGATTCAGGGAAGTCACGAATGAGATGATCGTGACCAAGAATGGCAGGTGAGTGATCTGCTCAGCACTGCGGGCTCACTGGAGGAGACAGCCAGGGGGGTTAAGATTTACAATAATGAACTCTGTGTGCAGACTCGGGAGAACTGCAATGAGCACACCAGAGTTTTTAGGGGACTGCAGCCTTGCAGTCTGCTAAAACCAGAGTGTGAACAAGATGGGGGTGACCCTGCTTCTTTTTGGTCACTGCCAAACCATTCCTCCTGTGAAGCATGCTGGAAAAATATATTGACTAACTTATGATTGCACAGAAAGGAAACTTTTGCAAGGGAATACCTCTCAAAACCTTTGGAATGACTTCTTATGCTAATAATCATCAGCCTATATTAGCAAGTCCTCGCCTGTAGGCTTCAAATTACTGCACAGAAGCAAACTGGTGTTGTTATCCCCAGCTGCAGCCCCCATCCCTCTGGCCTTGGCTATTAACAGTTTGTATGAGCAGTCTGTACCAGAATGGGTGCAAGAAAACTGCCCTGTGTGCTCTGTATGTACGTGCAGTCTGAATTGCATGGTCCCACAGTTGTTGCTGGTGCCCTTAGAAACAAGTGTGGAATATTGTTTAACATACACAGTTTTAGAAGGACAAAACATTGTGGTGTAAATGGATCACATGTCTTACTATTTGGGGAACACAGAAAGGCACAGGAAGAGGGAAAAATGTGGTGAGAAGGATGCTAATTCTGAATCAGACACTGGCTTGAAGAAGGCTGTCCACAGAGGTTCTGCTCTGAACTGGGCTGACAGCAGAGTCCAGCCCATAACAGACAAGCAACTACCAGAATAAGCTTTGCACAGTGATATTAAGGTTTTTATTTAATTTATCCTCGCCAGCCCTCTGCTGCTCCCCATCCCAGCCGCTCCCTCAGTATGCACATGTTTTGCGAGACCTCTCAGGAGATCCACATGGGAGAGAGGAATTAAGAGATGGAGAGAAAGATTTACTCGTGTGGTGTGAGTTTCATTAATTTTGCAGACTTCGGTTTAGCAGAATTTGTGGATGAAATTCCTGTTGACTGTAGCTTGATGAGGGAGATAGATGAAAGCAGTAAAAATGAAAAATCTCATCTGTTGGTTCAGCAAGGTGATTCTGCAGAGAGAACAGTTACCTTCCCAAAGTACCAGCTGCTGGTGTAAGAGTACCTGTTGCCATTCTGATTCCTCCTAATAACCTATACTGATAGAAATCTGCTGCTGAGGTTCTCTTTATATCCTGAAGCTGCTTTTCCTTCATTTAAATTGCTTTGAGAACTGCTGCTAGGCTACAGAAAACTTTTAAGTAGACTTTCACTTCCTGTACAGTTGCTTAGACTGGCTCCTTTAGCAGTGTAAGTCACTAAAAATGAGGTAAGATGGGTTTGCCTCTGATTAGTTAAATTGATATGAAGAATCACACATTATCAACAGGGTTTTTTCAGTTTTTTTTCCTGGCAGCTAATGAAAATTATGTCTTCATGGTGATACTAGTTCTTTCTGAAATGTCAGGGTGAGTGCGGAGATAAAATCTTTTTATAATGCTGACAAGGGAATGTTTCGTTATCTGAATATGTCTGGGTACTTTTCATTTCATTGTGTAAGCTGCCTGATTTTTTAACTTTAATTTATACACTCCCTATCAGCCAGATTCTACTTTTCCTATAGCCACATCTCTAGAAATGTCAGTGAGAGCAGGAATAGGTTCTTTATGATCAAACTATAGCAATCTCAAAATAAAAAATTACAAAAGTATGTCACACTGCTATTTGCATTAATCTTTTTAACATAGTTACTGTAGAGACTATGAAAAAGGATCTCTGCATTTCTGAAAGTATCTTTCATCAAAAAACACAGCAGCACACTAAAACAAAGAAAATACAGACTGTGGCCTGGAGCAAACAACTCTGAACCATGCTATTCAAAAGGAGACAAATTTGAGACAATTTTCTATGAGTGCTGAGTTTTTCTTGGGTTCAGGATTCTTCGGTGATTGTCTCCAGAGAAATTCTCAGTAGAAAAATATTGATCTTATTCTGCTGCTGCTGAATGAGTACAACTAAACCATTCCTGCCAAAGGGTAGATTACTGCTTTCAAAAACTGTGTTCTACAATGAAAGCGAAGAGCCAGCCTGAACTTTTGTGTGCGAAAACTAAAACAGTTGGTGTGGGCTCACACGTTGTTAGTAAAACTCAAAATTTAAACAGGAACCCGATACAGGAGTATCCCAGAGAATGAAAGTCTAATTGATTAGTGACCCTCAAGTGTCAAATTCTAGCATGCACAATTCTATCTGCTCTGAGTGACCTCTAATTGGTACCGAGGGTCCAAAAATGTCACAGTTAGATGAACTTGAATGTTAATATACAGATATGTCTCCGTGGCTGTATCATACATCATTATAATAATCACCTGCCCTAGTAATATGCCTGGGGAAGATAGATATATTCTGAACAGGATAGACATCATTAAAATTACACCGTGTCCTAGATCACAAAATACATCCCAATGGGTGCAGCTGATGCAGTGGGAAACCATCTCCTATTTTACTCAGACCTATTGTATTCAATTGACACTTCAATATCAAATGCACTGTTACCTGGCTGAGTAGGTTTTCTCTCTCAGTGTTTATACCATATTAACTACGTAGTATCCTGAGACTTTGCAATCCCTGTTATTGCCTGGAGACAGGAAGGTGCCACTGTTCCCCTCTGTGCATGGGGAAAATCCGTGCAGGCAACCATGAGTGGGGAAAAAAATGCCCTTTCTAGGCTTGAATGCTAAAGCAACTTTACTGGTTACTGTGCATTCGTTTGATATCAAACATCTTCCCACTCAAGGTCTGTACTGTGGAGTAATTGTAGCAGATTTGCACTAAATAAATTGAAGAGGCTGAAGTGCTCGGCTATGGCAGCAACGGAGGTCACGTGTGCACCTACCTGATCACTGAAACAAACATTCTGACTGAAACAAATTTGGAGAAATCACAACCTGCCATGCTAAAAGACAGATTTTAACAGTAAAGCCACTTAATCTGCAGAACACATTAGGTGGTAAGTTCTCCATGGTTAGAGTCTGTACAGTCAAAACATGCTGGTCCAAGAGAGGCAGGGAATTACTGGGTATGAAGCCGGTTAACACAGGGAACTGCTCTAATCTTGGTGCTGCAGGAGGCTAAAATTGATGGTGACTGTGCTCTCTTCTGGATTGGTCTATAGGTCCTTGGGGATAAACTTGAGCCTCTCAGATCAAAAGGCAGAGCAGTCTGCCTGCATTGTGGGCAGAGGAATCAACAATCTGCGTGTAACACAAATAGCCCTGAGCAATCCAGTGAAATTAAATTTTCATGTGGATTAATTTCCCCCTCTGATTCAATTTCAGCTATGTATCTAAATGTGTTACTTTGAACATTGACTGAGGGAGATCTAAGTGTTGGAAGGAGCAATGCATCCATACTTTTTATCATATCCTAGTTTGGTAGCTGGTGCATCCTGATCAGAAAGACACACGGACTTATACACAGTGTATAAGTCCTTGTCTAATCTTCTATTTAATTAGAAATGTCATGGCTCACAGTACCTTGGAGACCAGTGAGGAGTGCTGAAGCCAGGGTCCCTATATGGAAGCTGGAAAAGAGCAACGTACGATACGACCAATATGGTTACAACATACATTCTCCGCTTTATTCTCGAAATGGCTGGTTTTATACAGTGCAGAATAATTTACAGTTGCCAGGTGCATTCTTATTGGCATTCAGCGTGAACAAGTATGTAAACTATCTCAGTTTAAGACAGCTAATCTTCACTCTAATTGTCCTATACAGTCTATGCACAGACCTTAACCTAATTTCTAACTGTGCCACAAGCTTATCTACTTATACACGGGCCAAAATCTGAGGCCCAGTTTGGGACAGCTCAAATTTCATTCCACAGCACATCATGCCCACGATCTCTAAGAAATTTGGTTAGAGTGCTGTTCCTCAGGGGTCAGTACTGGGACTGAGCTTTTCATTGCCTTTGTGGGTGACAGGGGCACACGCTCAGCAAGCTTGCCAGCAACCCCCAGCTGTGTGCTCTGGTTGACATGTGGATGGAAGGGATGTCATCCAGAGGGATCTGGACAGGCTTGAGAGTGAGGCAAACCTCATGAAGTGAACTTTATGGTTCTGCAGTGAAATACAGGCTGGGTGGAGAATAGGTTCAGAGCAGTGTTGAGAACAAGGACTCAGGAGTGTTGGTGGACAAGAAGAGCAACACGACCCAGCAGTGTGCACTGACAACCCAGAAAGTCAAACACATCCCAGGCTGCATCTAAAGCAGCATGGCCAGCAGGGCAAGGGGAGAGATTCTCACTCTCTGCTCCACTCTTGTGAGACCCCACCTGGAGGGCTGCATCCAGCTCCAAGGTCTCCAGTACAGGAAGGACATGGAATGTTGGAGCAAGCCCAGAAGAGAGAATTTTTCCTATGAGGAAAAGCTCAGGTCATTGTTCAGCTGGAGAAGAGAGAGACCTTACAGCAGCCTCCCAGTACCTAAAGGGGTCTACAAGGAGAGGGACTTATTATAAGCACACGGAGTGATAAAAGGGGTGGTGAGGGATTGGAAAAGGCTGCCCTGAGAAGTTGTGGATACCTCATCCCTGGAGGTGTTCAAGGCCAGATTGAATGAGGCTCAGAGCAACCCAGTCCAGTAGAAGGTGTTGGGGACAGCAATCCTGGGACTGGGACAAGATGATCTTTAAGTTCCCTGTCAACCCAAACCATTCTAAGATATTTTCTTCAGTACTGCATTGACCCTGTATAAGCACATACTAATATCAGATGAAAAATCTCAAATTTCTCAAATTCTGTCTTTTCCTGTCAGCAGAAGGTGCTCAATGTATGTGGCAAAAACTATGTAAAGGTATCCAGAAAGGTGAGTGGGATGTCATGGGAGACTGATTGTTAGCAAATTTGGATTTGGGTGTCACTGGAGAGTATGACTGCAGGGGCAGGGACTTCCAGTCCTTTAAGACAGCCTGGAGTTTCAGCTCCCTTCTTATGTATTTTGGAGGTCTTGCATGGCTACCTGAGCCTTGAGAGCTACCTTGCCTTAGCCCCATGGCTATGAACCTCAGGGCATTCCTCTGGTTGCTTGGTGTACTCTCTCTGTAGCCACAGGATTAATTTGCCTTCATTGGCATTTATGGCCCATAAAATGTGTCATGGAGAGATGGCAGTTGCCAGGAGAGGTCAGTATGGAGGTGTCTGGGGCAGGGAGGCCAGTTACCTAGGGAAGAGGAATGTAGGAGGTGATATGTAACAGCAATTACATATACTCCTTGACAAGCTAAGAAGCTTAATGAATAGGATACCTTTGCTGGGAAACACCTCTGTTCCGATGTGCACACATTATTCCCAGTTCCTGAAACTTTCAGGCACTGAGGCGCCAGTGCAGAGCTGTGTGGCATCGATCACAAGCACTGAGACAGAAAAAAACCCACTGAAAGTCAAGCTGTGAGCTCCTGCAAATCTCCTTTACAAAAGAATAAAAAAAAAAAAATAAAAGGAGATTGAGAAAAGGTGTCATTGGACCTTTAGGCACAAAAGGAGCATTTTTCCAAAACTAAAGAAAGGCTGGATTTCAGTTTTAAACACACAAGAGACTGGAAAGCTGGGTAGAAGTTTAGAGCTTGTGTGTAAGATGGAACTAAAAGCAAAAGGACATGTTCAAGCTGGTGAGGTCAGGAAATATGGAAGTATGGGACCAAATTACTGGAGAAACTGCCAAGTGCACGGTCTGAGGGCAAGGGTGGATTGAAGGAAGGGAGGATTTGTTTTCTTCTGAACAAGTCAGTGAGCATCTGCAAACAAACATAGACTGAGGAGAGTCTTTCAAGACCAGCTTCCAGCGGTGTCCCCCTTCTCTGTTTCCCTGGCCAGGCGGATGTTCCCTGTTTTGAAGATCAGCGTGTCAGGCTTGGATCCCAATGCCATGTACTCCTTCCTGCTGGACTTCGCTCCGACTGACGGCCACCGCTGGAAGTACGTCAATGGAGAATGGGTGCCAGCTGGGAAACCAGAGCCACCCAACCACAGCTGTGTCTACATCCACCCGGACTCTCCCAACTTTGGGGCCCACTGGATGAAAGCTGCCATTTCCTTCAGCAAAGTCAAACTCACCAACAAGCTCAATGGGAGTGGGCAGGTATGGCCTGATGTTCCCATACCACCTCTTGGCTTCAATTGCAAGCACCTACCAATCAAGAAATATCAAGGGTGCATTTATGTAATTATAGAAGCCCTTACAGGCCTCTTCACCCACAGATGCCAATTATTCTCTGGAGGCCAAATGTAAACAGGGATAAACAGGCCTTAATTGGCACTTTCAGATTTTAATGGACTTCTTGATGTTAAGAGAGACCGAGTGCTGTGGTTTACTTAATCGTCAGGGGTCTTTTCAGAGTTGGTCTTGTGTGCTGGGGATTTTTACATAAGACTTCAGAGAAAGGGGGGAAAAATGGCCATGGGTATTAGGTTTTTGTTGTGTTCCCCAACATTGTTTGGTGTAAGTGGAATGTTGGCAGGAGTCAGATGGCAGAATAAAAGGCTGCTCCTAAATTAAATAATTACTATGTCTGCTTCTGCATCATGATAATTATCAATATTCTATTGAATCAGCTTTGGCCTTTGGAAAGAAACCACATGTACCAGAAATAAGTGACTTTCTCTTTGAACCTCTTAAAATGCAAACAGGAAAATTAGTTTTGTTTGATATTTTATTTTTGATGATGCATCTAAAGGCAAAATGTTGCACAAGACCTTTTGTTAGCTTGTTTGTTTGGTACAAAACTCCTACGGTGAATGATACTTGTCAGCCCAGAATCAATTTCTTTCATGTAAATGTTATACTTTCTCAATCTGTTATTTCCATTAGGTTTGTGAGGTACCTCTGTAAGCTTAGTATTCTAATGAGGTAGGAAATTAACTCAAGTTTTACGGATTGGAGAACAGGAAGCCAATCTGACTTTTTCCTTAGTCATATGTGGAACCAGCACACAAGAATTATTGTAGAGCGTAGAACAGGATCTGAATTTGCAAATGCTTGTCTTCTGTCCAGGATCTCAGAGAAGTCAAAAGCCTCAGAAAAATATGCCTGGGGGGAAAAGGCTACAGGAAACTTGGAGGGCCACAGAGTCCCTGAGGAAAAAAAAATCGGGGAAACAGTGTGCATATATATGATGGAGAGGAAAATAGAATAAAGCAGGAGAGAAAAAGCCATATGAGAAACAGAACCCAAACAAAAGTTACTACATAACAAATGACTGAAGCTTTGTTTGCTTTCTTTTGAAATCATGACCACCAATGGTTAAATTAAACCATGTCCCCACTCCGTGCTTCAGCTGCCCCTTCTGTGATAGTATTAGAAAGTAATTGATGACTATTAGTGCTTTATGCTAGTAGGTATGTTCTTTATTTTATATACATATATATAGGTATATATATATATTTATATATCCATCATTTTGCAAAGAACAAATTTTAAAAAATAATCATTTTCTTGCACTAGAAGAAATTAAAGGACCTAATACCCTTCCTGGAATTAATGCTGTTCACAGCTTTTAGTGCCAGGTTAGATGATCTGCCAAGGCTTGTTTAGATAAAGCTCACTTTGCCCATAGAGGAGACCAGATGACTGCCTTAGCTCCCTCCTGGCACTTTTTCTGTGGTGGTGATTCTGAGTCCTCCAGACAGCAGAAACAGGACAGGGGTGCCCCTGAGCTGGTTCAGCAGCCTCTAGTGCAGTGGAAGCCCAGAGGTCTGAGGGCCATATCTGCTAGCACAAATACTCACTGATGCTGCTGCATCCAAAGCCTTACCTACAGTCCGGGGAAGTCTCACTCTGTTCAATAACCCTTGGTTCTTGCAGGGGTGGAAGGCACCTGCCCTCCCGCCTCAGCAGCCGCTGCCAGGGGAGGCTCAGCAGCGACAGCTGCTCTGTCACAGGGCCAGGGGGTGGCTGTGGGGCACCAGAGGGGCACTGGGGGCTGTCTCTCTGTTTTGTTCCTTGCAGATAATGCTGAACTCCCTGCACAAATACGAGCCCCAGGTGCACATAGTTCGCGTGGGAGGCCCGCACCGGATGGTGATGAACTGCTCCTTCCCCGAGACCCAGTTCATAGCGGTGACTGCCTACCAGAACGAGGAGGTAGGCGGCTGCCACGCCGTGCCCTGGCCACCATGGGGAGCTCTGTCAGACACTGATCAACTGCAAGACCTCAGTGCCTTTTTCTTGTTTCCCCACCAGTGCCATGCAGTGTACTACTCCATCCAGTCTAATACTCTGTCTTTTCTCTGCAGTAGGATATTGACTAATCTGGTGTCTGGCTCCAGCACTAAACCAGGTTTAGTTTAATATCCTGCCACAGCTAATCCAGACTGGTCAATCTGTCCTGGCATCACAACACTTTACTGAAAAAAAAAAGCGCCAAACTGCCCTACAGTCAAGCTAAATATCTTTTTCCAGCAATAACTAATAGTTATAATGATAACCACATCTCTTCATGTTCCCTATAATATAACTGCTGAACACTGCAATACTTCACAGGGAAATTTCTGCCCTTGAGGGATGCTTTGGATTGTAAGAATTTCTAACTCCTGTGCCCCATCCCTTAGCTAATGTTGCTGCAGATTTTATTAATACTTGATAGGAATTCAGTGTTTAAACCCTCTGGAAAGGGCCCACCATTCCACCAGATTTACCAGACCAGCTCATGCCAGGCTGCCCCAACTGGTGTTTTGCCTGTGGCACTGATCAGTACACAGCAAAGCTGTCTCCTTCCTGGACACATCAAGTGTGGGGATATATTTTAGGCTAACCCAGGCAGTTCCACTCAGATTACTCTGGAGGATGTTTTATCAAGTTTCTATTTCAATTTGCCTTCACTAACATGCCTTGTTTTCTGTAAACTCAAGATAACAGCCCTCAAAATCAAGTATAATCCCTTTGCCAAAGCCTTCCTGGATGCAAAGGAAAGGTGAGTTCATCTTTGGTTTTTTTGATCCAGTAGCTTTTTGTTGCTGATATGGTTAAAACTGTGACATCACCATAGGAAACAGAAATTACATAACTGATTCTTTTTTCTGCTGTCTTAAATCCAGAGTCACTCCAGTGATATTACTGGGGAGACTGATAATTATTACAATAGGTGCTGAAGTGGATGAACATGCTCCTGGGGATCCTGGCACTTATCTCTGTCTACACAGAAAGCCTGAAATGAGATGGTGTGAGCTTCCCCAGTAGAGTTGTACCCCACATATGTTCACTACAGTGTTCTTGCACTCCAGTGAATCCTCTCATTTGATAGGGCAAGGAGAAAAAATGTTGACTCCAGATGTCAAAAAGCATAGCTGAAGTGAAATTACAGAGGAACTGTAATGTAACTACGCTGCTGCTATTAAGTCTGTGTGATAATTTTTGATGGGTTTATTAAATATAAGATGTCAGCGATGCTTCCATCAGAAATTAATTGTAGTTCATCTTGCAAAACTTTCCTTGCATCACCCATGTTAATGCACAGTGGCATCCAAATGATGCATTCCAGCCCATAATTTCTAAATCATTTTGCTTGGACCAGCATCTTTTATCTTCTGACATGTCAAGTGTCCCATGTGACTGCAGGAGAATCTGTATTTCCTCTCATTCCTCTCACCACTTAAGAAGCTGCCGTGTCTTAGTGTCAGGGTTTCCAGCTGGGAAAGGGGAATGCTGCCTTCAGCTTGCCTGCAAGCAGGAATGGTGCCCACAGGCAAATTTAGGATTCCATGTTCAGCTCCTGAATATGGCACAAACTTAGAAACGTTTTTGTTTATGTCATCAAAAAAAAGCTCTTGCTTCCTTTATGGTAGAACGTAGGAAGGTCTATTGCTGCCTAACAAGGTTAAAGAAGAGGGATTTCCCTCCTTTTTTAACTCACTTCTTCAATTTTTAATGGATCGTTCTTGTTATAAGTTTTGTAATTTTTCAATGAGAACACTTACCACTAAGTATCTTGCTTTTCAGAAATCATTCTAAGGATGCTCCAGAGACAGTCTCTGAAGGTCAACATATGACATATTCTCACTGTAAGGTTTTTATTCATGGGAGCTGCAAGTTTTGTGAGATATGATGGGTGCTGGGAACCTGGGTCTTGCTTAGCTGATTCATACTGGTTCATTTACTGAGTCCTGGATTGTGTTCATTGAGAAGGACCCTTTATAAAAGATAAGGAGATTGAAGAGACCTCACAGTAGGTAATAATGTGAGAGGTCTTGCAGAGGGAACATTTTCCATATAATCCAGTTTTTCAATATTAAAAGGAATCTAGACTCAAGTATATGACATTTTAAGGGCCTTCTTACCCCTTTGGTTTTGTATTTGTGAACGTTTTTGTCACCTATAAAATTATCCTTCATAGGTAAACAGGTAATAAAATGAGGGGGATCAGAAGCTGCCTTTGCTTTACTGATAGCTTTTATTTCATTTGTTCTTTAATATTTGTGACATTTTCTGGTTGCTTTCAGGTCTTCTTTTTCAGAGTTGGTGGGTTGGGAAGGGGGTGGAGGGTTGCTATTTTTTGTCAGCTGTTTCACAAACAAGTATCTTGGTATTTCTGAGGCACAGCTGACTCTGCAAGAAGGCTGGTTATTTCTCAGTTATATTGTAGCACTTCAACGCAGCAATAGTAATAGTTTTGTTCTCGCTTTTCCCTCGCAGTGGGCGGCTGGTTGATTTCCAACCCAGACCCAGTGTGTGCCCCGGGAAGCTCCAATTTCCAGTACGGCGGAGCTTTGCCTCTGCCCGCCCCGCAGGCTCCCCACAGCTGCGAGAGATTCTCCTCCCTGCGAGGCCACCGGGCCGCTCCCTACCCAGCCTCCTACATGCAGAGGAATCACTCCCCTACAGGTATTCCTGGAGCGTGCTTTGCTGCCCCTGCCTGCCCCTTGCCTTAGGCTAGCACACGAGGCTCGGGAAGGGCGCGGTGAATCCCTGGAACAATCTGCACAGAACCCTTCATGCACCCAGGGTCACTGAGGCAGCACAGCAAGAGGTACCAAGCGCTGGGTGCTCTCAGTGACAAAAGAGAGTGTGTCATTGTGCCTTCACCACAGCTGCCAGTCATACAAAAAGAGCATTACAGGTCTTCGATGTCCTGCCATGACAGGAGCTGTTGAGCTCTCAAGTCAAAGCAGCTCTCAGGTAGGAGCTGATGTGAGGCAAAGGCATTTTGGTGTTGTCAGAACATCCTTTGAGTCCCTCTCACTCTTTAGATCTGGGTGCAGAGTTCCAGAAATTGATTCGACTTTGATCAGAAGAAGTGAATGGGAAAGAAGAGTAGGGGTGAAGTAATCTGCTTGCTAATTATAATTTAGCAAGACTTCCTGTTTAATGGAAGTATTTATCATAGAATGGTTTGACTTGAAAGGGACCTTAAAGATCATCCTGCTGCAACCCCCTTGCCATGGGTAGGGACACCTTCCCTAGACTAGACTAGACCAGGTTGCCCAAAGCCCCATTCAACCTGGCCTTGAAAATTTCCAGGAATGGGGCAGTATTAATAAAACTTTATTAAGTATTTAGCTCAAATTATAGGGAAATCTGTATCAAAACATTGCCGTATATATGTCAATTATGATAAACTACTAATCAGACTTGCAAAAAGGCAAATCCTATGTCTGTCATGCTGTACCTTGTCATGTATCACACCTGGGATTGCAGTGGCACCTTGCTCCTCTCTAAATGAACACAAGGGAATTTTGCCTTTTTACCTCTGCTTGGGACTTTTGTCCTATTACCTGTGGTTGGAGGCCTCATGATCAGATTGCTGCCTTAAGCCTGTCCATGTTTTGCTGTCTTAAGACAATGTCTGTAATAGTCACTGAGGATTTGTTTGTTGCTTTTTTTTCCCCCCTGAAGTTAACTTATTGGAGAGTTCCAGCAATAATCTTCAGGTATTCTCAGGACATGACAGCTGGACTTTGCCATCCTCTCCACACACTAATTTGCTCTCGGTGCCACACACAAAAGGAGGTGCCAGCCCTGGACCCAGGTAAGGTTTCAGGAAAACTGCAGCTATGGGGAGCACAGGTAGGACTGTCCTGGTGATTTGCCCTTTGTTCCAAACTTTAATCAGTGTCCAGGATTTGAAGTGTGTCCTAAGTGCCCCATTCAAGATTACTGAGCAGATCTTTCTGACAAGGTAATAATTTTCTGCTCTTAAATCTATGGGAGCTTCATTTTTCCCCAGCACTGCTGGAAACCAGGATCTTGGAACACCCACAATGAATTCTGGTCTCTACAATCTGTGAACATTTTAAAACCAAATTATTTTTCTTCATATTTTTCTCACTATTATCCTGCATGAAATGAAGTTCCTGTTCTAGTAGTAGATAGAATTTAGACCTAGAGAATCACTTAATTATCAAATATTTCCCCTTTGTAGTCGTACATTTTTGTATCTGAGCAAGTATTTCTATATAAGGAAGTTAAACTAGAATTTTCTATAGCTTACTCATTGCAATTAGCTCAGTACTAGCACAAACATAGGGCTTTAGAAGTGCATCTCAAAGCTTAGTGTTAATTTTGTCTTGCTATTTAATTAAGCCATTTCTCCGCTAGCTAGATCCTCGGAAGTATTGGGAGAAAACTCAATCCCCCTTCTTTTCCCCAAATGAATGAATGCAATAATTTGTTCTCTCAACTTAAGTGTCAGGAGGATCAGCTGCAATGTCAAATGCAGCGTTATCTGATTGAGTAGGTTTTCTTCTCAGTGTTTATACCATAGTAGCTAGGCATTATCTTGAGACTTTGTGACCCCCCTCTCTAGAAACTCTTCTGACTCCGTTCCTGAGATAGGAAAAGAGAAGACACAGAGCCACGTAAAAAGATCCTTAAATTTTGAAACCTAACATATACTGAACATTTCTCTCCATGCCTCCCTCCAAGATCACCAGGTGTGACAGTTGCTGGTGATTTTTCACTTAAGATCTTCGAGGCTGATCTACTTTGGTGACTTGATTTGAATAGCTGCCTTTGAACAGATAATAAAATTGACTTTCCTGTGGGCTTATGTGGGCTAAATGTGGGCTAAATGCTTTGAAATAAGTCATTCAATCTGTGCTGCTTTTCTTACAGCCACTACCCTTGCCTGTGGACAGTGAGCAACAGCGCTGTCAATGTTGCCAACCCAGGAAGCGAGGTGAACAGCAACCCTCCAAGCGTGTTTTTAAGGGGCAATGTCCCCTTAGCTGCTGCACCACCAGTGCAAATCCCTCTGCAGGGAATGGTGTCTGGCAGCATGGAAGCACAGGGGGAAGGCCCTCTCAGCAGACTGTCCGACTCGGCGTGGACATCCTCACACTCCTTTTGACGGACAGGCAGCTCTCGAGGGAACCTCAGACAGCCAAGACTGACACATATGGCAAATGATCCCCGAGGAGTGCAGTGCAGAGCAGAATATATGTGGGAAAAGAACTTCATCACTTCCCCTGATGTACCTTTTGTGTGCCAGCTAAGCCAAAATGCAAAGGCAGGAAGTAGTAGAGGAGCCAGCCTGTTACTGCAACTTTTATGCATCATTCAGAATGATGTCCAGAAAGAATCTTTTTAGTTAGCTTTGCTTCTACATCACATTAAAAATGGTCAGAGACATAGGAATGAGTGAAGCAGACATGGCAGCTGGATACTCGCTGTCGTTTTAGAAGTTCCTTCTGTAACTAGCAGCTGAGTCCAGGGAAAATTGTGAGCGAGTTTGCAACTGCTCATTTGAAGGGACAGCATTGCTTTAAAGGATTTCTGAATCTCTTACATAGAGGTTTTCACAATACCTGAAACTAAACCCTGCAGGAGATGAAATTAGTCTGACCCCCTAAAGCCACCTGCATACAGCATTCTCTGTCCCCTTCTCTTCTCCAGCTGCTGCTTACTCTGTGTGTGCCACGGGAACAGAGGGCACACTAGAGCTGCAAAAGTGGCTGCACTGTAGCAGCAGGATGAAGGGCAGCTGATTTAGCATTTAGAATCTGATGTTACAGTCTGCGAAGTGGAAAGTTTCAGTGTTTCCAATATGTGCTATTTTTGAAAGGATGGAGGGAAAAGAATGATAGAAAAAAGTTTCAGCTTGCATTTCCACTTTGCTTCAGCTATACAGTACAAATAAATTATGAATACATGGTGTATTATCTCCTCAGTGCCTTTCCAAGGTGTAAACACACAGTCTTTCTCACCCAACAAACTCTGAGCTATTTAAAGCAGCTCTCCCAGAAGCAAGTTGACAAAACAGGAGTTTTCTATTCCTTGTCCAGTTACTGGGTGTAAGCTCTTGGGCATGGTATTTCATGTCTTCACAGCTGTTTCCCTTCTCACTTTGTCTGCTTCAGCTTCCTTTTTCAGTCTAACACTTTTCCCATCCTGCATGAGTGTACAACATTTAGCACAGTGGAGTCCTGATCCTGTCTGGGATTTCTGACCACTACTGTGATGCAAATAACAACAGGCATCTCCCAGTCTTCCTTGTCCTTTCATGTATCTCCCAAGGCAAGCCCTATCAAATTCTCAGAGAAGAGTTCTGCTGTTTGGCCTCTATAAAGAAAAAACTGCAAGCTAACCCATGTAGATATGTCCCTGTATAATGAAATGCCCAGCAGCAATTCTGGTCTGTTTAGAGTCATGTGCATGGATAGGGGAGAATCACCGGCATAGAAGGGGATTTTCTAAAGCTCCTGTGATCTGATGCCTCTGCTTCTGCTAGATCCAGCAACATTCCCTTTGTGAACACTCATTTACTGCATACAGACTCTGGGAACAACATTCTATTTTGAGTAGACATTAGAGGCAGCAGCAGCAAGAGGATCCTTTTGATTCACTTTGTCAAATATGCACCTGCCTGGTGAACTTAGCAAGTTTAATATTCTATTACCTGGCTGGAACCAGCCCCTTGAACTGCTCTCAGTGTTATGCATTTCCATGCCTTCCCTATCTGGCTTTTCAGATCTGCTGCAGGCAAGATCATGTGCCAGAATGTCCTCATTAACACTGTTAGTTTTGCTGACATGTGCTGCAACCCCCTAAGATCAAAGTAATGAAGTTGTTTTGGGTGTGCATTTTTATTAGTAGAGGCATTGGTCAAGTAAGTGTTAATAGAGTGCAAAAAGCTCTGCATCCTGCTATCAGTCTAATCCTTGTCAGTTCTAACTGCAAATCTGCCTTCCCACGTTCTGACAAAAGCTTGGTGATGAGTTTTTCACTGTTATGTTTCTCTACGTTGTGGCAAGAAATGTAAGTAGGTGTTTCTCTCAAAAATAACTCTGCCTTACAAATGAGTTTTATTAGCTAACTTATGCTACCCTCTTCTGGCTGTTCACCTCCCCACAGACACACCACACACAGAGTCTGCAAAATGATGCTAAAAAGCAGGCTAGTGATGACTTCTCTGTATTCCAGGACCTGCAATGCTTCCTTCATGGCTAATGAGTTGGATAATTTCTTATCCCGTATACTACATGACAGTAATACATGAGTGATTAAAAGATGTTACTCAAATTGCATTTTTATTTCATAAACAAACTATGTAGGGGAACATCTAATCAGCTTTCCTGATAGTCCCATAGGATTGAAAGAATTAAAAAATGATCAAAATGAACAGGCAAAATAACTTTTTCTTTCTTTTCACTGTAAAAGCAGCCATGACTCATGTCTCAGGAGGCAGAAAGTTCTGAGATCTCAGAACTGAACTACGTCTTTGTCATTGCAGACAATCTGATTTAGTGTGACCTTGAGAAATGACACAGAAAGATAAAACACCTTTGGTTTGCTCACTACCCGTGGCCCCATCTCAGTACAAGCTGGTATTTGTAGCCCAAAGCCTTGAGCTTAAGGATAGCAGGGAGTATGCTCATCTTGGGTTTCGTGTTGGGGAATCCTGCAAGGAACAGAGAGTGGGACTTGATCCTTATGGGTTCCTTCCAGCTTGAGATCTGTGATTCTGATCTATGATTTTGCAGCTCTGGTAAATTATTTGAGAACTGCTGTCTGGTTTGGATAAATTACTTCTAAGCAGCGGAGGCAAAGGAGAAAGATTTTCTAGTGTTCACAAGAAAAACTGCTCTTCTATCTTCACAGTTCTTCTTTCCCAGTGCAATGGACTTCCCTATAGGGCAGTAACAGGCTGGAATGCTGGCTGCAGTGTTCTCCTGGGGGAGGCAGATTCCCTTAAACTGTGTGTAAAACTGTCCCTCTCCTAATAAACCATTACTGTGGGTTTGGTTTTGCACCAATAGTGCACTTGTTTCTCAGCAGATTTCTGTCTGGCATTGAAACCAATACAAGGATAATTTCTGGATGAACCTTTCCTTAATTGTTGTAAGCAGTAACTGAAATAGCAGCATGAAAAGAGAGCTAAGAGCCCTCTCCCCAGTTTTTATATATGTTTAGATAAAATCACTTCCTGACTCTGTGGAAAGGAAATATACCAAAAGACTGGAATAGCTCTTTTGAGGTCTCCAGGATAGATATGTTGGTTTGTGAATTTGTGAAATGATAGTTTGTAAATTTTAACCTGATTTGACCACAAAACCTACACGGCAGGTTTTTGTCCTGCCAGAAGCAATGCTGGGGACATGGCTGGCAGCCCTCAAGCCTTTCCCCGGGACAGCCAAGGGGCCAGGGCTTGGGAACACAGCTCCACACAAATCTCCACGTTATTAGAGGAAGGAATCCTTCATTTTCAATTTCTGCAGGGCTTTAACACTGTACCCAGCTAGTAAATGTGAGGTTGGAGGGTGGTTTTTGTGACACCTCGTTCAAGTGTATTAAAAAAGAAGTGCAGGGAAGTGGTAAATGAAACCAGAAGAGCTACAGGGTAAAAACCCCGAGATGTTTTGGTTGCCGCAGGTCCTGCCCCGTGGTGTGCAGCTGTCACTGGGCCTCAGTCTCCCTGTCCTGGGAGCTGGGCAGGGTGGCAGGGAGCCTGCCCTTCAATCCCTCCCGGCGGCTCCAGCAGCCCCTGGATTTGGACCTCTCCTCAGTATTCCTGCCTCC
>VXBR01000788.1:87247-279541 GCA_013400215.1 Cisticola juncidis
TCAGCATTCGCTCCTCCCCTCACCCTTCCTGCCTCCCCTCAGCCTTCCCACCTCTCCTCAGCCTTCCCGCCTCTCCTCAGCCTTCTCGCCTCTCCTCAACCTTCCCATCTCCCCTCAGCCTTCCTGCTTCTCCTCAAGCTTCCCGCCTCTCCTCAGCCTTCCCAACTCTCCTCAGCCTTCCCGCCTCTCCTCAAGCTTCCCGCCTCTCCTCAGCCTTCCCGCCTCTCCCAAGGCCTGAGGCAGAGATGCCTTTCTCTCAAGCTTTTCCCTTGTGGTTTATTTTCCTGGCTCTGGGGTATGGGTGTCCCAGTAAGGCAAATAGCGCCTCTGGCTGTGCCCAAGGAAGTGTGGAGCAGCTTTTCCCTCAGAGCCCACGGCTCTCAGACATCTCCCTTTGCAGGCCCAAATGGAGGGCTGACTCCTGCCTGTCTCTGGGCGCTATGGATGGGTGCGCTCAGCAGCCCGCCTGGCCTCATCCCAAAAAGTCCCTTCTCCCTCCTGTGCTTCACTGAGTCTCTTTGGGAGATGGGCTGCTCCAGCAGCACCTTACTCGGGCTAATGAAGGGCTTAACAGATGGCTTCAGGTGTTCTCTTCCATGACTGTGGAGTTTTAAGGGAATGACCCTATGCTCCCTGATAGGCAGAAAACCAGAGAGCAGATAGACACCACCTTCCTGAATTCTCCAGTACGAGCCCAGATCTTTCCATGAGCCAGCCCTGGATGCCCTTTGGCACACAACACCCACGGCCCCATCAGGTGAAGCTTAGCTGCTGCTCTTTGTCCACACTGGGTGTGTGGTTCAGCACTCAGGTGTAGTTTTTTGTAGTTTTGTAGAACCTGGTTCTGGGTTCTCATTCTTGGGCAGATCCTCTGCACAGCTGATTTGGGTTCTGCGTTTCTGTTTGTTCTTAAAATGAGCCTGGTAACTGTAGGAGAAGGGAACACAGATGGCCCTGCCCCTGATAAGTACCAGCCATGTTAATTACCCAATGCAGCCTCGTCCTTAATGAGTCACAGCTGTATCCAAACAAGGTAAGTGTATAAATGGGAGTGGGTTGCTTGGGGAGGAGGAATTATCATGGAGGATGATGAGTGTGAGGCTCATGAAGAATGATCCTGAGGAGAGAGAATCACTGCTGTGAGGTCAGTCTGGGGGTGTGCTTAGAGCCTCTTGTTGGAACCTGCAGTCATAGTCTAGCTAGATAAAAGCTGCATTCAGAGTCTGCACGCTGATACCTGCAGTCAGAGGCTGCAAGGGAAACCCACAGTAGGAGCTTGCTGCAGCCAGAGTCAGTGAATAGCTGGAGTCAGGATAACTGAATTGTGAAGAGGCATAAACCAGGACACTTTTCATGCTGTGATAAATAAGAAGTCTGGGTCTTAGATCGTTTCTACCCTCTAATGAGAGGGTGATGCAACAGTAACAACTGCTAATATTTAACCATTTTTTATTTTAGCCATAAATATGGGCTATGCAAGTCTGCAGGTTAAAAATAAGCCTTCTAAATTTAACACACTGGTACAAATATACTGTTTCTACCTAATGGTTGCAGCTGTTGTGTGTCATAGTCTGGTAGGTCTACAGCGATGATAAATAACAGTCCTTATCACAGAGATAGTAATGCTTGCTGTGTGGTTTGAAAGTGTCTCTTTTTGAGAAGTTGTCAAAACATAAATTATGAGTGATTTTTTATGGTGAGTCCAGGAATAGCTAATTTTTTAAATGAATTAATGGAACTGGGTGAGGATGTGAATTGTGTGGACTGAACAGCTATAGTTTTCATAGACTTTCTGTCTGACTTTGTATAAATAATTTAAGCCTCATAGGTCAGGTGCCTGAGCATCTTTTTGTCTCTGCAGCAGTGTTGCTTCAAACATCTGTTTTTTTTATCTGAAAATCAGACATTTTGCCTTCCTCTCAACCTGTGTGGTGGAAGATCTCTGGGGTAGGAGTTCCCCTTACTGCCCATATACACAGAACATACAAAAAGAGGTCTTGTTGTGCTGAGGTCTTTTGGTGTAGTATTACATGTAAAAATTACATATCCTTGAGTGTTTGTATGTGTGTCACCAGCAGAGGCAGAATTAGTAGCACTGTGGTCTTAATACTCTATAATCTGTGAGTTGTACTCTGAATAACACATCATTGCTGTTCCCAAAACGTGACTTGAGAAGGAAGCAATGTGTCCAAGTAATCTGCTGTGGTAAATGATGCCCCCCAAAATGTTTTAGAAATCTGTTTACCACGTTGTGTGTTTACAGTGAAGTCAAGGTAAAGCTGTCCTCTGTTGTTCTAGGTTGCTCTGGGAAAAATCAGGGAAGCTTCCATGTAATTCACCCCATCCTTACTTTAGTAACAAACTTGATACAGAGGTCAGATGCAGCCCTGGACCAGGACAGACTGAGGGCTCTGTGGGTTGCACAGGGTGTCACCACCAGGAGTACCAAACACTGTGAGGATGGTCAGGTCTGGAGTTCATGTCCCCAGGTCACTGTGATCTCTGTGGCTGTAACTGGCACATTGCTCCTAGAAAAGGAGCAAAGTGTCAAATTCCACAGGCACAGTGTGCTTGCTGGCTGCTGCAGCCTGTACTTACTGGATTGTACTATTAGATTGCTTGTCAGAGAGGATGGGGTAAAACACAAAACCATAACTTCTGGTGATGAGACATTTACAAAATGTCTAATTTAAAACATAAAAATACACTGTAACCTTCACTTTTGTCAGGTGCCTGGGTTCACCAATAAGCCCTAGTTGTCCTGACCAGCCTTACCTGGAGCCTCCACCCACACTGCTGGAGCCTTATTTAAGCTCAGCCCAGGGTATTAGTTCCCACCTGGGCTATTTTAGGGAGTATGTGCTCTGCCTCTTGAGTTGGTGTTTAACTTCCTTGGACCTGATGCTTGCAGGGCTGTTGGTAGGATGTGTTTTCCATCCCAGTCCTGCCCTGCCTGCTGGGTTCAGCTGTGATAGGTTTGTGCCCTGCTGCTGAAAGCCCTCCCTGCCCTGGGGCAGCCTTTGCCTCTCCATCCTCTGCTTCTGGCAGCCCCAGGTTTGTAGCTGTTTAATTTCTGTCTCACTTTTATGCAGTCCCTGCTGGTGAATGAGGAGTTCAGCAGGGCAGCCCTGAGTGTGTCCTGACCTGTTTCAAATGCCTGTGGCTTTGTCTCTATAACAATTATGGCACTTGAACCTGCAGAAGGGTGGCATACTTCAAATGCCCCTGGTCATGTAGAAGCTGCTAAAAGGCCCAAGGGAAGGCTATCCCAGGAAAGTGCTGTTTTGCTGTTCAAATCTGTACTTTGTTTGGTAAAGTTGTTCCTCTCTTACACGGTGGCACCTGTGGAGTGTTGGTGCTCTCAGAGCCAGGTCTCCAGGGGAGCAGAGGAAAAGGTGGTATAAACTTGTTTAACCTCTCTGTGTTGCTTCTGCTTGTTTGAATTGCCTGTTTAGGCTTTGAACCCTTCTGAAAAGGAACAACATTTCCCTGTATTTTTCTTTGTTTTCTCAATGTTTTTGGGAAAAAATGGTAGGACATTTAGCCACAAGTATAATGATAAATAACGGGAGTGTGTTAAATTGGCATTTATTGATAATGTGGCAAGTTGGATGTGTATACAAAGAGATAAAGATTTTTCATGGCCAGTATGTGTTGTTGCTATTACTATGAAGCGCTAGTTTTGTCAAAATAAAAAAAATCATTTTGAGAAGGGTCTATTTTCATGGGTGTAATTTAATTATTTTGGGGAGGACAAAGTTGCTTGGAGTGTTCAGAAGAGGGGCTAAATGCAGCTATTGCAGCTTAAACTGTCTTTCACTTTGGAATTCAGAACAGTTATGGCTTAAAAAAACAGTGAGACTTTTTTTGAGGTACTGAACTCCTTAAATGGAGATCTTTGACATAATTTCTTTCTGGATTTGTCTTATACTCTCTGTCAATTTGGAATATAGAGTCTTCTAGATAATTCTTTTGGAGCAAGAAAGACATGAACAAATGTTAGTTCTGCCAGAACTATATGATCTGGTAAGAGGGAAGTTTGTAGGGGGAAGGGATTGTACTTCTGAAGAGTTGGTTATTTTTTCAAGTCGCTACACACTTTAATTAGGAAGGACAAAAATCTGTGGATTTTAAGAGTTCTGGAAAAACTGTTTTAGAAAAGTATAGATGGGCTAACTTGAAAAAAAGACTAGAAGTGTATTTACACATCTGCAAGTATTTATGAATGAATTCATAGTTCTTCTATGAGATTCTTTTTCTGTGGATTTTTTTCTTTCTCTTAACAAGGTCAGTGAAAACAGTTTAAAAGTTATTAAATAAGTTATACTCTGTACAGCTAATCCTTAGTTCAGAAAACCCCAAACAACCAACAAATCAGTCAGCCGCCAAAAAAACATTAACCAACACCAAAAAAATTCAAATCAAAAAACTTTTGAAAAAAGTCTGCCTTTCCTTTGTTGATATGTGCCTTTGTAGACTGTTATGACTTTTCTCTTTGGCTGCTGCATCTGTGAATGTTTTATGCTCTCTTCTGTTCCTTAGTTGTTCCCAAGGGCAGTATGCAATACAGCAGGTGCAGACTCTGCCTCTTGGCCAGAGGAGTGAGGCATTGTCAGAGCAGAAGTGCAGCAGTTTAAGCGAGGGTAGGTGTGAGTGTGACACCCTGCTCTGTCCAAGGTGAACTGTGTGACCTGCCAGAAGGGCAGAGCTCACTGTGGTGTGAGGATCAGGGAAGCAACTTGTTAGGAGACAGGCTCTTAGTTTCACCAGCTGAGTGTTTTCCCTTGAAACTAAGAGGTCTCCAGAGTAGTCACCTGTAGTCCTAGGATGAGCAGTGTGCCTGTGGATAATCTGTATGTGTAACCCTTCCCCAGCAGCTGCTGGCAGACAGGAAACTGCACATGTTCTCTATCTAATGTGTTTGAATGTCCTCAGGTCCTTGCTGTCTCCTCCTATAGAAGTTCCTCTCTATCCAAGTGAATACCCAGGCAAAAGAATCCATTTGTGTAATGTATGCAGGTCAATTGCATTAACTTTGCCCTGAAAAGTCTTGTGTCCAAAGGGGACATGTTGCTTTTTTATCTGTTCTGTCAGCTTGCAATAAAATGTTTGTCAAGACTTATTCAAGTCTTTGGTTTGAGTTGCTTTAAGCAGGTGGGTTGTTTTTTTTTTTTTTGTCTTTGTTTTTTAAAAACAAACATTTTTTATATTGTTTATAGAAAGAAATCTAGTTTCTGGAGCTGTTAAATGTGTTCAATAAATCCTCTGTTAGAAAGGTTGATATAAATAATCAACATAAGAATCTAGAAAGGTCAGGGAGTTCCAGGAGCATGTTCTATTCCTCTACCAATGGAATGAAAACATAATTCACTTTATAAAACAATCAAGATTTCTTGGAATATTAATTGAGGCTTAGGACCCAGTTGGTCATGGAGAGAAGGCTGACATTTAGAAAGCTTATTTCTAGCTTAAATGTGTTTATGGCTAATTCATAAATACTTGTTCTGGGTCTAGTGCTGTCCTTTTGCTGGAATCTTAACCTCTTTTTTAAATGTGGATTTGGGGGTTTTGGCTGTGTGGTTTTTTGTTGTTGTTTTGGGTGTTTTTTTTTTTTTTTTTTTTTTTTTTGGGTTTTTTTTTGTTTGGGTTTTTTGTTTGGTTTTTTTTGGGTTTTTTTGTTTTATTTTTTTTAGCTGCTGTGCCTGGCAGCACTTTGCAAATTGCCTTCTGAATACAGTTTTACACTGTGCCTCATTTGGTCTTTCTTCTGCTGGAGGAGGAGATGCTTGCTTTTTCCTCAGCTGCATATTCCTGCTGCTCCTTTGTCCAGCCTCTCCGTGCTGCAGCCTCAGAGTGAGCTGTGTGCACTTGTGATCTCCCTTGCTGGATGCCAGGGCACTGTGGGACTGGGGCAAGGGGGACTCCTTTCTGATGGGCAGCTGCTGCCAGATCAGATTGAAAGTGTTTTGTAACTGCAATCCCAGTATTAATTTTGCTGCCCCACCAAGAAAAGGTTTAGTTCTGTTTCACTCCCTGCTGAAGTATTTTGTTTTTCTGTTGCTGTGTGCATTCTGGTGCTCTTTTCTGTGCTGACTCAGTTGAAATTCATCCATCCTGAACTTGGTGAGCAGAGCTGTCTGCAGTATTTCAGAGTCATTCCTACTAGAGTATTGTATAGTGCCACAAAAACTGCCCTTTTTCTTCTGGAAATACTTCAGATTCACCCTTTGGTCATATTTGCCTCTCTCACAGAAGGTAAGCTTCCATTTTGGGCAGCACTGATGTGTGAGGAATAACCTTTATTTCCCCTTGCTGCTGAGGGGAACATATGATCTGGGACTCCTTGTAGCTTTTACAGTATTATCTGAACCAGCCAGCTTACTGCTGTGAGGTTTTGCTAAATTATTGCTGCTACCAAAAAAGCTGGAGCAGAGGAAAACCTTGAATAAGGGAGATGATGCATTTCACCTACAAAGGGTGAAATCCTTGTAGCACTTGCACTGGCCTAATAGATGTGCAATAGGAGTCAATAGAGAACTTCTCCTTTCCCCTGATGTCTGACTGACTTAATCAGGACCTTACGTAAAATCTGATGTTTGACTGTTGATGTGATTCATCCCTAATTTCAGCATGGAAGTAGGAAAACAGAGGGGGAAGAAAAGCAGTGGGAAGTAGGAAACTCAACCTCCACAGCATGCTTTATACCTGATGTAATTTCAGCCAGTGTTCCCCTTGGTGAAACAAAAAGCTTCATCATTGAATGGCATGCTGTAAGGAGCCAGGTGATGTGTGAAGCCAATTTGATCTAAAGAAAGGAGGTGCAGTCTCCTGCCCTAAGTAACTAATTAAAAGCTATCATCTTGCATGCAGCAGCTGCCTAATGGGATGTTAAAAATATGCCTGTCAGTCTTTGAAAAGTACACGTTTGCATGGCAGAGAGAACTGGTGCTTTGGCCTTTGTACAGGGTGTTAAAAACCAAGGGCTGATGTCTGAGATAATGTCTGAATGTGTAATGGCTGCTTCCTCTTGCTGCATAGGCTCTGCATCCCCAGCCTCTGACTCATGCTGAGGTCCCAGATTCTCAGCAGAAAGCCAGCTCATTTTTACACTCCTGCAGAATTCTATCCTGACTTTGCAGAAGCCTTGTTTACAGGAAAACTGTATGTATTTTTTGTGTTTCTTTTTTTCCTGGTGTTATGTTCTTTAATCAGGAAGGGGGTAAAGCTGGTACACAGGTCAGTGATCCAGAAATGTCATTGCATGGCACAGCCCCCTGCAAAATTTGCCCCTCCAAAGCAGGGGACTTTTTGTCTGTGACTGCCTGTTAGTGTCAGCAGCCCAGATTTGCCTTTCAGAAAGAAGAAAGAAAGCAAACATTAGGTGTGGGTGAGGGGGAAAGACCAATTCAAAGCAGAGCCACAGACCCCTTGTTGTTTGGGGTGGTCTTTTTTCCCTTTCTACCTGGCAGTGAGTTGCTGGTATCATATTTTTCTTCCAAATCCAGCAGATGGTGTTAGACTGCTGTTAATGACTCGCATGGGATAGAGAGATCCTGGTGACAGAGCTGGGAGCAGTTCTGTAGGGATGTTCAGTGAATCTGAAAGCTGTGACAGGCTCCTGTTTTCAGCATCTGTGTGTATGCTTTCAGCTTACTACTACTACTAGGGGGTGGGGAGCTTCAGAGCTGTAGTACTTGATTTAAATTGAGATTTCTGTGACATCTATCATATTTTCCCTCTAAAGGTTTAGGTGTGCTTGAGTGCAAAGGAGCAAAATGAATATAACCAGTGGCCCTCACTGAGCACTTTGGGGTTGGTTGGGAGGTGTACAAATCATTTTGGTATTTATTTTTTAATTGTTTTTTTCCTTGCATGTACCTTAAATGGGAAAGTGAAGTGGTACAAACTCTCTGCAGTGCACTCTCGTGGTAGAAGTATTTCCTAAATCCCACAGCCCCATACAAAGGAGATAAATCAGGTTACATCACCTTGGAAGTGAAGGGTCAGGGTAGAATATGGGGGAATGTTATAAATGAGGGATATGGGGATGTGCTGAAGATGAACAGGGAAAGATTCTTGCCATTTATTAATGTAATTGGAGAAAATGCCCTAAAACTTTGTGTGTGTGTTTTTGTTTTTTTTTTTTTTTTTTTTTTTTTTTTTTTTTTTTTTTTTTTTTTTTTTTTTTTTTTTTTTTTTTTTTTTTTTTTTTTTTCGTTTTTTTTTTTTATTCTTTTTTTTTTTTTTTTTTTTTTTTTTTTTTTTTTTTTTTTTTTTTTTTTTTTTTTTTTTTTTTTGTTTTTTTTTTTTTTTTCCTCTGGGATTTTTTAAGCCTACTGGTTCCTATGGTGCATAAGGAAATTGTGGAACTTGTTTTCATTTGATTTTTTTTTTCTTCTTTGTGGAATTAGGAGAAATAAATATATCTAAAAAAGTTTGGGCAAATTCAGAAGATCCATTGTTGGCTGTGAAGCGTTACTGCAGATTCTGGCAACATATGCTGAGAGGGGTCAGCCTGCAAGTTCCCTCTCTAGTGTTTCTTGCCAAGCATAGCATTTGCTGGCAATTTCTGATGGGTCAGTATGGGTCTGTTCAGTGGTTACTCTGAGTGGCTGCTGGAAATGGGATTACAAACTTCCTTTCCTGTGGGATGATGATATTTCAGTGATGGATTTTAGAGGTGGGGCTCTACTGTAGGTCTGGGGTTATCTCCTGCAGCCTGTGACTCAGCTGATGACAGAGCCCAGCCTGCATCTGCTGCTGCCTTTTAAGCAGCCTTCAACCTGAGCCCTAGGGCTGGGCCAAGGATGCTGCTAAGATTCACTTTAACATCAAACAGTTAACAGGCTGACATAGAAAATCATCAGCACAAAAGCCTTGACATGCCAGTCAAGGGAATAATTTATACAGTCTCAGGAAATTTGTTTTTATAAAGTGACAGCTTTTAATGGTGGCATAATGTAGTCTACTTGTTAGACTTGTTCCTGAGCAGTCACCAAAAATAGCACACACTGGGGTATACAAATGTCCTGGGTAGAGGCACAAGAAATGAAAGAAGGAGTAGCATGACTTGTCTCTTAATAGACTGCAGGACTTTGCCAAGATTTTTTTTTTAAAGGAAGTTATTCCTCTGACTGGATGGGGCTGCTTTCTGTCCTGCAGTGCATAAATCCACACCCAGTAATGAGAATTATTTAGACTATAGTATTTAATCTTGGAGAATTCTAAAGCTATTTACAGCCTACTGTCCACAAAGAGAGCCTTACCGACATCTGATCTGGGAAGCTGAGTCATCCCCAAGTGTGACAAACTCTCTCCTAGCTGGAAATTGTGTCGATTTCTGCCTGCAGAGGGAACCCCTCTGTTTGCCCCAAAGAGAAAAACACCTCCAGGAAGCCCTCCTACCTCCATTCTCTTATTCTTGGCACACCTTCAGAACCCTTTAGAGGAGCGAGGGCTGTGATCTTGCCTTATGCCCTGAGTTTTCACTGGGGGTTTACTTTCCTCCTTGTCTTCCCTTGTGCTGGGTAGCTCAAAGACAACAAAAGAAAAACCCATGTAAGGAAAGGCTTCTGGACTGTGCATCTCAAAGGCCTTGCTGGCTAGAAGGAGAATGTTGTGGATACTAGTACTGCCTTGATATCTGATGCCTGTGCAATTGTGCATTGCAGTTCTGATGTAGATGAGCTGGCTGAGTGTGTAATGTACTGTGCTTGGGCTTTGAAGTTCCTGAGGTCTGCTTAGCTCTTGGTTACTTTTGGAAAGTCTCTTAAGTGCTTTCATTACTTCTGGATGTCCATAGATGATGTTCATGGTGGAAACAGACTCATCCTCACATTTGCAGACAATAATTCTCTTAAGTTAGTGGTGTCTGGTTGTTTTGTTCTTCATTCTGCTGCTGTCACTTCAGCTTATCAGGTTCTGAGGCAGCTGTATGTGTCCCCATATTGGGTGGGCTGAAGGGGAACAGAGGCTCCCACAATGGCCCTTGGCAGCCAAGAGGGTGCAAGTTCAGAAATAATTGTTGCTGTGGTAACCCATCAGCACCGTTCCTGTGCTGAGTTTTCACCGCTAGGTGCGAACAATTAAAATGATTGACCTGGACTGGGAGTGGTGGTGCTGGCAGAGAGCTGCAAAATGGAATTAACCACTTGAGATGTGTTAAGCAAAAACATTCAGTCCTTGCCGAGATGCCTCTGAAAATTGATGAGGAGATAACCCAGCATTTTAGTGGGTTTGAGCTCGTTGCTGGTCCAGACAGAAAATGTGCAATAGTGTCCCAGGCTTTCCTGTGTCTTCATACAGACAATCTTAGCAAAAAGTCCAAGGGCTGATATGAGAAATTGGTGCACTCCAGATGTGTTCAAAATCCTCCTTTTCTTGCCAATGACCAGAAATCAAGTACCATTGAGAAGCTACAGAGGCGTTGTGAACACAGAGGCCGAGTTGCCAAAATCTTTGGGCTGGTTTTAGCACAAGTCCAGTGATAGTGAAAGAAGAAATTGAAGATTTGCTTAGCAATCTAATAATCTTCATTTCTTCTCCCAGTTATGCTTCTTGAGAACAACTATTTTTAGAAGCCATTTACAAATAACACTTGAAATGTTATGTGTATTGGTATTCTCTCTGGAGTGGAAGAGCAGCATGCATTATTCAAATGGCCTGTATGTTTGTTTGTGTTTTGGTCTTCATTATCAAACTGAGTAAGATTAATTTAATTGTATTTACATTCAGTTTTATTTTCTGGTGTGTATGCGCTCTGTCCCTAAATTATCTTCCTGGGATGATAGAGGCTTATTTTGTCTTTTTTTTTCCCTAGTTGTGTTCTCATTTGTTTGGCCTTTTTCTCCTTCTTGTATGAAAGTGTCTGTTACTTCTGATCATGAAGCAGCTCTGGATCTTGAGAGGTCTATTTTTTCCAAAATACCTTCTATTTTCAGTATTAATGAAATCATATATGCTTCAGTTTATGTGAAGTATTTTTTTTCAGGCAATAGCTTTGAATTTCATGGGTTATAAGCTTGGATTTAAAAGGAAGTCTTTTAATAACCAATCTTCTCATAGCTACTTCATCTTTTCTCACACAAAACATATTAGTTAATACAAAACATGATGATTTTGTCTGGACTTCTTGATGGTGTCTTAAGATATTTACTCTTGTACTGTGCATGCAGGGTCACATTAATACACCTAAAATGACTGTGTTTTGCCTGATGATTTGGTACAGGCCTTTCACAAGTTCCAGATAAGGCAGTCGCTGTAGGATATTGGATCTTAGTATATTTATGTGAACTTTTGGCACCGGCAGATTTTGCTTGAAGAATTTTACGTGTCCTCTGTATCTCCTTATGATACATATCTCAAACTTAACCTAATCTCTTATTTTCCCTAGTAAAGCAGTGTTCTTGTCTGGTTTGGATGATTCAGGAAATGCTTGTCTGCCATTGGTGTGAAATAACTGCAGTAACTCAGCAGCCTCATAGTGATTTGGTGTCTGAGATCTGATAGTGGTGCCTCTTTGCCCCCATGGGCAGTGTCAGCCTGTGGAGCTCCTCTGTGACCATTTCTGAAGAATACATACATTTTGGGAGTGCATCTGAGTCAGCATACAGCCTCACAACATGGTTCTTAAATGGAGTCACTCCATATTTAAGCCACATGTTCTTCTGGAATGGTTGGAATAGATGGGAGTTAAGTTTCCTGCAAGTGTGTGATGCAGCCTGCCTGTTCTGCAAAACCTTCTGAACTTTGACTGGGTCAGACAACCTGCTGTGCTAATTTGCTTTTGACAGAGCATCAGCTGAGGGATCTCCTCATGCTATTGAGGACTGGGTGGAAAGAGCTAATAACATTTTTTCACCTATGATACAGGGAGCTAAAGCATTTCTGTCCACTTTTCTCATCTGAGACAAAAGGGTGCAGCTTCTTTCTAGAAATCAGTAAGGTAACAAAGATAAGGAAAGCTTCTCACTGCTGAAACCATGTCCCTGTGCAATGCTCAGTTTTGAGACTTCAGCTTTGCAGTCTTCCTTCAATTCTGCCCTCAGGCCTGGAATTATCTGACAACATATCAAGGGAATTTAAACCATGAAATGAAATTTGGGTGAATTGCAAAATGTCTGATGAATTCAGGAAGGGAGCCAGCACTCACTTTGTCCTTCTCTGATATCTTATCACAAGTAAGAAACTACTGCTGACAGCTGGAATTAGTTCTAGTGTGAGTGGAAAGTCCCATATTCCTCTCTCCTTTCTTTTCCCCCTCCAGCCCCGGAAACGAACAAGACAGAAGCACACCAATTAGTGGGTTAGAATTTGTGTTGGTCTTCTTGTGATTCCCTGTGTGGATGTTCAAAGCAATGTAAAAGGCACCAGGAAAAGGTGTTTGTACTGAAGATAAAGTTTATGTTCACAGGAATATTAAAGCCACAGCAGTGTAGTCCTGCTTTGAAAATTCTCCTTTGTAGGGGAGCCTGATGCCTGGCATACTTTGGACTTTGATCTGAAAGGTCACACTAGGCTTATGCTTTGCATGGTCAGCAACACAGTCTAGTGCTTTCCTAAGAGATCCAAAAAGCTTAGAAGCTCTTGTCTCTTCAGCTGTTTATGCCAAAGTGCGGGACATGAAAGAGCAAATTATGTTTCATTTTTTGCAAAGCTTTCATGGTCACTTCTGCTTTCTTTTTGCTATGACCCCATTACTAGGTGGCTGAAGGGTCTGCTGCCATTCCCACTCTACAGCCACTGTTCTAGCACAAAGATACTCAGCCTTTCCCATGTCACAGACAGCTCTTCACAAGTTTCATCCTCCCAGACCTGCAGATGCCATCTGACAGGAACTTTTGGGGACATTTTTCACCTTTGTGCCTTCTCTGCTCAGTCCATAGGGCAGGCTTGGCCCATGGCTGTGTATAAAAGTAGCTGCTTTCCTTGACTTTCAACAGTATACTCCTTATGCTCTGCTGGTGGGAGACTGCAGAGCAGATTGGATGGTTTTTGTTTTGAAACTGTCACTGAGCTTAAGTCTAAGATGGGCTGGAATGCTTTGCTGAAAGCATTTCCCTGGTGGGATTGCAGAAACTTTAATCCTTCTTGCTGCTCTTCCTTGTCTTGTTGCTTTGTGTAACTTGTTTTCATAATTTGATTACTGCATGATGCTAGAGAAAGAAAGAAACAGAATGTTATTCCCGTGAGAGCTGCAACAGTTAAGAGGTGGCCAGCAAAAAAGTCACAGTCTGCATGGTCAAAACAGTAAACTCTTTTGAAGTATGGTAGCAAAGATTAGTTTTGTGTAGAGAAGCCATTGCTTCAGAAGCAATTTAAAAAGAATGAGTCATGGTCATGTTCTTACCTAGTGCTATGATAAAGACCAGAAATTAAAAGAATATCTGACTGTTCCCCCCAGAAAAACCTCAGGAGAAAAGAACAGCTTACCCCATCTACCCTTTCACAAACAAGTGCTTAAACATTGTACCTAAGCTGATGCTTGGATTCTAAAGCCAATTGGGAAGGTAAACTAAGGCAGCCTCCTGCTGAAAAGCATGTATGCCTACCAGATTGCTTCAGAAACTTAGACAGTAAGGTAGGGAGGGGGAGAGAAAGCCTTTCATGTCTTAGCTTCAAGTTGCCATCAGATTGCTGCTGTGCTTTAAGTCAGCCTCTCCTGCCACTTAGATGTGAGTTCTCTCTTTGGATGATGTGCTTGGAAGAAAACCTGGCAGGTAAGGGATTTGTAACTCATTCAGGCTGTGATGTGCCTATGTGACTTCTCCTCTTCCCATCTCAGCAACCAAGTCAAAGAGTTTCTAGAGGGAAACCACAAAATCTGTGTTCTCCATTCTGTCCTTGAATGGCTGTGAAGAGTAGCACCTCAAGCTGATATAACTAGATAACAGAAATGAGAGGTGGATGGGAGGTTCTAAGGTTTGGATGTTCTAAGGGCCAAGTGTGTCCATTATCTGAGCACACCAGTGTGGGTCAACACTGTGGATCTGCATGACAAACATGAGCTGTGTCTCTGCTTGCAGCAGAAACACTGCCCTGGCTGACTTTCCCTTTTTTGTCTCACAGAGAGGTTTGCCTTATCAGCAGCTTTCACATTCCTGTAGATGATCTCAGACAAGTGGATGGCAGGGCCATTCTTTGCACTGACACAACAGCATCAGCCATTTTAAACTGCCTCAGGGAATAAATTAATTAAAAAAGAGGGTTCAAAAGCCAAAGGGTGCCAGATGAACTTCGTTGGAAATATTAAGTGAGCTCTATGATTCCCACAGAGTTGACAAATACTCAGATTTCCTTGTTTCAGCACAGGTAACCTAATAGCCGCCCCATTTAACCCAGAATTTTGGTAGAGAAGGGTTAACTGATGGATGTTGGGAACTTGAGTATTGGTTAGCTACAAAGTTTCAAGCTGTCTGCAACCCTCTTTGCCTGTAGGAAGTCATGAATGGGCTATTTCCCAGAGGAGCTGCCTTGCCTGGGGTTGTGTTGTCAAGGCTGGAGGGAAGAGGTTGGGTGGAGAAGCACAAACTCTTGGGCCGCCTCTGTGTGCTGGGCTGTGCCAGCCCCCACTTCAGAGTGTGAGTTTGAATTATGGAGCATCTGCCAGCGATGATGAACATCGTGCACTAACGTCTGGGCGAGGATATTGTTTTATTTATAGGTATTGGTTAGTGGAAAATGGCAGCAGGGTAATTTGTTAACCACGCCTGTCTGGCAGCGGTCTGAAAGTTGAATCGCACCAAGGCTTTGCTGTCCCTGCCCTTCTGCCCCAACTCTTATTTCTCCTTCCGCAAGTTCCAGGGCTGGCACGTTCAAAATGTAAATACTCTTTGCTGGGAGTTGCTGTGCCTTTGTTGCGTTATCCGTGTGGCTCCTGCTTCCAGGGGACCTTGGCACAGACGGGATTGATCAGCAGCCGGAGGAAGAGAGCGCCCGTTGCCGCGGCAACCGGGGATGACTCACCCGGGTAGCAGGCAGCAAAAGCGGTGAGGCTGCAGTAATTTTCCAGATGCTTAATCCAGCTCTCAGGGCTTTTTTTTTTTTTTNGACAGGCAGAAATCCTCCTCTGCCTTTCTTTGCTGAGAGACGCACGCAGGCTGCAGCCGTACGTGATGAGAGCAGCCCTTTGTGGAGCTCACCCGGGATGGCGTCACAGAGACGCGTCTGGGCGATGCAGAGGAGCTACTCCACCGATTGAACTGTAGCCCCCAAAGGTGGTAAAAATAGAACTGCGAGCTGCCCGTCTGCAAAAATACCCCAGTGTGTCATTGGCTGCACTAAATTCCTGTCTCCCAACTAACATCACGTTTACTGTAACTACAGCTATGAAATATTAAATCAGTTTGTCATCTTTTCAGCAATGAGGCTGTCCCTGTGCTGCATACAAAATGTGCTAAAAAGAGAAAAGTGAACTGCCTTCAGCACATGCATTTCCATGAATTAGCTTCTCATTTCTATGACCTACTAATTTTTGTGCACAAATTTCAGTCTGCATGTAATGAAATAGAGCAGGCTAAGAGATGTACCCAGGAAAAGGGCAGTAAATGGGGCAATGCCTTCCATGGCACTCAGGAGATGATACCTGCCTTGGGGTTTTCCTGAAATTACTGCATTGTAATGCAGATCTTGCCTCAGGTGGAGCACTTCTATGAATGTCTGAGTAGTTATTTACCTGCTCTGGTGGTGATGTGGAGTTCTTTGTGATTGTCACAGGATGCTGAAGAATCCAAGTGCAACTGGGTTAAAAGTAGCTTCAGCTTGTTTATATAAAAGGTACACATTCCTCTCAGAGCCAGAGGGGCAATTAGCACAGAGTGATAGCGGAGTTTGGTTTCCCTGTTTAGGTGAGTTCATCTAGCTGTGGGGAAGACAAAGCTGCTCTGCAGCATGGGAAGAGCTTGTGGGGAAACCGGGAAAAATAGAACTGTGTTTGTTTCATGTAGGGGACAAAAAGTACTGATGCTGCTGGCTGCTGTCTCATGCAGTCCCTGGAAGGCAGATGGCTTTCTGGGGGTGAATCTAGTTAAGGCCATCAACTCCCTCTTCCACAATGCAGCCTCTTGCGTGCAAGTCCTCATTAAAGATTTGTCAGGGTGTGCAGCTGAACCAAGCTGCTGCATTGCTGACAGGCTCTGCAATGTGTTGCTGGCTGAAGTTAAAGCCATGTAAAGCCACCAAGTGTGTTGTGGGGCATGAGAAAGCTGTCTGTGATGTTTGTGTTCTGCTTCTTGTGGTTCTCCTCTGCTAGTGAGTACCCATACAACATGGATGTATATTGTCTCGAGTGTTGGTCTCCTGTGAGTAGGTGGGATGTGTAAGCATTTAATGAGTGTGTTGTGGCTGCCCTTCAAGGGACACCAGTTTGAAAGATCACCAGTGGAGGCTCCTCCTGTTCTTGTGAGATCTGAGTTCTTTCTTGGTGTGCAGCTGTTCCTGCCAGATCTTGGCTGTCCAAGGGGAGATCTGTTCTATGATCAATGCCTAATACTGCAACCTTGTTCAGGTTAGAATGTCTGGTTTAGGACACTAACTCTGTTGCACTTCACATTCCTTCTTGAGAACTAAGTCCACTGTGTGCTGGTGAATTTGTTGAAAGGTGTTCTTTGCAGGAGCAGACTGTTTTGGAAAGTAAAAAAAAATGGAAAACCAAATATGAGATTTTTGATTGATTCATCTCACTCTGCAAGATGGGGGAGCATTTCCTACCTGGGCAGCATGAAATGTAATAAAAATACTCTTAGACCTGCGAATTCAGCAGCAGTTACTACAGGCCTGCCTAGCTATGCTAGTTTTATTATAATGTGTATTATTAATGTATTTTAAATTAACACCCAAAGCCCTGCAGTTCTAGCAGAATCCTTATGAGAAATTATCAATTGCATGAAGCTCGTATATATTTTGTGGGTTCTCAGTCTTTTTGGAAAAGCATGTTTAATGCTGTTATAGTCACTACTGATAAGGATGTATTGACTTGCTAATGCGTTTTGTGATCAGTTAGACTTCAGTAGGTTGCCTGAAATCTCATGGAATGGTATCTGCTATGCTGACTGTAGATAAGAGCATTTATAATTAGTTGCTTCTAGTTTCTTGGGTAGTTTGTTTGCAGAGGGACATTCTGGACAGAAGCTGGCTAGGGCCACTGTACCTCCTGAAGGTCCCCAAGGACTCCTAGGCCTGTGAAATGATTTAATGAGGGATAGAAGCCTTACTTCTTTATGAGGTAACAATGTATTTCCAGATAATGTTTTGCTCTTGGAAGACATAATTAGTAATAATTGTGACTGGATATAGCCTTTAATAATCAGGGCAGCCATGGAGTAGTTCATTAAAGCACAAATCATACACAATTAGCCTTGCTGCTTCTCAAAACATGTAAAATTGCATACTTCAAATCTTTCCCTCCTTGATATTTTCTTTCTGAAGGCCTTTTGCACTGGGGGTACAAATCTGCTTATTGGGTATCCTGTACTGTGGCAGCCTTATGGGAAAGTAGCACCCACCTCCCTTTAAAATAAGCCAGAGTAGTACCAGAATAAAAAACAGAAAAACACTGCTGGAGCTGACAAAGGCATCTCCTCTGTGCTGTGTCCCATGCTATGGATGAGGTGAGGTATCTAGCCTTGCATGCAAGCAAAAGAACCAACCTGCATGCCAAAATCTTCCCCTGTCATGGGCTCCCAGCAGTGCAATGGCTTGGCTGCCTGGGCTGCAGAAACAAATATGAACAGCTTTGGAAATCAAAACAAGCTTTGCTGGTGCTTGAAGTCTTCGTGGAGGAGGAAGGTGTGTTCAGTGGAGGCACACAGAATGGTGGGGTTTCACATGTGTGATCTGAGCCAGCTGGCAGCCTGGAGGTGCTGGAGCAGGAGCACCATCCATCTCTGCTGTGAGCTGAGCTGGCACCCCACTGCTGCTACCCCACCAGCTGAGCCAGTCAGCGCTGCAAAAACAGCGGGGTGGCATCGCACCTCTGTGGGAAATCAGTAGCAAAATCAGTAGCTGCTCTTAGTTTCACAAAGCTCCAGGCTCAGTTATCTCCCTGGAAGTGCTGCACAAATGGGTTTTATTTTTGCTTATCTTAAAAGACATGCGGCTTTATGTTAGTTTACAGGAAAAAAATATTCAAGCATTGGGAACAGCGTGAACTAAATCTCAGGTTCTAAACAACTGAGCTTATATTTTCATTTGGATTTTGGAACTGCCGTTCAAATAATGTGCTCTTTAAAACCCTGTGATCCAAGTTAGTGTTTACAGAAAATAGGAATCTTATGTATTTGGGATAGAAGGCTCTGGGGAAACTGAAAACCCAGGTTTATCATATCTCATTATGCCCTATACAAACAAGGGAGAGAAAAGCATGGTTCTCATTTTGGTTAGTGCTTGGCACCTCTGTATGGAAATTCCCAATCAGAAGCCACTTACTGCTAATTCATTTTGGCATTTGGATGACTTTGAAAACAATATTGTAGGCTGTTGAAGAAAAAAGCATAAGTCATCCCAAGGAGACTTATAAATTTGTTTGCCTTCATTTTCCTGCATGATATTTCCTGGTAGTAAGATGTGTTGCTTTGATAGGTTTGCAGGGGAAGTGGTAGAAATGCTACTTTCTGACACCTTAAAAGCCACAGCTACTGAATTTTAGGGAGAGGTGCTAGATCTCCTCAAGTAGGTGCTGTACGGTGTCTGGCATGGCAAATCCTAGTGGATGTGGCTGCTGCATCACCTCTGAGCTGCACCAGGGCTCCTCACAGTGCTCTGAAGTTATGCCCTATTTGCACAATGTCTTCTAGTACCAGGATGATAAGTGAGAGGGTGGGTCCAGCATTACTGGCTGAAGACAGAGAAAATTGAAGTCCTGTAACATTCCTGAAGTCCTTGTTGTTCATAGGATTGATTTTAATACTTTGTGTTTCTCTAAAGATGCCTACCTGCAATTTCCTTTGTTTAGGAGTGCATGGAGCTATCTGTTAGTAAATCCTCATGCATAAGAGACACAGAAGAAGCTGTTTGTAGTCAAGGTCCTGTGATACTACAGTTTCTGGAATAGTTAAGAAAGAAGAATCTAAAGCTTTAGACAATCTGTTATTGCACTGAAATTTAATCTTTATTTTGTGGGGAGGAAGTGAACATGAGCTTGCCTGTACTTTCCACAGGATAGAAATCTCCTGTCCTTGCTTCATGAAAGAGTTGCAGTTCAGCCTAGCAGAGCTCTGGCTTATTACTTCTCTTTTTTCTTTTCTGGTGTTCATAGTAAATTGTATTTATCTCTCCTCCATGTGTCCCAATTATCTATGCCACTCCTGAGCACTGATTGAGAATTGAGTGCCATCTCCTATCTTTTGTGTCATTCCCTAAGGTGTGGTGAGATTTCTCTGCAAATCTGTCTCTGAAGTTTGTGCCAAATCTGCTTTGCCTAGATAAGAACTATCAGTGGTGAATGCAGTTGTCTTTAACAGTGAGCTAAGTTATCTTAAGCTTTCTTCCTGTGCTGGCTCCTCGTACATTCTCACCCATGAGCACTGCAGAATTTCCTCTGCTCAGCAGCTGTGTGTCCCTTCTGAAGCTTAACTAGCACCAGTGTGGCTGGGTGGTTTGCAGGCTTCAAGTCAGGGGAGAGACTGGTGGTCTCTTGAGTCTTCCCACACCCTCCCTTTTATTTTCTTTTTCTCCTATGCCTTCATGATTATGGCACTTGTGTCAGTGCCTCCTTTGTCTTTGCAGATAAATTCTCTCAAGACCCCTCTAGCGCATCTCTGGTACAGCACAAAGTGATTTGAATGACCTGGCAGTGCCAAGAGCTTAGATAAATGCTACTGCACTTTAATAGCAGCCCTTTCTTCCAACTTTTTTAATAGGCCACCTGGGTATATGGTCTCCTCACTTGTACACTGTGTAATAACACCCTGTCACTCATTTGTGTGAAGCTTTTGCTGCCAGGAGTATTTGGCACCTATTGCTAGCACTAGGTTCTCCATAATACCTTCTTAATTTTAAGCAGCACTTACATTTACCAGACTGACAACCACTGCCTTGGGATTCCTGGGAGCATTAGTAGAGACAAAGGATTTTCTTTCCTCACAGAATTCAGTTTTCTGGGTATTTTTTCCTTTTCCTTCTTTCCACCCCCCAGTGCCATTTGAAGACAGTAGATCTAAACCCCTTTATTTTTGGGAGAGGGCAAAAAATGGAGTAGAAATAAGCTTTCAAAAGATATTCTGTTTTGCAGCTGTCCCCTAATGAAAAGGATGAATATTTTTAATGATATTACTGTAGAAATTAATTATGTTGTAGAAATACACCACACTGCCCTCCTTACAAGATCCTTCAGTGCTTCTGTTTTACATGGAAGTGAGCTGAGGGCTAGAGAGCTTTTTGTTATCCTGAAGGGAGGGTGTTAAAGCAGCCCTTGAAGTGTTTTCAGTTTAGGGGAGCACAGCCTGAAGCTGCATTCCTATTTACCTTGGGTTTTTTCCAAGTTTTGCAGCCCTTGGCAAAGTGGGGAAGGCAGTGCCAGATCACATGGGAGCTTCTCTTGCTGAGTATCTGGGGATGAAACTTCCCAATGCACACAATAATTTTGCTAATACCTGAAGGCTGCTGTGCTTCAACTCATTGGGAGTGTGAGACCATTACACAGGCACTGCTCTCATGAAGCATAAATTTATCCTTTACCTTTGCTAATACATGTCATCAACTTTAGTAAATGTTCTTGAGATTTCTGTCTATGGCACTTGTAACTCTTGATTTGGGTTTGGGTTTTTTATGACTTTGGAGTAGCAGATCTTTTCAAAAGGAATTTATACTTTTATCTGACATGTTGCCTGTTAAGGATAATAAAGTGTAAATAAATAAAATTGTATATAATAAAGTATAATAAAAATAAACAATAAGGTGAAATCATTCTTATGTAAAGAACTAGTACTGCGCAGCTTCCAGAGCTTCCTGCTCTTGCATGGGAGCTTTATATGCATTTAATAGAGCTGGCCAAGATTTAACACATGCTGTAACCACCAAGTTGGAAATGTGATGGTTTCCTCCTTGAGCACAGAGAATAATTGATGGGGATTTAAATCTTATTCCGCATGCTGAGGGATGGCAAAATGTTGCTTATTTTTAGAGGGTGATCTTGTTATTCCTACACAAGTTGCAATTATGGCTGGTTGTGCACGGAGTGTACTATGCAATATTTCTTTACTAGCTAAATAAAATATTGTGACCGCACCTAGAATACGGGCATGTGTGAGTTCAATGAGCCCTCTGCAGGGTAGGTGAGGAAAAGTGCAAGTCAGTGCCCTAAGGAATAGTACTTGGATGCAGAATGCTCTGCTCCTGTACTCAGCAGTACAAGATTGCCACAAGGGTTTTGATGGGGTGGAAAAAATAGTTTTTCCCCAGGGTTATCTTACTTTGAGGCTATAGATTTTCATGTTATGTACAGGAAGGGTCACAAGTCTGGACTTTGTTTTGGGCCTTCCCTGCTGCTGTAGCAGTGTGTGGCTCCTGGGAGGCATCCTGGGTGATGTGGCTAGGAAGGGGTTAGGGTGCTGCTGCTTCCATACAGGTGGGCACCCCCAGCCTCCCCTTACAGATGCCTCTTACTCATATAAAGGTAATGATCTACACAAAGTGAAAGGCTTGGAGGGTTCCCAAGGCATCTTAACCATTCAGTAGGGTTGTTCATTCCAGTTTCATTCAAGCCCTCAAGTTTCACCTGCCAGGCTTTCCTGCTGTACCCTAGAAGAGTAAGAAAGGCCTTGATAGCATTTTCAGTCTCCCTCTAAAAGGTGCTTTTAATTATGACCTGCCAGAGCTTGTAAATTTGGCAGATGTCATCAAGGGCAGACAGTTTCTGGACTCAGGCCATCTAATCACATTCTCACTGCTGACAAAGCAGAGGGAACCATCAACTCCTATTTTTTTGATTGTTAAAAATTAATTAGTCTTTCAAATGAAAACCGACTTGAATTCACTCTGGGAGTAAAGCATTCAAGGACAATCCTTGACAAACAATTCCCAGGCTTCAGTTGAAAATGCAAATGGTAGCTAATTCCACTACATTTTCCTGGAGCCTAGGAAAAAAATTGCCAGAAACAGTTGCAACTTAAAAATGTCAGTGAAAATGGTATTCTTTCTTTTTTGTAGTATTATTTTGATCACAGGTGCAGGATTTGGGTTATTCTTTAATACAGGTTATTAAGTAGAGACCTTCAGAAAAAAAATGTTCCAGTATGACATCCAGTAATGCTGGGAAATTATAAAGTGTTTTATATTGGAAGTGTTTCAGAACTATCATGCTAATGTGTTGTGTGTTATCATGGTAAATTTGATCTTGTGTCAGAGAAAACATATGGACCAGATGTCTTGGAGAGCTCCCCTTCAGCTCTATTTTTGGAACAGGCAGTTTCCCTTTTTAAGATAAATTTGATTGTGATGATGTGCTACCATTAGTACTGACAGGCACAGAAATGGCTTTAAATAACCAGGAAAAGAGAGCTAGCAGACCTAGGTTCTATTCCTGCTCTGCAAGCTGACTGTGGACAAACGTTTTTGCTTTCTCAGTTAACTTTCTGCACTTTATTCCCATCTCTGTAACTACAGATTCATTGGTGTGGGGCTGATTCTCAGCATGTGTTTGCAGAGCAATGAACAAGGCGCAGCTCCAGTCCTCCTTGGGGATGCAAAATGGTGATCATGTTGATTTCTAGTTTTATTTACAAGTGAGGGAAGAGTAAAAGGTAGAACTTGGAACACTTGAAATGTTGTGTCTTAATAAGCTAGGTCACTGTTACAACTAACAGGGTGTGATTCGAAACACTGGGAGCTGCTTCTGAGAGCTAGAGGTTGTGCATCAAAAGGCAGAGCCAACAAGATAGGCAAATCCTGGCCTTGTGAAGTGGTGTCATGGTTTAGCAATGGTGTTCTCAATTTAGCACTCCTGCTGGAAAAAAAAAAATCTTGTGCTGCTTCTTCCCCTCTGCTCCTCTAATTAGAGGCACAAAGGGCAAAGTTTATGGGTTGAAATAAGAGAAAGAATACTGTGAACAGCTGTGAGGTAAGAAAATGAACAGTAACAATATTATTAGCAAAAGGTATAAGTAAAGAAATGATTCACAAGGAAAAAACACCCAATAATAGGCAACGTAAATGGCTCCACCACCTTTTCCCTACAAGAAGGAACCCTTTGTCCCCAGAGGAGTCCCTCTCCTCTGCCCCAGCCATGATGTGAGGAGGTGCAGAACAACATCCTTGGCCCAGCTATGCCCTCTTCTGGCTACTGCAAAAAATTAACCCTGTCCTGTTCAGAACCAGGACAAGTGGATATGTTTGGTTATTTCATCCCATGTGGGAGCTAAGAGATGCTGCATTACTGGCAAATGATTAGTGAGTAAGCAAGATCTAGAGTTACGAGGATGGACTCAGCCTGTGGGTTTGAGTCCTGAGTTATCCTGCATTTGTGCTTTGTGCCCTTCCTCTGGCCTGCTGTCTGGATCTGGAACTTTTGTTTTGGTTAAGAGGGGAAGTAGTCACTTTGAATATTGCTTCTGTCATTCCTTAGTGAGGAAAGGAATCATATAGAGCTTCCTACCCTCCCTGTGCTTTTGCCTGGTGTTCCACATTTTGCCCTCAGGATAAGCAAGTTGGGCAGTGGGGAGGGAGATGGGAACAGAGCAACTCTGCTCCTTAAAACAATTCCACTCTTCATGTTCTTTGTGTCTTTGCTCCACTGAGTGCACGAAGTGTTTTCCAGGTGCTATGAACATGGTGTACAATCATATCCCAAAATTAGCATTTGAGTGGTTTGGGTTTATTACAACAGCAGTTTCTACTTTATAATACACACCAGCAGGAAGCAGTTCAATGATTGATTTGATTTTTGTCACTGTAATGCCTGACATTCAACACTTGTTAGTTTTCTTTCTATTCCTCACATGTTCCTGCTGGAGCAACAAGATCTGTACCTTGCTTCAGTCCTGAAACACCAGTGCTGTACAGAGGGGGTACAATCAAAAAGGTTTCCTTGGTTCTGCCTGCCACTGCAGAGGCTGGAGCAAAATATCTCATCTCTGTAGGGGAAAAGCTGATTAATTAGCACTAGTTCCCAAGGAAATAGCACAGGGTGGCTGGTACAGCCCAGCAGTGGGAAGCTTTGTTCCTGGCAGTGGGGTGCAAGCCAGAGGCCTGGCTGTGAGAGAGCTCAAACTCCTGAGGAGTTTGCCTGCTCTCCCTGGAGGTGTTGAGTGTGGCTTTGCCTCCCAGCTCTCTGCTTCCAGCCCCGTTGGGATGGTGGGATACCAGCAGCTGTGAGGAAGCTCTTTCCCAGGGGAAGGAGGAGATATTGTTTTTTTTTCTCTGCTTAGGAACTTCTGCTTGCTTTATTTATGTCTATTTGATTATAAAGCCAAATACCCTAAATAAGCATAGAGAAACTCAAGCACATATTAATGTTTTTACTCAAGTACCGCCCTGAAAAGGGAGTAAATTCCTGGACTGGAATCTTACTGGCTTTTATTTGCTCTAAGGTCAAATGAGATCTTTTATGCTTTCTATAAACGTAACAATTCCTTTTTAGAGAATATTTTCCTCTAAAACACATTGTGTTATGGAGGCTCTGAGAACTGAGGGACATCAGTGAACTATTCAGAGATCTATGAATGATGCTTTTTTTGAAGCTTACTTAAGTCTCTTGGAATATTGACATGCTCCCATCTGGCTTGGACGGCAAAAACATTGAGTGCAAACGGTTGTGGTTTGGTTTAAGGTTGCATTTTCTTGCAATATCTTACATTTTTAACTGCAACTTCTTTAACAATGGTGTAGCTATATTGGGATGTCAGAACATGACAGAGAAGAAGGATGGGACAAGAAGGTTCCTTTCAAAGTCAAGGAAGCACATATAAACTTCATCCCCAAAAGCCAGTAGATCTGTGCAATTTGACAGATCTTTATTGTAAGCTATTGATGACATTCCTCATTTTATCAGTAAGCAACAGTACCCTACTGGTAACACTTCTGCTCCTGGTAGTAGTGGGGATGGTAATTAATAAATCATCAGGTATGAGGCAGACCACAAGATACATCTGTGGAAGAAAAATCCACACTAAGAAAGACCAAAGTTATTTCTGGTTGTTCATTAAACAGATGGGCTTAAAAATAAAATGGGCTGCTGAGCATGATTGTAGTTCCTGAGCTGGCTGGTCCCACTCTGACTGTGCTCTTTTAACAAAGGTTCCTTGTTGGTTTTTGTGATGCAAATACAGCAGAGGCAGGCAGCCATTAGAAAATAGCAGGAGTGACTAGGAAGAGCCATTTTTAACACTGAGTATTTCTGGAAGCTATCTTTCTGTACCTTGGAAGAAGTGAACACATCTACAAGTTTGCCAGCTATTATCGTGCTACTGCCATCTGGCCACCAGCTCCAAGTAACTACCTGAAATAATGGAATGGTTCCTGGGATTTTATAGCTCTCAGGGAGATCTTGGCTGTAGAACAGATGTGTTACTGCCACTGTTATTGGGTAATTGGGGGTTAGCTTTTTCCCTCTGTGACCCTGCAGGAGAGTTCAGAAACTGTGGAAGACACAGGGAAATGAATTTTCTCTTGGTATCTGGGATGGAAACTACCGAGCCTTTCAGCTAAAAAGATTTCAAAAATATATTATGTTTGATAAAGATGCCTTTAAAATGCACTCTCCCTACTTTAAAAAACCCCTGTAGCAACCTGATGCTTCTGTACCAAGTGTGCTCATTCTGTGAGTAGAAACCTGGGAGCTTTTTCTTTGGAATTACCTCCTCTGCAACCTCAGGCTCTGGCTCTGTGTGATAATGAGCCCCATGACAGAAAGGGAAAAGATTGTCCACCCAAGNGGACTGGGCTAGTGCAAACTCTGCCAGTTCTGATTTGGCTGGAAAATGTCAAAGGGGCAGTTTTATCTCATAGATTTTAGGCCATGTCATTTCATCTCTTCTTCTCTAGCTGGGATAAAAGAATAAAGCTGTTAGTCAGTGTCACATGTTCTGTACTGCTTCAAACTGCAACTGAGCAGCTGTGGCTAAGACTGGTCTGCTTGAAAAGTCCTTCCTCTCAAGAGATGTTTGCTAAGGATACAATTCCATGTGTACTTCTTCTAGTGCTGGTGCAGTGTAAACAACTGAAACTCCTGGGATTCAGCTTCCCTCAGGAACAGTCATCAAATTTGAGTCTGGCACAGTTGAGATCTACCACATCTGAGGCAGAGATGGGAAATGGAGAGAAGAATGAGAAAGGGCAGGGACAAGCATGAATCTTTTAAATCAGATTTGTTATCAGAGAAATAATGGGACACAGCTTTGATCTCAGAGGGATGTGTAGTCAAAGAAATCAAGACTGGGACTTAATGAATCTGCTGATGTGGAGCAGATCTGTGTGTGCTTCCTCAAAGCTGGGTTGCCTCTCTGTGGTCAACAGGAACAGAAAACTTAGGACAGTCAAACCAACAGATTTGCAAGTAACTTTTTTGAGGGAGAAGATATAGGAAAAGGGCATTTTGGGGGAGGTTTGTTTGTTTTTTTACACTGATCTTTAAAATGAAGCTCTGAATTCTTTATAATGAAGTTCACAGTTTCAACATTAATCATTGAACATAAGTATGAATTCCATATTTGAGTTCTTATCCCTATCTGATGCTCACTGTGAAAACCCCTATCCCCACAAAACTGGAATTCTGAATACTTGTCTACTGCCTTTGGGATATGTTCTACCTTGGAATCTGTATACAGAGCAGACAGATTCTGGCTCCTCTCTGAGGAATGAAATGAGGAGGGGAGCACCCTACAGGCAGGCTGGATGCTGCTGGTCTTCCCTTTGGAAACCTGTGCCTGATTCCAGAATGATACAAGGATGATGTCAGGCTGGGCTCTCTCCTCTATTCCTAATGAATGGGTGTAAGATTATCCAAACGTGTTTATTATAGCTGTATCCTTTCGAACACTATATTGTCTATTTGACTTTTTAACTTTTCCTTTGTGTTTACAGCACTTCAGTATTTGTATCTGTGTTGTGGAACTGCTGTGAAAGAAAAGTCTGATTTTGTAAATTCTTGATCTTACCCTCCTGGTGGTAAAAACGGGCAACACAGTGCTTGGAGAGATCAAGCCACAAACAGTATTGCTGCAGGCATAAATAGAGATGGGATCAGCAGTGTGCCTGTGCAGGTGGGGTGGAAAAATAAATTAAATTGAGGCAGAGGAACAAATATGATTGTCAGTGTAGGAACATACTTGTGTCTGAAAGAAAAAGTGCAAAGATATTAAGTCTTTGTGGCCCCCCATATTGTAAATTCTCAACAAATCTCATCATGTGAGCATAAATGTCAATGGTCTGCTGAGATGTCTTAAAATAACTTTTCTCCTGCCTGTCCCCATACCCTGATCAAAGGTCTCAACACCTTCACATACATTTGAAGAATCGCCAGCAGGAAACTTGAGGCAGTCAGCTTTTTTTTTGGAGTTTTATGAATTTTTCAAGGAAAAAACCCAGTTGTGTCCCATCGCTTGGTTAGTGAAGCCCTAATGTGCTCATGTAAGTAATCACATTAAGCTGCAAATCCTTCACATACCAAGTGAAACCCATTTTCCAGAAGCAATAGCTGTTTACAGCCTGGTCAGGACAGGAAAATGAATCCTGGTGCTTTGAAAATGGGACAGCTATGGTTCTCTGACTTAATTTGTAATTTCTTTCTCCATCACCCTTCAATGTAATTTGGTTTTGTACTTTCTAGTGTACTGTCCTTCATTTTCTTCCCTGGGAAATAATTTCCAGTACTTGTTTAAGAAATTAGAGAAGCTCTCTTTTGGTATTAGTGTGTGCACTTAAATCTTATCAAGTGTTTGTTGGGAAGTGTTAGTGTTGGTCTCACAAATATAGTTTGTCTCATGTGTACTGTAGTAGAGATCTTTCTAGGAAATCTGGCAGGCATAAGCAGGACTTTAAGTGGTTTAATATCTAACAAGGTATTTTCTGAGTAAAAATAATCTTATTTCAGAAGTGAGTAAGCTGGATAGAAGAATATAGGAGGTTGGTAAGTCACTTTGGTTGGGTAGAGAAGCTGAGCAGAGGAGTGCCCCTCGTTTGTAGATTTTAGTTTTCTGTTTCCTTGCTTACTGCTCTTTGTGATGGGTTGTGCAGTCCAGATACCTGGTTTGTGAAGAGGCAGCTGAGTGAGGTTCATTTTTAAACGGATGATGGTCTGAATTCTCCACAATAGTGTCTCTTTACTGTTCATACTCTGGCATGCAAATATTTCCTGGCCTGGTTGATTTCTTTGTGCAGGCAATCTCCAGGCTAGTAGCTGATAGTCCTGCTGGCACTGCTGCTTATGTGGCACCAAGGAGAGACAGGCTGGGAGCAGCCTGGGGCTGGGAGAAGGGGAACTGGTGGGGTGCTCCAGGAACAGCTCTCCACTGGGAAAAGGTCTTCTCCACTTAGAGCTTATTCTCTTTCACCAGCTGATGCTGGGGCCGAGTTGCAGATCCTTGTTTGCTCTCAATAGGCCAGAGCCCAAATGTATCTGCAATAAAATTATTTCCAAGCTGGTCTCTGTGTAAATCAGTATGAACTTTGCCACTTGCACAGCCACAGACTCTTTCGTTAGAGAAGTAAGATAAGAACATATAGAGATCCTTCAGCCTCTCTGTGCCTTGCCAATTTGCATCTCTGGAAAGGCAATGCTGGACTATGGGTATTCCTGACCTTTCAAATTATTTATGTTCACCAGAGATGAGGTAATTAAAATACTGGAATCTTCGTAGATGTAAAGCATGGTTTCTTGTTATGTTTGAAGACCAGCAAGCACAATGGGATGGCTTTGTGTGTGTATGAACAATGACATTCCCCAGATTCAGACACCAGCAGAGGTCTGGATGCAAGATGTGGAGCAAGGGGAAGGTTTGGTTTTCCTGTTGTGGAGCACCTCTCACAGTGGGGAGCTATAAAGAAGGAATTGAGAGTGTAATATTGGGAGGTGCTGTCAAGATCAAATGCCTGCTTTGTTTGCTCCTTCAGTCCTGTAATGAACTCATGGGTGTGCCTGGGTGGTGAGATAACAAGGCCTTGCAGCAGGACTTGCAAATGGCTACCAGTGTCCCTTGATATTTTGGCTTATCTGAGCTCCTGGAAGGGCAGCCCTGCTTTCCTGTGGGCAGCAGGAGCTGGATGTTTTACAGCACTCTAATTGCACTAAGCAATGAAAATGCAGATGGCATGTATATCTTCATGGATGTAGTTTCCTGGCTTTTATGAAGTTTGTCACACCTAGTGGAATGGTTCTGAGGAGTGATGTCTGACTTAGTAATGTGTTTTCGTATGGGGCAGATTGACAGGTTGTTGAAAGTCCACCAGAGTGGTCTTGAGGGGAATCCTTCATCCAGTCTTTCTGACTGGGCACTTCTAAGCTTAGAGTGAATAGATGGTAGTAGTGCTTTGATTGTCATGAGGAAAAGTTCCATCCCCTGTGGAAGTGAGGGATCTGTCACAGGGATTGTTGACCTGGCAACCTGCTGCTTGAAACCTGGCTTATTTACTTTCAGTTTCCTTTCTGTGGGCTGGCACTGTTGCTTGGGTGGGATCCCTGCTCAGTGTGCCCTGAATGCTCAGTCTCTGGTGGGTTTTAGAGCCATTACAAGCTTGCTAGGAATTCTTGTAATGTTGCTGCCTGGTCTGAAGTGGGCACAAAACATGAATGGATCTTCCTGTACTCTTTGTACAAGGAAACAAATCTGTTTCTGGGAAGTATCACACTTGGATCTGTTCCTGGAAAGTCACATGGACTTGTGTGCACTCACTGTCCCCAAATATCAAGAAATTTACAACATGTAAAAGAACGATCATAAGATATTAAAGTACTTCTCAGTCTAATCACTTTGTTTTTGTACAAGTGTTTTATGATGCTACAGAGTATGCTAGTCTGATGGTACCCTCTGGTCAGTAGTTTCTGAATTATGTTTTCTATTCTATTTCTATTTTTTTTGTTTTGAGAAGTTTGTGGAAGCAATGGGAACCTTCATCTTTCTCACTGGCAGTACATGCTTTGCCTCTAAAAACTGAAAGTAATCTTGGCATATAAATGTAGACTTCATTAGACTCTGCTTTGAGGGAGAAAATCTGATCAAAGGATATTAGAGTGCTGGATTATTTTAATTTTCCTTGGAATGCTGAATGAGGGAATACAATTGTTTTGCAGGCTACAGCTTCTTTTGTTTGCTTTTGCTGTGTTGATTATGTCTTTAACTGGGATGTTCAGCGAATGAACTGGGTACTTCTCATGCTTAGTTCCCATAAGTGATTAGGCTCTCCAGGGAATTCAGCCACTGCAATGAAATCCCATTCCTGCCTGCCTTCCAGGCTGGAGTGAGGGAGGAGGGAAGGTGTCTGTTCATGGTACTGCAGGGCACCCTGGGTAGTATGACAGTGCATTTTATTTACACTCATGACAGCTCTATACATCTGCTGTGTCCCTGATTTTATGGATGGGAGCCTGAAGCACATACTGTTACATTTCTAAAGGAATTCAGAGAGGTTGCTTATGGGTTTGTATGTGTGTTGTTCTTCATAACCTTTTCCACATAAAAATAACTGAAGTTGAACACCTTGGTCATGTGGAAATACTGCTGAAAACCTTCCTGTAATTTTAGGTATCTGAATGCATTGCAGAAAGTTCTCCCAGGAGCAGGTTTTCAAAGGTTATGCAGGGAATTTGCCAATTAAACCTGATTATGAGGGACTCCAGGACTGAATTTTGCCATCTGATCATCTTCCTGCATTTTCCTTTTCCAACCCAGGTGATGTGGTAAGTGCAGAAGGGAAAGGAAGTGTTAAGAAAACAGTTTCAGTGGTGTTTCTCTGGTGGCCAACCCATCCTGCCCACTGCTTGACACAGTGCCAGTTTTCTGAGGGAAATGCACACCCTTCAGTGAGGCATGCTCTTATCAAAAAGAGGCAGGAGCACAGAGCTGTGCTGCAGACAATGCAGCTCTGCCTCTTCTAAGTCTTCTAAGCAAACCAGCCCAGGGTTTGCTGGCTGTGTTACACCAGACAGTTTTTGTAGCAGTGCAGCTGTTGATGCAGAGTCTCCAGGGAAGCTGCTGGCTGTGAGGAGCCTCCTGAGCACCAGCAAGCCCCTGGGATGCTGACAACAGGGTCACACAGACCTTTTCTCACACCTCAGCACATAGCTGGGGATGTGTGTGGGGGGCTCCCTCTGAAAAAAACTATTGCATGGTTACAGCAGAGAGTGAATTACCTGACAGTTTCCCACATTCAAAACTGAGTCATGATTTCCTTGGCTTATTTTAGTGCTGATTTTATGGCTGATCACAGGTAACAGTGTCATCTGGAAATGCAGTGAAGTATAAGGTGATGAAGACAGATGATATGATACCAAGTTAAAAGCAGCAGTAATTGCTGTAAATGCATCTGCTCCTCCACTGAGTGCACTTAAGGTTGTGTTTAACAAGTATTTACCAGACAGTCCTGCTCATGTCCCAGGCTGTGATCCAAGCTGGATGGAAGTGCTGCTTCTTGTTTTACAGCTGATTGTTCAGCACAGTTGTTGCACAGTGTATTGGGTGCCTCAGCCCCTTGTATTGCTCATGGCCCTCTCTTAGTGGCTCCATAAGCTGCCTTGCACAAGCAGCTCCATGCCCTGGCCTTCAGGCTGGCAGGACTCTGCTTTTGCAGAGCCTCTGGGGCATTATTCCCTTTCCCTTGTTATTTGTGCTGTTTTCATGGCCTTGCACTCACAGCCTGACGTGACAACCACAACTGTGAGCATTATTGCCTGCTGGGCTGCAGCTCTTGCTTTTGCCCAGTGTTAATGCTGGAGGATAGGGGAAATTACTTTTCTGTCTTCTAAGCATGGTTGTATAACAATTAAATAAAATCTCTTTGAGTAGTGCTTGAGACTGATTGTGTCCAGACCCAAGGAACTACTGCAGCCTCAGCTTATGCTGAGAAGGACCTGGGCTCTGTATTAGATTGATATTATATGGCAGCTTGTTCAGATGGGCTTTGATGAAGGTTAAAGTGATCTGGACCCTGCTTTCAAGCTGTGTGCCTGGGAACAGGATGGGAAGCAGCTACAGAGCTGTCACTTTGCTGATGTAGTTACACATTGACCCAAACTGAAGTCATAACAATCTCAAAAGAGCCTTGACTGTGTCAGGCAGAGAGGGCTTCATCCTCCACTGGTGTTATTAGCCTGAAGGAACAATGGAGTCAGTGATGCTGGAAATGCTTGTGCTTCCCTCTTTCTAATTGACTGGGGACAACTGCTTAACTGGGCTTTGCTTGCAAACCCTTTACTCCTGTCTCAGTTTTGTTGCAGCTCTTCTGCTTGTGAGGGAAAAGGGCTAATGGCATATGTGAGGAGCCTGCACACTGAGGGCACAGCTACAGGGGTTTATTTCTGCTTATGTTGCCTTGCTGCACCTTCTGTGTGGCCTGGGCAGACACCAGCCCCTCTGCACCTCTGCTGGCAGCCTGGGCATCTGACCTGCAGTGCAGCCTAATGTCACACAGAAATCTGTCTTATCTCAGACTTGGGTTGTCTGTTTTGTTTTCCTCTTACTTCCCAGTGGGAAATGCTTTCTGATTTGTACCTGGTCTTATTACCTCCAGAGGCCCAAAGGAAAGGATTAGTTGGCAAATGTGATATGAAAAATCCAGCATACAGTTGTAGAAGGAGGTGTTGTTTTAAATTGGTCTGGGGGTGATTAAGTCTTGAAAGGTGATACTTTACAAGTATCATTACTGATAAAAATGCAGATAAATCTTATAGGCTCTGAGGATCCCCTGCAGATGCATCAAAGTGTGGTGGGTTGGCACTTGCACTGTGAACTTGTTCTGGTTGGAATTTGCTTACAGAATTATGGCATCAAAACTGCAAAGAGAGATGCTTAGCAGGTCTTGCTGAAACAGCTGGATGGACATTCCTGCACTCTGTTATTCAGTGCTGCCTTAACTTACAGCACATTCATTGCATAAAACCCTCTGCAATTTAGGAATTGTCTGTGTTCTGCAAGATCCATTGATTCATTTAACTGGGGACCTTCCCTTCCTAAGCAAAGCAGTGAGTGTGCTTATCTTGTCCCCTAGATTGTAAAGTCACGATGGGGATGTGAGCTTCTGGGTGTTGTGCCAGTTATAAGGACTAACTCTAGATGTAGCTGAGGAAAAGGACTGCTCATTTTGTCTGTTTTTAATTTTGTAGCACCTGGACTGTTGAATTATGTCGTGTCATTGTAAAGAGAGCTCTTCTTCCTCTTCTTCCACTTTCATAATGAATATTTTCTTACCTGAAAAGTACCCAGTTAATTACAGCTAATGCCTTTCTGGTAATTTTGGTATCTGCACTGTAGGTGAATGTTTTTGTGGGTTGGTGTTTTGTTCCTGTTTAATGTTTTGGTTTTGGAGTTTTTTTAGAATCTGGTCTATTTGGCCCTCTGACTTTGGAAACCAAGTGTAAAACCCCATTTCTTTTTCTGAGGCTCCTTGTTTCATCTTTTTTATCTATTTTATATGCAGTAAAAGAGACTGTCCAGGCAGCAGAATTGCAGACCTTGGGTGCAGGATGAGTTTAAGGAGTTGGTTTAGGTCTTATTCACAAGGTAGTGAAACGACCATATCCAGGCTCTTTAATCAGTTTCAGTGCCATGAGCAATTGATGTTCTTAGGGGAAATTATTGGATGCAGAGGCCATTTTGGAAAAACTCTCATGTAATGAGCTGTGGAATGGTGCAGAACTATGCTAACAGAATGAGCCTGAAATCTGAATGATTGCTCAGTTATCCTGAATCTGTGAACCAGCCAAGTTCAGAACTGACATCAGATACTGGCTGTTTTATTATGGATGTGGAAGTCTTGGATGCCAGAAAAAGCTGTAGAGCTCATTTAATAGAAAGTTACAAAACAAACGCATGGACAAAGTAAAGGAAAGCAAATGTTTGAGTCCTGACCTTGTTACATGTCAGACAAGGGAGTTATTCTGAAGGACTCTGTAGAGCAACAGAAGACTGTGATTTGCAGGGGTGAACCATGCAGTGTTAAGGCTGGTGGTGAGGAGGAAGGGGTAGCTATAAAATCCCACTATTCTGTGTACAGAGGGATTGGACTCCTCTCCTGTGTGCTGCAGTGGTAATGCAGAATGGAAGGTACTGTGAGCTCACACTGCTAATGTGGGCCACGAAGTTTTGGAGCTTTTCTCTCTCTGGTGTACAGGCTGCTCTTCTGCATATCAGCTGAGCATATAAAAAAGATCTTAAAACCAAATCTGACAGAATATAGCAATGTTTTTACAAAGTCAAATGCCCACCTAACCTAGTACAAGTTTCTGACAATGAGCAACAGTGATTTGCAGGGGAAGTACAGGACCACAGCTCTGTCATGGGTGGAACTTCCCCAGGGTGCTGTCTCAGACCTGCAAATGGATTATTTGTATCCTAGTAATCCTTCTTTCCTTGAATGTAGTAATGCACCCCCACACTAGCAGGTGTTCCCATGTTAGGAAAGGGTTTGAGTTACACCCCTGGCCTTATAAGGCAAAGAACCAGAAGCCTGGATGTTTTCTCACCATAATTGCCCAAGTGCCAGCACAGAGGCACCTGTTGGATGGTTTAAGCTGTACCTCAAGAACTGTAGCTTTTTCTATTGGGCAGCAAATGCAAAACCTCTCCTCGATTGTTATGTACTTAAAGGAGAGTGTGGAGATTTTTGGGGTGTCTCAGCAGGTGTAAGGGACCTCCCTGCACCTTGCATGGCTTATTACTCTTTTGATTTGTATGGTTTGTTATTTTTGTCATTATTAAAACCTTTGCTTTTCCAAACACCTCCCATCATTCTGTCTCGCTATTTTTTATGAGCCATTTTTGAGGCTGTGGGCAACCCTCAGAGGTGACGCACCTTTGTGGAGCTAATTACATTCTGGCCCCATGCAGATGGCATCATTTGAATTTGTCTAATTTCACCTCAGCCCCCATGAACTTGTATCGTTTGCAGCTCCCCAGGGTTGTCAATCTGATGTGCCAGTCTGGCCCTGCTTGCTCTGTTACAGTTGTTCATCTCTCCTGGTATGTTCATTGAGTCAGTCCCTTCAGCATCACTGCAGCTGCTGCTGCATCCAACTGCTGCCTTCATGAGCTGAAGGGAAGATCAGATATGTTAAAACCTCAGCTTTCTCAGAAACTCAGCTGCATCTTCCTGATGGTGGAGGTGGGGCTTCCTGGTGATCCTGTACCTATGCCATGGCAAGCCAAGCTGAGTCTTAGCCAGGCCTGACATCAACTGTCATTGTGTGGCCTTTTTGCTGTTTGGTTTGCAGTAATACTTGGATATCCATCTGACACCACTCCTCTGCCTGGCAGGTCAGCAATCCCATCCAACATATCGTTCTCTGCCCATCAGAAATGCACCTACAGTCATGGAGAGCTTCATCTCTCGCTGCGGACCCGGAGCATGAGTTGCAGCATCAGGCTGATCTTGTATCACAGCCACTTGTCACCACTTCTGAATACAAAAATCAAAGCAGATGGCATCCCATGATAGGATACAGTGACTCCAGTGTGCTGTTGCCTTCAGAAGCAGGTATGACTTGTCTGTCCCAACCTGATGGAGAAATGCTTATGGTTTAGTGAATTATCTGACTTCCAGTAGTGTCCAAAAATGGCAGTGAAGGGCTAATGTGCAGTTCGGTTGGTTGTATACGAGCAAGCACAGCAAACTTTTACGTGTTGAGTGACATTAAGTTTGTCTTTGGCACCAGCTCAAAGCTCTGCTGGTGCAGGGCTTGTCACTGGTGCTAACGATTCATTACTGCTGTCCTGCTAAGGACAGAGTTTTCTTTTGTAATTGGGTTTTCTAGGTTACTTACATAAAGTTGTTCAGCGTTCAGAATTGGAACCAGAATTCACACACAGCTGGATCTTTTCCTTCAGTGGAGTTAGTGCCTAGCTTCTTAGGTAAATTAAACTTCAGGCTGACTTTATGCTGGCAGATCATTGTTATCCTACCTGGTCTCTGTCCAGAGTAGCAGGGGTAAGTAATTATCCTCCTATACCTGCCTGCTGTTTCCTTCCTTCCCAGGTGGGAGTAACCTTGTAAGGGACTCTGATTAGCACAGATGGCTGTCTCTCTCTTGTTCCAGCCTTCCCAGCAGCCTGCTATGATCTCAACAGATGGAGTGGGCTTGGTGCTTCAGTGCTAGGAGCTGCAGAGGACATGCTCGGTGGAAGCAGCAGACTGAGTCACTCAAATATTTGTGGTGTTCTTCCTGTAGAAAAGATTAATTTCAAGATGGAAAGTGAAGAAAAAAATTGTTACATTGCGGAAGTAACTGTGGTCCCAGTGTGAAGGCTGATTTGTGAAGAACAATAAAAAGAGGAATTCTGCCCAGCTCAGTTAAATGATGACAACTGTTGGGCCATGATGAAGTCAAGCTGCTATGTAAATTGGAGCACAAGGACACAGACAAATTCAGGGAAAGAGAAATGAGTGTACAAAATGCTGGCTGAATATTGCAGAAATGTTCTGGGCAACGAGGCCTTTCCTCTGCTTCCTTAGGAGAGTAGGAGAGAGCCCCAACACTCTGTGTGAATTGTTTTTGTGGTGAATAAAACAAGGCCATGCTGTGTTACAGCCTGATGGCTGCAGAGGGATGAAGAAGGGAGGAAATGTGGATTGTTCACACCTCGGAGCTGGCTGTGCAAAAACAAGTTCTTCTCTGCTTTGGGGCAGGCATGTGAAGAGCAGCAGGTAGACACTGAAATAATTTGTCCCAAATCATCTCCCTCTATTTGTGTGGGTTTGTTTTGTTCTGTTTTTAATGAAACTGTGCTCCTTTGGCTCTTTTGTGAATCTCCTTTTTCACTCCTTAGAGCCTGAGCCAGTTCTGGCTTGTATAACCTGCAGGAAACTTCTGAGGGGATTTATGTAAACTGGAGCCAGCTGCTCAGCCTTTCTTCATGTGACAGATTTGATTGGAGTTTTGGAAGGGAAAGCATATGACACCAACAGTGGAAACTAATTCTAGGGATCCAAAGGCAGATTACCCCATGCCTACCTCTCTGAGATGGCAAAGATCATGCTCCTTTAGCTCAGTCTCTGCTAGGAAATACCTCAAACCCCAGGTTCTTTGGAATCAACTCGGTTCCTTCTCACAATATAATCAGTGCAGTCATATCAATTCAGTGAGCAAAATAGGCTTTACAACAGGTAATTTACCACCCAGGTGGAAATCAACAGCAGTACCAGTTAAGTCAAAAGGTTGTGAAGTTTGAAAGTGGTAGGAAAGTGAAACGAGACAGAATCATTTAACAATGAAGTATTGGGTTTTTCAAGTATTTTCAAGTATTTTTTTCCTTCTTGGGAAGAATCTTGGAGCAATACATGATAGATCAAAAATAACAAAATGTTGAAGGATAACAAGGTAAAATTTTGGAGAACTATGCACAATTCTCCTCTACATGGAACAATCTTAATCTTATTCAAAAACTTTCAGGTTTGGGTTTTTTTTCCATTCCCCTATTGCAGCTTATCACCTAGTTCACATAATACTGCTTTCTTGATTGGCTTCTTACTTTTAATTGAACAAAGAAGAGGAGAAACCCAGAAACACTTCCATGTATTCTTTTGGTCCCTTATTGATTCCTGCCAAGAAAGTACACCATTCACACTCAGCTTCCAGAGATCTGCAGTTAGGTACATTTAGGACAGGTTTTCCTGGGAAACAGCAAAGTCAGTGAGTGTTACTGAGTTCTGATTGTTCAAGTGGAGAAGCAGACCATGTATCCTGTGTGTTCTGGGGCTGCTGCACTAATCCATTGGGAAGAGAGGTACTGCTGTCTCCTACAGGGACCAATGTATGCTCTGTAGAAGTAGGAATAAAAATCACTTCTCTACTTAATCTACTTCAATCACATCTCTATTTAAGGTTGAATTAGTGAATAACATTTCTTTGATATCATCTGTGCAGAGCAGCTTTATTGTCTGAGGTAAGAGAACCAAGAACTAATTAGTATTTTATTGCTTATGATTTTATTTAGCTTTGTTGGTTTTTACAAAGCTATTATATTGTGTACCTCAGTCACATCTCACACCAATAGATTTTTGGTTTTCTCTTTTTGTCTTCCTGGAATCTCTAATGTGTAAGGTTTCCTCCATTTTCTGCCATTTCATCTGGATTTGGAGCCGGACAAAATGCCACAGTTTTAGCCTGTGGAGGACTTTGAATTTTCTGTTGATGAATTGGGGTTTTTCTTCAATTGTTCTGTAAAATGTTTTTCTAGGTAGTTTATTTTCTCTTTCCGAGAGAATGCTGGCGCTTCAAAAGGGAATTGTACAGGTAACGAGTCCTGGGACAGTGTACCCCTCTGCTCTTGATAATGCCACGAGACTTTGCTGCTGGCCTTTGCCGACTGAGGAGAGAGGCTGGGGTACAAAGTATACTTTTACAAGGCTAAGAAAATATTTGTTTGCAGGAGGTTTCCTAGCCAAACTGGAGCACCTGGAACATGGTTCTACACAGGGTTCTTATACCCTTCAAGTGTGCAGCACAGTTTGACTATTCATTGTCTCTCATGTTGCCAATTACTAATCATAGCCAAACTACAAAGTAGCTGTATTTCTGCAGCACTGTTGCTGTTTGTCTACATATCCAGATGTCCCTGGAGTCAGTTTTGCTGCAATTACTTATCTATGATGCCAGATAATGCTGGGAGAGTTTCAAAGATGTGTTAGAGGGGCCAGGAGGCTGGTGTTATCTTAGTTGTCCATGGGTGTACCTTGTCTTTTGTGGACAGCTCTAAGCTTCTGAGAATCAAAGCCTTTATTCCCAGGGCCAGCCTGTATTTTACTTGTTTTACATAAGCATGAACAGTAATAAAGCCTACATTAAAATTCCACTACTTCCTTACATTGCAGTATATAATGTAAACTAATGCATCTTAACTATTATAGTAACACAACCATTTATTATACTTAGGGAAGGAAATTTTCATAACAGTGTAACAGTTTAGAATTATTTCAGAAACTTTTCTGGTGGACTCTGAGTGTTATTTAGTTTTTTATCAATCAATGTGGCAAATTTTTGTGATGCCAAATTAATCCACGCTGCAATCCATTGAAAGCTCATATTTTTTTACCAGCGCTGACCACAGTGTGTGCTTGTGGGTTTTATAGTTATCTTGCTGCCTAGCACCTAACATGGTGTTTCCTCCTGTTACATGGAAGGTAGAATGATCTGCATCTTTACCTGTGTTTGATGGGTACTTTTGGGACAACACTAGCTAGATATTTTGTCCTAATGTTATTAACAAATGAGCTCTTTTTTTTTTTTTTTTTTTTTTTGTTATTAGCAGGAGTCACTCCTTCTATTCAACAATGTATTAAATGCATCTTGGCAATCTTAAAGTAGATTTTGGAATATTCCATTTTATTTCTTACTTGCCTGTGACAGTCTTATCTTCTGTGGACTGTGACCCAGTGCATACAGAGTACAGTTGTTATGTGCACTTGCTGAACTCCAGCTGTCACTGAAGACAACTGACTGACGTTTTTCTCACCCCCAACCATGCTTTTGGTAGTGTGCATTCTGGCAGCATTCTCGGTTATTTTTGCAACTAGTCCATACTATACTATACTATAATCCTCCTGAAACTGGTCTCTTGTTACATGCTCCTAAAGATCTTGCAGAATTAGCATTTTTTTCCCATGAGCTGCCTGCTGCTTTACACTTTGTTAGAAGTCAGAAAATACTGATGGAGTTGACACATCAGCTTCTTGTTCTGAAATTTGTCTCTTTCTTTCAGATTTGCTCATCCCTCTTTTTTTTTTTTTCTTAATAACGGAGGACAGTGTGTCTTTCCTCAATATTGCATTTGGGCAGGTCACCTATCTTTGGCAGCTTTACTATGAGGCTTCCTCCCCAGTGGCTTCTCTTTCTTGTTCTGTCTTCCTTCAAAGTGCAAGGACACTCTGGAGGATTTTTCTGTCACTTGCCTGAAGCACCTCAAGCACCTCTCCAGTAATGGTTTCCTCTCCCCAGACACTTTCCTTTTTTTTTTTTTTTTTGTTTAATAATGGAGTTTCCATTCAGTGTTACAAATTAATGATACAGAAGCTCTAAATATTTCAGCCTATGATACTGGTTTGCTTTTGTCTCTTTTGAGCCTTCTTTTGAGCTTGCATTGGAGGGAGAGAAAAGGTGGTTTCTCCCTCCCTTTTTGTTTCAGATATGTGTTTCATCTGTCACTCGTTTGGAGGATTATCACCCATTTGGAAAGTAATCACTCATTTTAATCCCAAAGCTACATGATAGAACCTTCATTAGTATTTGTAATGAGAAATACAAACTAATGATTATGAGGATAGGGTACGTCTTTTGTGGTGAAGTATTAAATCTGTGACATTAAAATTTCCCGAAAGTAGAAATTTTAGGGACCTTGTTTCAGATGTAAATCACATTCTTTGCAATTTTTTGATATACATTTGCTTGAAAAGTTGTGTGTTGTTGAGTCTTTATAAACTTGAAGTTGGGTTTGTGCCAAATGAAAAAGTAGAGTTGTTCATTCTCCAGCTGAGCTACAAGGCTGTACTCCATGTGCTGCATGCCTTCAGACATGGATTACAAGGTGATTACATTTGTTTAGAGCATGATTGCTGTTGGTTACTGTCTTACCACAGTCAATTCCAGTAGCAGTATCTGTGGTTTGGCCATAAATTAAATTATGAATAACCTTTTTCTTGTGCTGTTCCTGTGCATGCATCTCATGCCTGGAGTTCCATATACAGTTGTGGAGAAAATGATGTGGGGTTTGTTTTTGTTTTGTTTCATTTCTCGTTTGTTTGTATCCAAGAAACTCTGTTCCCTCTCAGTCCCAAGGCAAAGCAGAATAACAGCTAAATATTTACTGGAATATTTTGAGCACTGCTGATAGAATTTTCTGGCAGCCCATTGAGACAGATATTTGTCATGGGATGTCAAAGACAAGGACATTTACTCAGGGTTCAAATCTGGCTGCTTTTCCAGTCCCTTAAAGCTGACCTCATCACTTCTAGCTTTACATGTCTTTGTATTTCTTTATAGCCTCTTTAGCAACTAGTAAAAACTGAAAGTCAAAGCAAATTTAAAATCTGATCAGAGGCTCAGGAGTCAAGAGTAGCTGGCATTTTTTTCTGAATTGTTGTACTACACGTTTAATTTGTTTTATGTGAGGTTTCCCCCCTTCTTCTTATGTCACAGCCTATAAGAAGATTTGGCTGCTGGAAGGAATATAGTTGATTTTTAGTTCAGCTAATGATGAACAAAGCAGAATGGAAGTTGTTTCTGTGTCTTTGTTGATCTGTGTCTCTTTTTGGTTAATTGGTTAATTAGAGGATATCACAGCAGCAGAGCTTTGTGCCCATATTGACTTTCCAGTGACTACAGAGTCGATTTTTTTTTTTTTCCTTTTTTTTTCCCTTTTGGTCTGCGCTGACTTTTCCAGCCTTTCCCCCATTGAGGATGCTCAGGATGTGGTGCAGGACAGCCGAAGCCCGTTCCCGGCCCCAGCAGTGGCGCAGGTGTGTTCAGCACGGAGCTGCCTCTCTGGCCCCTCTGACGGGGCAGCACCGAGCAGCTCATTTTGGCCCCTAAAATCCCCTCTCGTTCCAGAGGGGTGTGAACGCTCAGCATTCAGACCCCTGCCCACCCACAGAGAGTAACTCGAGCAGGATTAAGCACTTTTCTCGCCTTGGGAACCCCGGAGAGGTGTTTTTGGGGCGGGGTTGGCAGCCGGGCTCGGCGGGCGCTCCCTCCCTGCCCGGGCCGTGCCCTGGCCCGGCTCCGCCCGCCCAAAGCACCGAGCCCAAACCGGCTGAAGGTCAGTGCAGGAGTACGGAATAATTAAATAAACCCTGAGCAACAGCTCCTGCCTTTGCCTCATGCCGATAAAAACGCGCAGCCACAGGGCTGCATTCTCCCTTTCTCGATGCCTGTTCCCGTGGTTGCGTCACACTCTTGTGGTTTCCACTGCCCTTGACTTTATCTGTCTCCCATTGCCCAGGCAGTGCCTCGTCTTGTTGCTTTGTGCTGAAAACCATCACGATACCTGTCTCTATCCCTTCCTACTTAGAACAAAAGAAAACATCTCTGCCACCTCCCCTCTTCCACCCTGGCCGTCCAGTCTTGCCTTTTTGGGGTCACTCTGTGCTTTGTACCTCTCATTCTCGCAGGCACTCGATGTCTGTAAGTGTTCCATGAAGCAGAGTGGTGTGGGAGCAGACTGAGTTACTGCATCTGTGCTGCTCAGCAGGGACCCTCAAGTACAGTGACAGGTCTCTGTTAAATTTGTCGTGCTTTTGATTCTTGCTGTCTGTAACAGCAATCCCTGCATTATTTTCAATTATTTTAGAGAGCTAAAGACTTGAGAGCTAGCAATGGGTTGATATTGAATTCCACTGAAGCAGGTAATTTCCCTAATGATTATCTCTGTTTTAAAAGACAGTGGAGAAAAATAGTTGATGTGAGAGTAGGGATGATAATTTCTGGCAGAATAATAAAGTGGATCTCTTCTTTGAGTGTGAGGGGAGGGAAAAGGGGCAGTTGACTACTTTTGGTGGTCAGGGTAAATCTGCCCTCAGCAGATGTGCTGGGTTTTAACCTGTCTGACAGGATAACTGAATGCTCTGTACATATTTTGAAAAGCTTCTTTATGGCTTTGAGCATTGGGTGAGGTGAGTACCAGCTGGTATCCTCATGCTGAAAGAATGTCATCTCTGGCAAGCATGATGTGGCAGGACCACAGTGCTAGGCAATTTTTCTCTGTGGATGGGCTTCTGGAATTATTGTCAAGTGTCATAGGGTAATGTAAGGTGGGGTAGCCACAAGAGCCACAAAAATAACCCAGTCTATGGCTTGATTCTGTTTGCTCAGGAAAAGAACTCTCTGGAATTCTGTAGCTCTTTTTTTCTTAAGCTTGTCATGTTAAATGGATGAGCTGAAGAAACAAGGCATCCTTCAATGCAGGAAAACAGATCTTGGATATAAGGGGCAGTGCCACTGCATCCTACGTGATGATAAGACTGTAAAAAAAAAAAATTTGCTAATCAGACCTAGAAAAAGGCTTTACCTTCCTAGTGACAAGTATTGTCTGGTTACAGCTTCCTGGGCTTGGGGGCTTGGTAAGAGCCAAGTTTCACATGAGAAGAGTGATATGGTTCTTTTCACAGCCTCTCTGAGGAAGCCCTGTTTTAAACGTGTGAGCACAGCACCACTCACCTGGGAAACAAATGGGAGAGCTGAGGTGTGCTGAGCAACAGAAAGCTAACTCCTGCTCTTGGCTGTGTGTTTAGGATCCATTTAGAGGGATCATGTTCACCTGAGCACATGGAGTTACCCAGAAGAGATGCAAGTAATCATTCATGATAAAGGCTCTGTGAATTGTAAGGTATGCAGTGGATTGTGAAATCAGAGGTGTGCAGAAGACACAGAGGTGCTCTTGGACCACTGCTCTGAGACACTGAATTGAGAAAGAAACCAGAAGAGAATAACAAAGGGCTGGGTTGAAGGTGAGAAAAGTGACTCCAAGCTGCTTCTGCTGGGTGGCTTATTTAACCAAACAAGTTCACCATAGGCTGTCTTTTCTTGGTCTAAATATGAGCACTGCTAGCTCAAATCACTGTTGTTGAGCTTGTTCATATCGATGATGGATGAAAAATAACTGTGGTTCCTCATTTCAGTTATATGTCTGGGAAAATCATGGCTTCCTGAGGCATTTTCTATTTGTTTGTCTCTTGAGATGCCTCTATTCAGACATGAGAGAGCTGGCAAGAAAAGCCTTATCCAGAATCAGGTTATGACAGCTTTGCATTAAGGTGGTATTTAGTTTCATCTGTCTGGGAATGGATGGAGAATTGCAGAGAAATAACCACCTAATTCAGAGCCACGTCATTTGGATACCTGCAACCCCAAAATGCATTAATGTCTTTGTGGGTATCAATTCCTGTTAATTCCTTTCAATCCAGTTAATCTAATTAGTCACCCACTGGGCTTGCAGCTCTCCACAGTGAAGCCAGCAGGATACAAAACAGGGTACACTTCTAATCTTTCATTTCTTCCCTTTTGCATCCCTCTGTATCACAGCACACACTTGAAGCTAGCAGCTTCAGTAGTCTTCAACATGAAGCCAAGTGAAGTGTGTGCTGAATCTGGAGGATCTGATCAGCAGAGCAAAGTGTGGGTCTAGCCAGGGGTGCTCTCTATCCCCATCAGCAGCGTGGAGAAGGAACAACAGAGCAAGCTGGGGAATTTAGTTGATCATGGTAATTTGTTTCAGTTCATGGAAGCTGTTGAGGTTTGTTAGACACTCCAGCAGGAGTTAAACATCTTGGCAGTGCAGTGGGAGAAGAGATTTGACATGGATAAAAGTACTGTAATGCCCACTGGCAAAAGAAATCCAAGTTTCTCCTCACTTGCCTGGGCTCTGAATTTGCAGTCTACTGTGAAAGCAGAACATTTGTGTAGATGCTATCACAGATACCTTAATGAAGCATGGAGCTGCAGTTTTAAAAGGGAACTGAACTGCTGGTGTGTTTGAAAAAACACAGTAACACAGAGGAAAGTCTAATACATGGATATTCTGATAAAAAGTTAATGGAGAGCACACAGTGCAAAATTGATGCTGTGGTTGCCTCCTGCTGAGAATCAGAGCTCAGTGGGTAATAAAAAATTATCCTCTTGCATGGAAATTAAAAGTACCCCAGACTAAATTATATGAGAAATACTTAAAAGGCTGTTCCATCTGTATTCTTCAGAGGCATGAGCTAACTCCTCTTTGAGGCATGGAAGAAAGAATTAAGGACATGGTTATTGTTTCTCAGAGGTTTTTTCAACAGCTTTCCTTTGAAGCATTAGTACTGGCTGCTGCCAGTGGGACAGAACACCAGAATGGACTTGGGTCTGATCCAGCCAGGAAAAAAAAGTTATATTTCTGTCTCAAAATTACAGTGGTATGTAGTAAAGTGCTCTGTTATATCAGTAAGCTCTCAGATATTTGGTCATCCCTCTTCTAAAGAAAGGTACTGTCATCTTGTTAAAGCTAGATCTATGAAATTTTGTGCTGAGTTGGACAATATTTCATTCACCAGTAGATGTCTTCTTCTCATGTGTGAAAGGTAAAATTCTAAAAGAGTCTGGAAGACTCTGCCTTTCTGACAAGGGCAGGTTTTTGGCTGCCAGATAGTTCTTCTCAGGAGCAAGGTATAGCAGAGGGTATGAAAAGCTTTTTGACCTCTAAAGGTGTGGAGCATAAGGATGTACCAGGAAATACAAGGCGAACCAAGGGCTACCACTACATTTAGAGGTTGTATAATGCTCTTAATATTTACTGTGAGTTGTTTAAACACTTAAAAGTAGAAAATACAAACACTTTTAAAATGCAGTTCTCCTCTTACAAATGCACAGCGTAGAATATACTGCCTTTTCATAAAGTGATCAAATGACACTGGATTTTAAGTACTTTACTCTTGATTTGCCTTTTCAGTGCCAGGTTACAACCCAAATGCTTTTTCCTGGAGCTGTGTAATTTGGAGCCATTATTGCACCAGATGGCACAACTTTGGTTTCTATTTTTTTTCCCTCAATTTGCCAGTCTGGATTTGTTTGATTGGTTTTTTTTCCCAAGCATTATTGTGCTGGGAAAAATGTTGTTCTGGCAATCTCATGGTGTTATGCTCCTTGCAGGTTACAGCAGTATGGGAAGAACCAAACTAAATTTCCAGGGAGCACACTTTGTGCCTGGGCATGGCCTGTCCTTGTGCTGCTCCTGATGTGTTATGGGCACATGCTGCATGACAAATTTGCATTGCACACCCCCAGATATCAAACTGAAGCAAATCATTTCATAAGGGCCCTTGGAGGCTCAAGCATTTTCTTTCACAGATCTGAGGTCTGTTTCTGCAGAGTACCAAGGTGAACATATCAGACATTTTTGCTTTCAGCCTGGAGGTACCAGTGCTGTGCAAGCTGGTGCTGGTTGGGAATTTGAAACACCTTGTGCCATTTCTTTGAAGTTTTGCTTGCACCCAGTGTCTGGCTGGCTCAGATGGCTTTACCCCAAAGTTTGTGCAAAACATTCCAGGGCAACACTGTGCAAAAAAATCTTATGCCAGGCTGTTCCCAAAGGGGGCCAGTGGGATTTATTGGCTAGTGAGCATTTTCATTGAGGGACACCACTAATGCCTGTGCTTTGTCGTGCAGACCTTCTATCCATCCAGTTCCTGAGACACTGGTCTGATGTATTTAGATGTTATTTTCTTTGAGGAGGAAAAGTATGAAGACCTGTTTTCCCAACCTCTTTTTATGTGCACTAATCACTTTATTTTGCACACTGCATGAATTCTCAAAAGCAGCTGCATGGTATGTTCCTTGAGTCTAGGCCATCATTAGTTGAGGAAACAAATCAAAGACTGACTAGATCCTCAGCTGTTGAAAGCAATTGGAAGCTACTCAGGTTTTTGCTAGCCAAGGGCTGGACTGCTGCTCCTGAAGAGCTGCCTTCTTCCCTGTTTTAACAATTTTTGTCATGGGAATTAGTTAGGGAGTAAAAGGTGAAAAAGATATCCAAAACTATTCCCATGAGTGACTCTTCCAAAATACTGTTGAAGGATGAGAAGGAAGCCTGAGTAGTGTTTACGTAGGGAAGCAATAAATCTTTGCCATGCAGCTATTGGCTATTTTGCTGTAATAAAGCAAGGACTTTGAAATCTACTACTGCCATGAGGGGGTTTTGCTCCTCTAGGCATGAATAACTGTAGTCTTGTCAGCATAGAGTGAGGGAGGCTTTGGCTATTTTCTCAAGCATTCATAAGAGTCACTGAGTACAGGATACTTAGCACCCCAAAGCTGCCCTCCCTGCCAGCAGTGCCTAGATCTTAGTGACTCCCTCAAAGCAATTGAATTCTGAGTGGCTGCTGTTGTTTTTGAAAAGAACATTTCATTCTTTGAAAACATAATAGTATCAGCTTTTATTGCTTTGCAGTCTATTCTCTGCACTTGCAGCAAACTGCTGTTTACAGCTGCCTGTGTGGTTAACCCCTGGGAGTGGAGGTGAGGAGCCACAGCCGTGCCTCTGGGCATAGAAAGGACTTAAACATACATTAACCGTGTGTTTTCTGCTGAGAGTCTTGGAAGTTTAAAGATGAATGGGCTCTGCTCAGGCAGTGTCTTGCAACTACACACCCTTGCCCCTGAGTCAGTAAGCTCATCAGTTTGCTACTGTGTGTTGGTCCAACCCAGCACTGTGCTGTACTTCAGCACTGGACTGAGCAGATGATGTAGGAACTTGGCTGGTTTCAGCATTACCGATCTCCCTAACCCTGCCATGGGGCACTGGCTTACCTAGAAAACCTGAAGACACTGATTTCTAGGGTTCGTTTCCTTTTTCTCATTGTACAACTCATGTTGTTGGGCCTGGTACCTCACTAGCTGTCCTAGTGTCCTATGACCAAATGAATGAATTTTTTCCCCCTTCCTTATGCCCTTCGGCTCCTGGGGGAAAGAAAAGTCTGGCTTGACACATAGGCATCCACTGCAGACCTTTGGAGTGAGCTGCTGTGACCAGTGTAAAGGTTTGCCTCCATTACAGACCCTCAGCACAGAGCCCCAGTCCTCGTTATCTTGTGTTTATCGTTATCATTTGTAAAGTGCAAGGAGTCATCCTGCCAAAGAGGTTTTGAAGTCCCCAGAGGCAGTGACAGGCACAGGCCTTGGCCCATCTGTAGGGCACCACTGTTAATGATGGTGGAAGAACCTTGGTTGGTCCTGCCTTTTTTGGGGCTCATCTTTCCACAGAGACTCATTTGTGTTTCATTTGTGAAATCATTCCCCCAAGTAATGTTTCAGGCCTGAGTATCTTGCTGCTTATGCCTTGTACCTTTTCTGCTGATCAGCAGAGGATTTTAGTTTTTGGAATGTGTCGTTGTCACCACACTTCACTCAGACTATGACCAGCTGCTGTGACAACACAGAGATGGAACCCAAGGGCAGTTTCATGTGGAGTGGCCACTGGTGCTCACAGAATTGTGTTCCTCTAACAGAAGTGGCAGCCCAAGGAGTGTCTGAGTTTCACAAGTGAGAGTAAGCTTGCTAAAGAGCACAGCGGTCTTGTGGCCAGGAAATAGTGTTTTTTCACGGTGTGAAACACGTAGTAAAGTGGGGGAAAATATGTATGTGATGGTGTTTAATTGGAGGGGAAATGTTAGCAGAGGGGAGGGGTAGGATGTGTGGGGAAACAGCTGTGTGAAGTGCAGTGGTAGGAAAAGGTTTGTGTGTGAGGAGGTTCATGAGTCTGATGTAAGAGAAGGAAAGAGTGGGCTTGGCTGGTGACAGATTTGTGTGCTTAATAATTCTTTGGCTTGTACAGGAGGAGAAATGTGGAGAAAAGAGTGGTGTGATAGGCTCTTCTGAGGTAATAAATAACCTGTGGTTTCAAGAGATTTATCTATAGCTATGGGTGGCCATCTGAATGGTTAAAGTGAAGAAAGTGCCCATGGGTTCAGTTTACTTCCCTCTCATTAGTGTCTGGAGTTTTTAAGCAATTGCCTTGGGGTAAGGCCTTTCTGGTGAAGGAACATAAAGAGATTAAATTCACTGACCCCAAATCACCCTCCTTCCTCAGCATTTGAGCTGTAGAGCACAGTCTCTAGAGTGTGGGCTTTCAGAGCTAACAGATCAACTTCCAAGAGGCTGCTGCGTCTCTTATCTGGTGGTTATGAGCATTAGAGAGCAAGTCTGTCGATGTGATTTACCTCCTTCTTTGGAGACATCTATTTTACAGTTAATTATGGCATATCCAGGGTTCAGTTCAAAAGACAAGTCTAGTGCCATCAGTCTTTAAGTGCTACCTGAGGTCATCCCATCCCTGAAACTGTGGGCTAAAAGGCAGACAGCAAATTTAATTGATGGTAACAACAAGGTTTGCTTCCATTTCTTTATGAAGGAAGTCTAAGTGTAAGTTAAGATACCTGCAGGGTTTCATTTTTACTTGAAAATAAGCAAGTAATGTGTGCCTGTTCAGGTTAAATCATTAGCTTGCCAAGGAATGGCTTGTTCTTACAAGGCTGTAGGCATACGTGTTTACCTGGCAAAGCATCCATGGGCATCTGTGCTGCCTGGTGCTCTGTGATATTTACCACGTTGCAGGTCCCCAAAACAACCTGTGAAAGCCAGGTTGTAGGCTGAAATTCTTCTAATTTCAGTCTGATAGCTCAGCTAAAGGAAATGGCTTTGCACTGAGAGGGGCGTTGATACTCCCTGGTGGTGAGTGAAACTCAGGTGTCCCGTTTAAGGACAGCTGATGTGATGCTGCCAGCTTTGGAGTGGGGACTGCCATGACAACCCCTGTGTGCACCCATGGCCTTCTTTCTCCCTAACTTTCCAGCCTCTGGTTCCAAGCAGGTCTGTGACAAGCCCCTCAGCTTTTACCTGGTGCATGTAGACCTCTCAAAACAGCAATAAACTTTTCAAAGGATGATTCAGTTGCTAACTGTAAATTGTGTGAAAGCAGGACTTTGGTGTGATATTGAGATACTGGTACAAGCACTTGCAAACTTTTATTTCTAGAGCACCTTGCCAAGTTTGGGGGATAAAGCAGTGATTCAAAGTGAAGGTGTGAAACAAAACAGGTAATGGAGTACTTTCTGTTTTACTGATTACTTTATGCTGAGGAACCAGTAACTTCTGCTTCTGTTTCAGATATAATTAGTTATATAAAATTATATTATAAGTGGTAATTATTGTTGGCATGAAAGGCCAGGGAGAACATGTAAATCTTGTTTGCTCTGATTTGGAATTTAACTTTTGGCAAAGGCAATTTTGTGTCTATGATCAGTCCCTTCTTTTCCATTTATTTGTTATAAAACCAGATAAATTAAAGTCTGCCAGCACAGAAGTTGAAGGAAAAGAGTCAAACAGTACAAAAGCCAAAGAGAATGAGATGAACTAGATACCAGATACACTATCACATCATAATTGATGGAGGATATTTCCTGCCTTGGGGTAGAAATGGATTGTGTTTCTTTGTCACATAAAGGATTAACATCATCTTAAGGCCAAGGCTGGATAAAAAAGTGTGATTTAGTTCTTATGAGGAAAAACGCTTCTTCTCCTCAGGTTCTGCTCAGGGAGCAGGAGACCAGCAAAGAGAAGGGCTACACAAACCCATTCCCAGGTTGCATCTGGAGTTGATGAAAGAGGATAAATTTAGGACCAATTGTGCTGTCACTTGTGTATGCTTCTTTTTTGGTGTGGAACAGGAATGGGATAAAGAATTAGTGGAACAAATTAGTGGAAACAATGGTTTCAGGACTAACAGCAAGCTTTTTAGAGCTTTGCTGGAAATGGCCTGAGCTGAATTTTGACTGGTCAAAATATTTTTAAGCTAGTTGTCTGTTCATCTGACTGCATCTTGGAAGTACTTAACTGTAGGGTGTATTGTGACTTTCCTGGTGCACTTCCACTGGAAAGGTTAGTGGTTCTCTGTGAACATTGCTGTTTATGCTAATATATTCTGCACTGTGGGAAGGTAAAGGAAGGGCAGGTAATTCACAATACGGATTTGGCTTATTAAATCCCATCTGGATCTGCAATGAATTGTCTCAATTTTGTGCTATCTTAAGAGACTAAGTCTTGTAACGGGTTTTTCCATATTCAGTCTTGTAGGTTTTTGGCATATTGTTTATGGTGTGCCTAAGGTGTATTTTCTGTACCTCTTTGTCCTCTCTCTGTGAATGCTCAGCTATGTCTGGTGTTTCAGTCCTATTTCAGTTCAAACTGATGACTTCAGAGAATATTACCTAGGCCCTCAGGAGGATTTGCTCTATTTGAATCAACTGACTTCAGTAACCACAAGTAGAATAAGTATGGATCATAGATCCAGTATAAGATTAGGTATAGAAGGTAGTACTTCCTTTTAGGAAGTGCACACTCGAAACTTTCTGCTTTTTGGTAAAAAGCTATTTCTTTGAAGCCCCAGTTTGAAAAATTGCTGAGAATACCTCCAAAATTAAACAGGATTTACCTTCTTACACTGAACAGCTTAGCAGCTTGTAATAAAACACAATTAAAACTTGTCCTTAAGGAATATTTCATAACCAACTTGTACAGTATGGACAGGGACTAGCTTAGAAACATCTAGCCATGATGCTCAGCTGAACACTGCTGAAAATCTGACCCAGACCTGGGTTATCACCTCATGGGCTCTTCCAAGTCTAGAAATTTCTTTTGTTTGCATTTGCTGAAGTGGTTAAAAAGTGAGTTGACTGTGAAGCAGATGTCACATGTCAATGGCAGTTTCTGTAGATGAATAACAAAGCTCTTTAGTAGTACTAAATATAGACATGAACTATAGTTGGGAAGAGTAAATCCCTAGCACTCATTCTATAAATAAGCAAGCTGTTGACTAGTATGATAGGTTTATCTTTCATGTATCTTAGGCACTTTGGAAAGTAGAGATAACATGATGTGGATGTTAAGAGCATGAACTAAGAAGTGAGGACTTGTGACACATGGTTTAGGTCACTTGCAGTAATCACAGCCATAGGTTTTTAGGATCTTGCAGAGCAGTGGTACTCTTTTCAACCTTCACCAGCTTCAAAATGTAGTCAGATGAGAGGGGTGGGACATTTTTACATGCAATTCTACCACTAGATGGGGGAAATAGTTACCTTGACTACTTTACAGTCCCTCTTCTTAGAAAGAAAACAAAAAAGGCTTTACTGTACATGCTTCTTCTGTACCCAGTATGCTGCTTTTAGGCACAGTTGATCTGACACAGTGTGGGTGCCTGCAGCCTGAGCAGGCCACTTGGACTCTGTACATGAGAGAACTATGAACACATCAGCAGCTCCTTTTCTCTTTTCCTAAAGTAGATCTCTAAACAGATAGGCAGCTGAATGATATTGTAAAAGTGCTTGTTTTCCCTGTCCTGGGCTATAAAAGGATCCTAAGTGGTCTCTCATCTCAGGTGGAGGCATCTTCATTATAAGTGTCAAAAAAGTGGATGAAGCAAACCCCACAACTTTTTTCACTGTTTGCAGGTGCTGTCTTTCACCAATCTTCCTTTCTGTCCCCTGGACTGAGAGTTTAGGAAGGGACTTCATATGCCTTTGTAATCTGAAAGGTTTGGGAGAAGCCTGTTTCTGTTTCACCATCTGTCTTCTCTAAAACAGAGAAATCTCAGGGGTCTGCAGTTGCTTTCCTTAAATCTTTGGGATCCCACTGTGGCCAGGGCTCCTGCACAATGCAGACTGCTCTTTCTGTCAGTGTCACACATGCTCCAGCTCCCTGGTTATGGCTGAGGGAGACTTAAAGTAATATCCACACCTACTCCCTTCTCCAAACAGCTTTCACTGTAACTCATGAAAATGAACACATGTTGGGGGGGCACTTAAAGATGGATTTCTAGAGGCAGTGTTAAGTTTTGTAAGACTTATGGCTGTTGTGATACTTAAACCAAGCTGAAAATATCCCCCCAGGTAGTTCTCTGCCTTTAAACAGGTAATTGTGAAAGACTTAGGTCTGATTCAGTCCACAGAGAACATTAATAGCAAAATTGTTCTGAGTTTCACTGGCAATGGATAAAGCACAGGATTCAGTCAACAAAATCCAGATGGGTTCCCATATTCAAATTTTCCAGCTAAAGTGCTAGCAATTACAGCTTCACTGAAAGCTGTTACATTCTAAAAAGCATTAAAATGCTCCCAATCTGCATCTTGCAAGGCAGATTGTCCAGCTTGTCTGTCCTTGATCTCTTTGTTCATGCTGAATTAAAAGGACACAAGGTATTGTGACCTGGCTTGATGATTGTTTAGCTTCATCTTTATTCCCACCTTCAGAAAGAGACTTACATGAGAACAGATATAATATATCTGTCAGTAATTCTTTTAAACTTTGCTGAGGCTTCCTGCTTCCTTTCTAACATGTAAAAATGTGGCTTACTTTTAAGCAGTTCATGGTGAGAAAATTTAAGAAGTATGCACCTTTTCATTTAGATATTGTTTTGTTTTCAGTATTCCTTTTTTTTTTCTTAGAAGTGATTGGTTCCATAGGCTTTTAGTGAAGATCAATTTAATAACTATGTATGTACATATCCACATAAAAAATATATCCGAAAATGTTGCTTGGCTCTTACCAGAGTGTTCTTCAGGATGAATAGAACTTCAAAGGATAGCTCTTTGGAAGTTTACATAATTTTTAAAATTAAATGAATAAATTGCTTATGTTTAGAAGATGACTCTCTCAAATTGTCCTTTCAAAATCAAAAACTTAAAACCTTAATATTGCAAATTTCAAACCAGAATAGCTCAGTTTTCTGAACACTAAAAGAAGTCCAGTCTTTTAATCTAAGTGCATTGTATGATTTTGCAAATATTATTGCCTGTCTTGAAGACTGCAGTTCTGTGGAGAATAAGTACTTAAGAGAGTGGGAAAAAATCAAGGAAAAAGCCCCTAGCAGCTCTTGCAATATAATGAACAGTCTAATCAGAGAAGTCATGTACAGGTGTAAAGAGAAAGGTGGGGTAGTCACTTCAGATACAGCTAAAGCAGGGAGTGTTTAGTTGCTAAGGCTGATAACCTTGACATTTATTGCCATTATAACTGATTTTTTTGTACAAGGCCCAGCTGAGAACCTGGGTGGTTTTTCCTGTGATTAGAGGTCCAGCTGAAAAGCTTTTAGGATCCTTCCTATCCACTTGAACTAGGAATTATGGCTGGATACCATGAAGGAGTAGTTTTCTATCACCTTTCACTTCTACTAATGTTTAGAAAACCCTTTCTCTTTCACTGAGAAATATATAAGTTCAACATGACCTGTGAAAGAAATACGCTGCAGTTTCATGATGGGCAGGTTGTTTGTCCACCTAAGCTGTGATATAACAGTATTTTTAAGCTTTCTATCATCCATCTCCTAGCCAGGATAAAATTGCTCTTTGAGGCATAAATTCCTTTGTTCTGCTAGGAGGGCTCTGAATGAGGAGAGAGCATGATTTAGGAGCAGAGCTGATAACCAGGAGAGCTGCATTCAGTCCCTTGGACTGTCAGCCTCAGCAGTCACTCCTTGGCTTTGAGCCACCCCTAAAACGGGATGAGCGATGCGTTCCCTGGCTGTTTGTCTCGCCTCTGTAGATTGTGGAACATATGGTGCACGAATTGTCTTTCCCTTGGTGCCAAGGACACCAGGGACCCAGACTGCAGTTGTGGCTTCCAAGACGAGCCATAAACAATAACAGGAAATTAGATTTTTGTCTTGTCTCTGTTTTAGACAGACCTCCTTAAGAATTTTTTTGTGTTCTTCCACTTAATGTATAAAAATAACCAGCTGCTTCCAATGGGGAGTTACACACTGAAAAGGTGAAAGTATCAAAGTCTCCTTGCCATGAGAAAGCTCCTCCACACCTGCCCCTGCCCTCCTGCTGCTTTTTCTTGCTGAGAGTGAATTTTGACTCAGGAACCAATGAAGATGAAGGTACTTTATGGCAAAGAGAGGAGCCAGCCCATGGGTGTGGTGAGAGCAAAGAGATGGGACACAAAGCAGCACCAATATTGGCACCATGGGAAAGATGCTGAGCAGTGTGGGGACACAAATAGGACAGATAGGAGTTCTGTGCAGACCAGAAGGATTTGAGTAAAGCACATGTATGTATTATGTTAGTCCTGTGTGGGGTAAATGAAGAGCTGCAGAATCCCGTGGCTCACTCTGCTACTGGCGACATAGTAATTTTGCTGAAAATTTCCACTGGAAAATAATGTCTTTGAAAAAGAAGCTGAGATTTCCTTTGAGGAAAACCAACCTGAAAAATATAAGGTTAAATCAGTATTTTGAAGGGAAATGAGGATTTTTATTTGGTTTTTTCTTAAGATGCCTTTGTCTACTCCTTATTTATGAATAAAAATATATAAAACACAATTCTGTTTTAAATTGAAATGAAGCAAGAGTAATTGTTTTACATCAAACCACAAGAGTAAGCACGAAAGGGGATTTTTCTTTTCTTGGCTTAGTTGTGAATAAAGGTGTTTTTCACATTTTCCGCTCATTTTTATCACTAAGTTGTACAGTGCTGTTTGGGCACATGTAATGCTTCTTGGCAGTTAATATAAAATGCTTTGTTGGGAAAGAATAGCTCCAGTGTTACGCACTTCTGGCTCCCTTCTTGGGTAATTGTGGCTTATGTGATCTCTCTCCTGCTGGATTTGGAGGTGTGAACAAGGTACAGCAGGACCACCAAATAAACAGCAGTGATAGAACACTGGAAAATGGGTGGCCTCAAAGCTGTGTAGAAATTATTCTGCTTTGTCATCTAACCATATCTTCAGGGCCAGTTGTTGGTACAAAAGAGGTGGTAGCTACCCTGGGTAAGGAGGCTGCTGTGGGCAGCAGGAGAGCTTCCTGCCCAGCCTGTGCCAAAGCCCTGCCAGCGAGCTGTGAGCCCCAGGGAGCCGTGGCTGGCCCCTCCTCACACCACAGCCTTGGCCACCCTGCCAGGGGCAATTCAGCTGGGGCTTTGTGTCCCACAGCTCTTCATCCCAGGTTCTTGCCTTTCCCCATGGTGAGAGCAGCTTGTCCCTGGTGTCTCATCCTTTGGCATCCCCACTGGCTCAGTGAAGTCCAGCCTTGAGTGGTTCTGCTTGGCTGCACAACAAACCTGCTCTGAGTTTGCTTCTCACTGCATCAGGCAGTGCTGGAGCATTCATCACCTGCAGCTGCTGATCAAAGAAGGATGAGACTTTTCTGGGAAAATGCTTCTCTACAGATCAAACCGTGCGCATTGCCTGAGTCAATCTGCTTTTTAGCAGGCTGCCACAAATCTATGTGTGTTTTTCTCTATTTGGAAGAGGATCTTCTGCTTTCTTTATAAGATAAAAAGCCAGAAGGAAGACAAGCTGGCAGTAAGACTAATTCCTTATATGTGTATACTGTTTGCATAAAATCCAGTCCAGCAATGTTTGCTGTGTCAGCTGAAGTACAGAATTGTTTTCTGAGTTCTGAAATAGCAGCAGCTCTGGAAGAGAGTGTAAGCCTAGCTGTGTATGGACTGAAGCAATGGTTCCATTTTAGGTGCACATCTAACATGAGAATTAATATCTTTGAGACGTCAGAAAAGAAGCTAATTATGGACTTGTTTTGAACTGCTACCCTGTTTTGACAAATGGCATGAGTTATTGGAAGCGGAAGACAAGGCCACGCACTCTAATCTTGTTAGGAAAAAAAGGGCATCCATTAGCAAGTAAATCTCACCTCTTGCCAAATGATGGTTGAAATGAGAGTCATCTATTCTAGCATTTGCTGTGGATTGTATGGAAATAAGATCCAAAGCAAAATGTGGTATTTTACTAGCATTTTATACTTGCAGGAAGTTAGAAACCAGTATCAGAGAAAAGGAATTTGAACTGAAAAATAGAGCAGCATTTGAAACTCATGATAGATTATTTTGATCTTCTGGCAGTCAGGAACAAAGGCCATGTCTCTTAATGTTAAAAACTATCTGGTGTGTACTTGGATAGGAGCCTTTTCACTGGCATCCATACTTCCCTGGCAGTGATAGCAATTTGTCTCTCTGAACCAACTCCAGATTGATGCAACAGCAAGTTTATAGTCTTCAAGTGGCAGGAAACATCTATCCTTTAAGTGACATATAAAATTGAAGACTTAGACTTGCTTTTGATCATTTCAATCCACTCATTTCTTCAAAGCTTTGCGTTTACTGTAATTTTCTTTCTTGTCTCTTGCTGTGGCAAGGTCTGATTTGTCTGGAATTTCTTGTTTCCTGTCTTCACTCTATGTTTTGGATGGGAGTTAAGCTTGAATCCCTTTTACTTCAAGCTTCTCTTCCTGATGCTTTTGTTAACTCTGTGTTAAGCTGAAGCTTGTCCACTTAAAGAAGCCCCTTGTGGAATTGAATGTAACAACAGCTTTGGATGTCGCAGTCACTTTCTGTGTTTGTGCTTTCTAGAAGACGGCTTAAACTGAAGCAGAGTACTAGTTAATTCCATATATTTGTCATTGTTCCTGGTTGCATAAAGTTGCTATGTGAGGATCTGAGCCTTATTGCATCTCCTCAATACTCAGAAGCATTTGTGGGAGAGTCCTCAATCTGGTCTATGAATTTAAAGGATATCTTGAGGTGGTATTTTTGTAATATATCATACTTTCTGGTCAAAAGCACTAGGAAGGAATGGACTTTTGATGGTGTTCCACTGAAATCTAGGAAAAAATATCTGACTCTTTTTTTTTTTTTCATTGGGGGGAAAAAGTATTTGTGACAGTTCTTATGGAATGGCTGCTTTTCGCATGCTTGTTTGCTTTTCATACAAATTATATGTGTGGTGCTGCTTCTATCTGTGGTTGAATGCATAAAAATAGTGTTTAAAAAACACTGAATATTGAGCCAAAAGGTAAGTCTTAGAAGTGTGCCCAGAAATTCAATTTGCAATTGTTTTTAGGGTAGTGTCATTTTTTGTTTGGTAGTTGTTGTTGTTTAAAATCTTTCCCCCCATCCCTCATGGCTGTAACAAAGGGATTTAGAGCAGTAGATTCCCAATGTTACTAATTTGTTTCTTTCTCTCTCTGCTCTAGCAGAAAACCTTTGAGAAACCATACTGCAGCAGTTTGAAATGTTACCTTTCCCTTGCTGTTCCTCATGCTGGCATTTCATGGGTGTGTAACAGTACTTACAGAGCTTTTTCTTGGCTACCCCAGCTTGGTGTATGAGTCTGGTCTATTAATTTGTGTTGTCATGAACACAGGCCTGCACTGCTTTGCTGGGCTGAGAACTGAAGTGTCAACCAGAGAGAGGCACCATTCTTAACTGGTATAAAACTGGTGGGGTTACAGCAAAAATGGAACAGGCCAACTCTGTTGATCCTATCTTGGACTTGGTAGGCATGAGCAGGGTGAAGGTGCTGAGCAGAGCTGGCTTGAATATTGGTGCAGTTTCATGCCGAAGCAGAAGAATGTCTGCTCAAGCGTTTGTGTTTCAAAACCTTCACTTTTAATCTGAGTAGGGGCCGGAGTCTTAAGAGAGAATCTTGGGAAATATTAATTTGAAAATGAAGAAATTACTTTTAAACGTAATACTCCCAACCCCCCAAGCTTTACTAGTGCATTTTGCTGGTCTTGTTATAAAGCAGAAGACAGTTTGAGAAATGTTGACTTTAAGTTGTATCATTCCCCATGTATCCCATTTTCCTATCATACTTAAAGTAAAATTGCTTAAGACTAAACTTAGTTCACTCTGTACTCTTCCCTTGGTCTGAACTCTTTCTGACTTTGGGGAACCAATGTTTGATTTGCTACTTACACTGCAGTATTAAAATATTCTGTTCCTCCCCATCAAATAAAGATTTACATTATTTTTCTGATAAGTTTGTAATTTTGTAGTCTTCAGTGATGTTCATATTGTTCTGGAAATCAGAGGAGCATCTCTGGTGACTGAAGCCCAGGCCCTTTAAAGTTGTTTCTGGGACCTTTGTTCTATGACTGTGTCTCTGGAGGCTTGAACATGGCCAGATATCCTTCAAGTATATGCCAAACTTTTGTCAGCCTCAAAAAAGATACAGAGCTGGAGAAAAGAGACGCTTAAGTGGATTTATTCTGGGAGTTTTAAGGTAGCACTGCTTTTTTGTAGTCTCAGCTTGCATAAACCTAAAGATACCAGGAACTACTGTCTGGTTTTGGCAAACATAAAGGACAGCAAATGTTTCAATTTCGAGTTGGATGGTTGTATCCTCAGCCCTAGGCTTGTTCTTCACCAAGTCAAACATGAAGAACAGAACAAAGAGTTATTGATAGTTCATGCTCTGCCAGTTTCTCATGTTGCTGCTTTTGCTTTTTTTTTGTTCTTTGTTTGTTGTTTCTCCATTAACAATTGTAGAAGAGATCCTTTCAGCTTCTCTGACCACCTGAGAATGGTTTCCTTAGAGAGGTTTCATTAATGCAATGACTGCATTTTGCATACAGAGAATGTTTTTCTGGGTTTATTATTTAATATTTATTTTAATATTTTAAGTATTTTACTGATTTTATCTGCTCTTCCTTCCCTCTATAGGATTTCTCAAAGAAATGTAGCAAGCATAACACTTATTTGGTGAAATTGAATCTGATGTCTACTTCAGGGACTTGCTCCCTTTCTCAGCCTTGTACCTGGCTCTGCTGAGGTAGATGGATTCACACTTCATGAATCTGGCACACATTATGACTGCTCTTCCAAAAACCCTTCCAAATCCTCCTTCCTCTAGGTATTGCATTTGTGTATGCAGCTTCATTAACAACTAACCTTGTACAGCACATGGGCTGCTGCAGGGTTCGCTGCTTTCATACAGACAAAGCAATTTACAGATGGCTGAAGTCTGAGATAAGTTGCCAACATCAGCAGTGACCAGCTTTTAGCCATTCTCTTTAGGGGGCTGGGTTTACTTTTGGCTCACACCTGCAGTCCTGGCAGTGTGGGTGTCTGTGCCCTTCCCAGCTCACCTGGGGCCATCCTCTGTTGCAGGGAGTTGTAACCTGAGGGAACCTTGCCTTCTGGGACAAGTATTCCTGCAGCACTGAAGTGTCTCTGCCTTTTCTTTAGCTGAGAGTTTCAACAAGCATGTCCTGATCTCTTAGGGGCAAGGGGAAGGCACCTTCTGCAGGGGCACATTGGGAGCTGGGTACAAACAGGACATTGGGGCTCAGTCCAGCTGGTGGTCTGGGGAGCCAAGCACCCCTTTCTGCCCTGTGCTTTGAGCAGAGCTTGTGAGAAGGTTTGAGCTCACACTGCATTTATTTCTCTTCCTTCTGGTTTGTCTGTTCTCTAACACCACACTGCCTCTCACAGAAAGCCAGAGTGACCTGTGAAGCACAGGGACTCTGCTGAGGGCTGACAGCAAACACTAAGAGAAGATCTCAGGGTCTGGCTGGAAGATTTGTTTATATGTTTGCTTTTGCCTTGGGCAAAGCACATTGTGAAAAGAGATGGATCTAAAAATAAGATGGGAGTTTATATGAAATAGGAATAACTAAAAAGGGGGTGACAGGAAAAGCAGCAGAAATATGTAGGACAGTAGTACTAGCTAGAAACAGAAGGTGGGATGATAGGAAATCTAAGGTGAAAGCAATCAAGCCCCCTCTCTCTACATCCTCTTACATGTAGCTCTACATGAGGCTCACCCTGTGTTCACACAAAACACAGCCTGTTCCTGTGGGGTTTTGTGTAGGTATGAAGATCCACCCTCAGAGCTGCTTGCCACTTAGCTAGCTCTGCTTGAGGAAAGGGAGAGTTGCCAGGAGAGAACTAGGGACAGATAAAAAACCAATACTGGGTTGCAGACATACTTGCATCATCCCAGCACCAGCAGAAGACAAACTCAGTTCCTATAAGAGAAAGTGAGCTTGGTCCTCAGGCAATTGAAGAAACTCTGGTCTCTGGTATAAGCCAGAGGTCTGGCAAAGGAAAAGTACTAATTCAGCACTGTCACCTTGTGCTGGGTTTTTTTGACACCACTGAAACATCTAAACCCCATTTTAGTTTGGGAAAAATATCTGACTTTTTAAATAAGATTATAAGAGGCTTTAATGGATATCTGCTGCATCTGGGAGAGTAGGAGGGACTAACCTTCAGGTTTTAAGAGTCTGGAATGAGGAATCTGCTGACAGGGCTTTCAAGTAAGTCACAGAAGAGCAGGCTGTCCTGTGAACCTGAGACAGACTGTCAAGGGAAAACTCCCTGGCCTACTCACTGGAAAAGCTCAGAATAAAAGAACTGAAAAATCACTGTGCAGTTGAGGACCCCATTCAACTCCTTTGTGGAAAGTTATGCTGGAATGTCAGAAATGTGGGGGTCTTCTCTGGCTAAATCTGTATTTAATGATGGACCTATTGTACAGGTACATGCTGTGGGCTGGTTTAGACTTTCCAGGAGGTTGCTGTTCTTTCTGACACTGTACAGTGGTAAGAATCTCACTCCCTATATGTGAATGCATGTAAAATGTGTCTGTAGTTATTTATATAAATGAGGGGGAGGATGAAACAGTGCTGGTTATTTCTGAAAACTCCTCTAAAACAAACCATTGGTGTTTCTGTCTAGATAGTGTGTATATGTCTGTCTGATATACAATTTATTTTAAAAAATATTTCTTCAGAAATAGCTGTCATTTTGAAAGCAGTACTTCCCTGAGGATGGAGCTGATGTCTTTTCGTGTAGCCACCATTTATCAGTGTTTTGGTTGTAATTTGGTTATGTCATCTGAGACAGGATGTTCAGTTCCTGAAAGGATAGAGAAGGAGAGGCCTTTCTGTGGTGTAAGGATTTTTGCTATATATTTGGTAATATTTATTTGAGTTTTTTTCAGAAGCAACATAGGAGAACTCGCTGCTAAGTAACTCCTAAGAGCCTCTGAAAGCTTCCTTTAAGTAATGGATTTCCATTTGGCTTGTCACCTTTAAACAGCAAGTGGTTAGCCACCCTTGCCAGAGGTAATCTGCATGTTTAGTCAGTGCAATAATGGTCTAATGAAAACAAGTCAATTTATCATGTTTTTGTAACGTTTTTTTTTTTGTTTCCTTTGAATTTTAAAGTTAAAAAGTCATTCACATAGAGAGATAAAAACTCTAAGCAAACAGCTTCGAAAAACGTCTCCCTTACTCCAAGTTTTGGTGTTCCCTTCCACATCAACTTGCTTTCAAACTGAGTATTGAACACCCCTGAATCAGGACAGTTTTATGATTAATTCACATACGACCCCAATTCTGCATACAGCATTCAGTGTCTCTTTGGGAGTGCAATGAACTGAAGAACAGAACACAGGAGAATCAACTCCAGTGTCAGTCTAATGCTGTCTACTTTATCTTTCTTCCTTATGTTACACATGTTTGTTCATCACATTTTTTTCAATGTAGGAAATAAGTCTATGGTGTGGATGTACATACAAAATTATTGGAAAAAATACATAAGACTGGTATATGGATGGACCGCAGTATGTTCTTGCATTACAGATTAGAGGCCTCTCCACACCAGATTTTGTCTGGAAGTGACTGAGACTTGATATACATTTAAAGAATCCACTAAATAGTAGGTAATCAAGTGACAATTTACACTAACTGAAATTCATATGTAGTATTTAAGAGAGTTTTAGTTAGCTCTATTGTTACATAAAGCAATAATAAAGACAAGAGCATGGTAGATTGCAGCATTTTCCAAGACTCAGGAATATCTTGGAATGAAGATTTTTTTTCTCTGTTCTTAGGTCTAACAGTTACTAGTAGTTGAACAACAGATGAGGCACTCAGTTTCCATGTCAATTTACTCGCTATGTGATGATATGTAAGTTTTATCCCCTGATTTCTGGGGTTATCATAAAGTCTTAAAAATGTTCATTATGCAACCAGACACTCCCAGGTAGGAAAGGCAATCTAAATGTTAGGTTTTGACAGCTAGAGGCAGTGAAACTCAAGGCTGTTGACCCTTGGAAATGACAAAATTCTGTAAAAAGACAGTGCTTTAACTTGGAAACAGGAAAAAAGTAGAACTTTCTATACGACTGATTTTTTTTTTCTTTTTTGAGTGGAAAAAGTTCAGATATTTTATTTATTTAAAACAGATACCATGTCAGATACCAGGAGGAAGGAACTGGGCCCAGAAACAAGCAAAGCTCTTGGGAACTGTGACACTTCTATATTGATTTTTTTTGTCTGAGAGGATCACAGTTGTCTTTATCAGGAGAGATGTGTCAAGCTATAATTACAGCTTTGGGATGGTGCAGCTTTGAGTCATTGTGCAAATCTGTTAGACCAAGTTCAGGACAGCTCTGCCCAGCTCAGCAGCAGGCCCCAGCCTTTCTCTCTGCATGCTGAATTATTGAAGAGTGCTGCTAGAGAACAGTCTCACAGAGCTCCTGAATTTCATTGCTCCCTGATTCTTTGTGCATTTGTGTTGAAGGAGGCAGCCCTTGCATTTACTTCATAAGCCTTACAAATGCTTCCCTTGCTTGGAGATGGTTTGGGTGAAAGATACCCAGGTGACTCAAACAACAGTCCTAAAGACCTGTTGTACCTGAACTCACAGCAACTCATAGCAAACCAATCTGGTTCTGTCAAAATTCTTTGATTTACTGTACACTGCTAATCAATTGATAACAAAGATATGAAGAAAAACAGCAACTGATTTGAACTGGAAATGAGAGAATAACGAGCTTATCTTAGCATTGATCACATAAATAAACATGGAGGAGAGCTTTAAACATTGGCAGGCTCTGGCAAACAGCTGAAATTAGTATCTCAAACATGACCTGTGCTGTGTCTTTCAGTAGAAAGCATCTTATTTACACTGATGGTCACTGTCTGATTCAGAAGGGAGAGGGAATTGTTTCCAGTCTTCTGATCTGAGCTGGGCAAGTGCATGACACAAGGCAAGCACAGATTGAATTTCCCACCTTGCATATGGCATCCTGCTTTCTTCACTGTGAAAAGGATAAGGATTGTGAAGATTGCTTTAGAAACACTATTGACACCTTCACTCTTCCAGCCTTTGACTACTGTGACCACAGGGGCCGTTCCCCTCTGCAAAGTAAGTTGGTTTTTTACCAAATATAGTGGTATTGAGATCATCTAGACTGAGAGGCCTAGAACCCTAGAACATGATGTCCTCTCCCTACAGAGTGGTTCCATCCTGAATACTTTCAAAACTAGATTTTCCTCTCAGTTCTAATGGGTAGCAGCTGAGGAAGCAAGAAAGGGAGTTTGAGATCCTTGTCACCTGAAGTGTGGATTAGGAAAATGCCCAGAGGAGTTTATGAAGCATAAGGAGGAGCTGAGTATTCTGCATTTCAGTTCACCCAGAGGATGTGTGTGTAGGGAGGCCAGTTTTGGGCCCTAAGTTTTGGTCTAGGTCTTCCAGTGACGTCCAAAAGTATTGGCCTGGATAGATGTCCATTGGGTGCCTAAAACACTCCTTTGATGCTGAATAGTTGGACAGACGTTTTCAAAAGTCCCTGTTGCTACTTCTCTACAGATGGTATGGGAGTAGTACAGGCTTTTTGGGTTTTTTGCCATATAACATTCCTTGGCCATTAGCAGAGTTCTTCATGATTTTGGATGTGGTTTATAGAGTGTCAATTGTTATGAAGGATTCTTTTGCATCACTAGCAGTAGTCCAAGATGTTTTAAAGTCTAAATCACTCATGATCAGAGTGCAGCATGCTCAGATACATTGTATTTTCCTCATCACATCACATGAGATGTACTGCTGTTTCAGTGGAAAACTCCCCTGCTGAATAGTTAACAAAAAACAAAACTGTGCTTTGGATGATCCAAGGACCATTTGTACTGTGTAGTTAAGGAAAATGTTGCTTATGCTCACCTTAGCAAGTCAAGTTAGCAGAGAATTTTTTTCTGGTTTAACAATGGCTTTGTAAAGACCCTGATAAAAGAACTCTGCATCTCAGAGAAACACAGGAGACCCCAAGAGTCACTGTGCCTTCCCTAGCAAGGCTGAGCTTCTCTAGCTGTTCCAAGTGATGGAGTATGCCTGCAGCCATCTGTTTGGGTGCTTGGACTTTCTTCTTGAAACCTTTTAATTTAAAATCAGTTAGACAAATATTTTCAGAATTAAAAACAAAGCCATTTAACAGATAATTTTGTAACCTGTGTGAGTTTAAACTGCAGGAATATCTCCATTAGGTAAATCAAAAGTTAATAGACCATTTGTCTTACACCAAAGAATCCAGCCTACAGCAAGGAGGGACATTCCTTTGCCTGTCTGGAAGGGGTTTATAACAGGATTACAGTTAGCTCTGTAACTCTAGCTGATTTGATCCGAGGCCAGGAAAGAGAGATGGAGCAGCTCACATAAAAATGCAGTCTCATACAGTATTATTTCATTCTTGGCAGTCCTTTTGCCTTCTTGTCTTACCTAGCTGTATGTGGGGGATCACTGACTCCACTCTGTACCAGCTTGTGTTTGGAGTCTCGGAAGGGGAACGTTATGAATCTCGTGCTGTACTGGTTGCCGACCTCCCAGGGGCAGAAGCAGAAAGGCAGTAATTCATACAGTGCTGAATAAATCCAGGAGAGAACTTGGCAGAGAAAAGGACCTAAAGGTTAGTTGGTCTGAACAATCTCAAATTAACACACACCACCTGCCTGCTCCCCCCTCTCTCATCAGATTTGAATCAGCTTTTCCAAAGCCTAGAAGTGCTTTCCAGTAACCCACTTTATAAACAACAAAAATAATTCCTATGGGAATAAACAGCTGAAGCAACCATGTTTTTTGTCAGTCAAAGCTACTGGGCCAAATCCTGCATGTCCTCCATCTGTGTTCTGTTAAATTGCTGCTGGCATCAAAAGGAATAATTTTCCCGAGTCAAAGGATAGTGATGGCATGGTGCTGCTGGACTGAGTGTCTGGATCTGTTTACTACTTGACTGTAAGAGAACCAGCAACACTTGTCTGTCACATCACTGAGAAAGGAGCCATGACTTGTGTTTGCCAAGTGAAAAATCACACCAAATGAATAGCCAGAAGGACCCAAAAGCACAGCTGAATTGTCAGACAAGAATTAGAGAAATAAACAGGACTGTGTGATTTGTCTGTATGATCTACATTTTAAAAAAAGAGGGTCTGGCAGCATTTTTAAGAATGTTAGGAGACTTGGAAGATGAGTCTTTTGCCTTTTGTGTTCACTGTACTCTGGAAAGCTCTCACCAGCCTCTCTTCTCCTTCAGTGCTGCCTGTGAGGACAGCTCTGTGGGTAAGAAGAGCAAGCCCCAGATGGCAGCAGGTTGGTGGAGATAGCCTGGCAGAAGGGGAGCCTTTGTGAGCCCTCAGAAGCAGCACTGCTTGTTCCAGAAGAAGTAAAGGATGGGGCTTCTTTTGTTTATTTTGGAATATTGAGGGTAGGTAGGTACTGTCCATGGCAAATTTAATCTGAAATAATAAAAGAGAGAGGGGAGAAAATCTAGCATAAGGCTGCAAACTTTTAGTAAACAGAAGTAATGCTCCACTCCAAGGGTTTTATCTGATGGTGAGCTTAGACTACAGTAGGACAGACTGCCCACCCCTCCTTTGATGCTGTTCTATATATAAAGGGAGTTTAGATGCCCCAAAGCATCTTAGTATATTTAGCAGCTTTTTCAAAGTTGTAAGGAAAAAGTTGTAGCTTAGTTGATTTATAAAGGACATGCTTTTTGACTCCTAAAATTGCAAACTTCTAGTTTTTAGGGTGTCCTTTCTTATTTTGTTTACTGAATTCTCTGAGCTAATTATGTTACAGGCAGTTCAAAGCAGCCATGTATATACCCACTGCAACTCTTAAACATTTGCAGAAAGGTATAGCAGGTGGCTGGGTGGCAGGTGGTCATAAATAATCCTTTACTGTATTAAGCTAGGATTCAGACATGCAGTTAATTGGCCTCTGTCTCCTTTCCCTGCTCTTCTGTGAAGATGGTGTCTGTGGGGTTTTTCTGAGGGCAATGCTTGGTGGGGGCATCATGACTTTGTGAACACTGAAGCAAGCAAGACAATTTCCACAGTTGTTATCTGAGTAAAAATGAGGTTTTGTTGGACCTTCCCCAGCCACCTTTTGTTCATTGTGGCTTCCCTTTTCTGTATTTTCCCTCCCATTAGCCCCATTTTGCCAGCCCACAACTTTGTCATAGGTGTAAATGTCAAGTGGCTTTAAAAATGAATCAGAACAGAATTTCTGTAACCCTGGGCTATCTGTCCACAGAGAGCATTTGAGTATTTGCCCTCTAAAATGCTCTCTGTAATTACCTGGTATGAGTGAAGTTGGACTTATTACTGACAGATAAGTGTAAAGTGAATTACTGGAACTTATTTGGTTCCTCAGACAGATTTCAGACTTCTCACATATTTTTCCTTAGTTGTAACAGCTAATATGTTTAGTACCTCATCCCACACTATGTTATCATCATCAATGCCAGGATTTATGGGGGTTTCCAAGAGTACTCATTCCTCATTTGGTCTCAAATTAGACCAAAATGCAAACTTTATAAAAACAAATTTTATTTAATTTTCCAGGAAATCAGTCTTTGTAATTTATTTCATTTGCAAATATTTAAGCCTATTTTATAAGTTATATTATCTATAAATGTTATATTAAACTATAAAACAATAAAAATGGAAAGGCAAATATTATTTTAAAATTTAAATATGAACTATAAATACTAATGTAGACAGATGAAACAACTAAACCTTTCATGACTTTTGTGGGATTTACTGTTCATATTACCAACCCAATAGTTTGCCAAGGTAAAAACAGATTTGCAAAATGTGTTGGTCTATCTGAGACTTTTTTTTAGAATTTCAGCAAAATCTCAACTATAAAATGTCATCTTCAGTTGTATGAGCAGGATTCCTTGCTGGAGTGAAATAATATAATTTTGTGGCTTCAAGGAGCTGTTTTGGTTTTTCAATGAGCTTGGATTTACTCAAAGTGTTCTGGAGGCTCAGAGAGCTCAAACCTCATTTTTTCCATCTAACCAGCAATGGTCAGTTTGATAGACACACCCCTCCTCACACGATGTGGTTACAGCTGGATGGCTCTGAACCTCATGTAGTTGTTAATTCCCAGAAAACAAGCAGAGGTGCAGGATTGAATGGAGCCCATGTTCATTCAGAGACTTCCTTGCTGCCTGGTGATTTACAGTTTGAAGTGGTTTGTGACTTTGCTGATCCTTGCTGTATTTGGTGCCCTGTTTAGTCACTTGCTGGAGGTTTGTTCTGTCACTTGTGAATGGGTTTAAGAGTGACTGTGGCATTCAGGATGCCATTGAGATTGGGTAGAACTTCAGGAATGTGGGTGGCCTTGGGAGTTGGCTTAGGAGGGATCATGGCTCTGAGGGTACATTTGAGGGAATCCATTGTAGCTAGGCCAGAGAATGGGAGTGGGGTGCTAATGGAGCCTTATGAATCCATCTGGAAGATAATGTGATCTTAGGACAAGCATCAGGAGTGGGCATGGCCTCTGGAAAATGCAGTCCTGGATGTGTTCCTCTAGCCCTTTGTGTCTGTTTGGAATGACAGGTACTGCTCTCCTGGAAGGCCTTTTTTTTGACCTTTCATCTGATATTTCCGTGACGTCTTACTCCCACTGGAGATCAGTCCTCACATAGCTCCTGGGGTATGCTGGGTAAGGAACCTGCAAAAGAGAAGTCAGGCCAGGCTGCCATTGCACTTCTGATTCTTAAGCCAATATTTGCTATAAATGCTTTAATGGGACCTTTAAAATCCATTTGTCATCACAAATTTAATACATTTGTCATCCCATACAAAATCAGACAGCAATATTAACTGTTCATACACTGAACATAACTATAATTATCTATATTATGCATATAATTATGGTCATGTGTAGTATCTGAACAGTTGGTGTTTCTGCATGCAGAACTGGGAACTGCTCTGGGAGGTCTCATATATAGAAAATATCTGGAGAAATGTTGGTGAAAGGATAACTAAGCTAAAGGATAAAAGTACCTGGCAAAAAGCATTATTTGTGCTTTGGAAACAAGTATGTTTGTAGAGCAGCACTAAGTACTGCTGGCAGGAACATCTCAAAATGCTCTCCCAAGGACTGACCAATGTTTGCATAGAATGAATCTGCTCCTTTTTCTCCAAGTGTATAAACTGCAGTAGTTTTATTTTTGGTGCTAAATTCTAATTTTGTACAGCAACTATAACTTGTGTATGCACAGCAGCTCGGCTCCAAAGGGAAGTTTGGGCTGTCTTAAGGTGGGTATCCAAAAACAGAAGCCATCCCCTCTTCTCCCTGGGGTGCAGTTTTGAAAAGAATGAGGTGCAAATGTGAGAAGACCAACAGCTCTTCTTCTGTGTGCTAGGGAAGTAATGGTGATCCCAATCATTATTCCCCTCCTCCCCATACAGGGCTGTTCTGCAGAGGGAATGCACTATGGCAGAGATGAGTCTGGGCAGCTCTTACCAGGAAACTCAGAGAATCTGTGAGCATTTTCTCAGCTCACACTGCAGGAATCAGCCTTCTAAATGACAGGACATGATCACCAAGGTCCACATCTACAATTTCTTTTTTCTCCTTTTTTTCCTCCTGTCATTCACTTTTCTGATTTTTTTGTATTTTTGCTCTCTGCCTCCAACACTCCTTTGGCACCACTGTCCTTCCCTGTTGGTCCCTTTCCATTTCTTCTTCTCATGGCAGGACCAATCCATCCGCCCTCTTTTTACTCCTTGCAATTGTTTTCCCTCTTAAGAGCTATTGCTGCCTGCTGTGCCTTTAACACTGGCTTTTTAGAAAAAACCAAACTTGCCTCTGACAGCAAATTCCATCAAAAGTATCCTCACAACATAGCATGTTTTTTGTCTCTTTTTGACTTAATTTTTGGCAAAATCTCTCTTCCTTAACATGTTAGTCAACAGAACTATTAGCTACCTTGGTTACTTCTAAGCCTTGTCACCTCTGCATAGCCCTGGTACTTAGCAACAAAAAACCTCAGTGTATTTTTCTAGACTTTCTCCTGCACCTCTCTCCCCACATGAGACTGTTTATAGTGAATTATCCCTCCCCCGAACCAGAATTATGTGGTTCTGAAAAACTACTAACAATGCTGCAAACAAGGAAGATCTGCTACAGAACTCCTCACGAAAACACTGTGAATAGGCAGCAGCAAAAACAGAGGCAGAAAACCCAGTTACTCAATAAGGTCAGAGTGCAAGGGTCACTTCAGGACATGTTAGAGATGTCCTTTGGTTTGGTTTTCCCATGTTGTGTGAATGTGTGGGTTTTTGTGCTTTACTCTGTCTATACAAAAGGTTTTTTTCCTGTTTGTTATTACGCACATCACACGAGAGCGTCAGCAGCAGGTGTGGTCTGTGGATTTGAGGCTGTATTACCTCTGCAAATAGCAGGCAATGGTGGTCTAAAGTTATTAACTGTGCAAAGTCAGGAATAAGACTTTGTTATATAAATCACTCGTACCTATTTGTCTTGAATGCTCTTTTTGTTTCCAAAATCAACAAATTTTGTATATCCTCACATCTATAACACATGTAGCAGTAAGATAAGATTCCAACAAAAAGGTAAAATACATTGCCAGGAAGCTGACAGACTGATAAATGAGGTTACTAGAAGATTAAGTCTATGTAGATAAGAAAATACTAAATAAGAGGTGAAACATAAGTATGAAAGGCAAAAAGAGAAAGACTGTATCTGAAGCTGGCTTGGGAATCTTCATAAAAAGCCATTACCCATGGAGCTCATTGCCATAAGGCACCGATGACATTAAAAGACATTACATATACAGCTTCCAGAGGTTACAGGACAGAAGAGATTGCTGAGGTGCAGGAACTCCTTTTGCATGAAGGTGGAAGGCTACCACTAAGATGAATATTTCATTAGGCAAGTTGTGCTGTAGGTGCCTTCAACAGAATTTCTTGCTGTTTTGATCAGAGGAATCACTTCTGTGTGAGAATGAACTCTAAACTCACCAGACTGCAGGGGCAGCGTGGTTGGGAATTCCTGTCTTCCTACTGGACTGGAAATTTACATCTCACTATGTGCACAGTGGCTTTGGTGTGAGTTTCACTGCTTGTGGCTTCTGTGTTCAGGCAGAAAAGAAAGTGGTAGAAATGAGTCTCATTTCATTGAGTTTATGTACTGTTGTTAATTTTTAAGATCCTGGTTTTGGCAAAAAATGGAAGTAGAGTAGTGGGCACTGGGCATATGTAGAAGATTTAAATTCTGGTGACAAAGAATGTCTTTCCTGTCCATTACTTGTCAGTAGCCACCGTGTGAATACATTTCCTGTTCAAATCCTGTTGTGGCTGAATTTCTCTGAAATACATTTAATTTTAGCCAGTTTTAATTTAGCTACTTTTCTGCTTAATGTGCTGTCTACATTTTGAATGTGATACATAAAGGGCCCCATTGAGGCCCAGAATGGCACTTTCTGCCTGACAGGCCAGTGACAAGATCACATATCAAAGGAAAGGCCTGTGTTATTAATGGGAATGAGGTATCCCAATCATAATGGCTGTGTATGCCAGTGGTACTCCTAGAAGCAGCTCTAGGAAAGGCACCACACATCCCTTCTGTGGGGTGGAGCTTGGCCAAAGTTTAGTGCTTTCTCCTGACTCCAGGGAGCCCTGGCTGATCCCACAGCATGCTTGGGCTGGCTGAGGGAAAGCATGGAAGATGTGTTCTCTCCTGCAGAACATAACCATCACAAGGCATCTCATGAATCCTGCTTTTGGATAGGCACCACAGGGAAGTCTGGGCTTCAAAGCAAATCACCTCTGCAAGAGTTTGCAAATATATTCATGCAATTCCAGACTGTCATCTGAAGTCCTGAGAGCTCTTAAATGGTTTTTGAGATGGAAAATAGCACCCAGCTATAATTCTAGTAGAACCTGTAGCTGTAGCCACAAAGCTTCTTCCAAGATTTTCTGAGTGACAACTGTTTTTTATGTCTCTAGTTTAAAAGATGGATTTTTGTAACTTTCATTCACTATAAGTAATCAAAATAGGGAGGAATCAACCGACTTGAGTTTAAAGAGTGAAGTTTACCCCAGCTTTTTTTTTTTTCCAGTTGGATGATTTTTCATTTTAAAAATGACTTTTCATTTTAAAAGTTAAATCTGAGCTCATAAAAAAATTGCCTTAGAGTAAATTTTTTATAATCGTACAATGAACTCTATCTAGTAAGTAATTACCCCCTCACTTTCTCTAGTGTAATAAAAATCTTGAAATAGGGAGCTGCATTATTTTGCCAGATTAGTTGCTTAAGTCATTTGGTATTATTACAGCAGGTCCTTCTGGGCAGACAAGGTCTCCCTCATGAGAGATGCTGATGCTAGAAGGCCTTTATAAATCAAACCGCTGAACCAGACAGCACCTCATGAAAAGCACCCCAAGGACAGTACCAGGTGAATTGGCAACTCATTGCATGGCAATTCCTGTTCAGGGTTTGTTTACAGGCAGGTTTTGACCCTGGAGGTTGATTTGAGCCCTAGCATTTTCTTCAATTCATTTTCTTCTCACGTTGCACAGAGAGGTGATGGGCAATTATCACTTGAGGGGTTCTGAGTGAGTCAATGTTGTTCCACTGGGAAATACCAGAGTAACTTGCTAATGGCTTCAGAGAAGTGGGCATGTTAGAGCTGACAACACAGTGGATGCTAATAGCAGAGGGTGGGAAACAAGTAGGTATTTTCCCCACTGAGGAGCCTGTAAAAACCTTGTCTTGAACTTGTGTGCATTCATGTTCTCATGCACTCTTACCATCACTCTTTTCAACACCAGTCTCTCAGAGACTCCAAGTCTTAGTGCTTAGTCTTATAACAATAATGGTTCTTGAGAAAACTGTAGTCCCAGAGTGGAACCAAAATGCCCAGAAACCCAGAGGGAACAAGAGAGTTATCAGATTTGTTTCAAGTTTTTCTAAATAACTTTTGAGGTGTTTTCTTCATTGAGTTTTTAAGGACTTACTGCAATAAATATTCAATATTAATACGTAACACTAAGCCCAAATCAAATGACAGACACTTCACAAAAGTGAACAATAAATCATTAGGAGAGCAGGATATGAGCTTGTATTTTGGAGTCCTTTCCTTGTGCCCTGGTGACAGGACCAGCCACTTCCTTTCCGTGACAAACACGTAATAATTTGGTCTAGATGCTTTTGTTCTAAGCTACACAAATGGGAAGGAAACCCAAAACTTTTCCAGGAAGGAGCCTGCTGTGCACCCCCATTTTTCTGTTGTTCCTCTAAAAGATCTAAGGGTAGAGCCTGTATGCAGCCTTGATCCAGAACATGTTCTGCAAATATCTCAAATGAGCCTCACAAAGTTAAAAGGTTCATTTAAATTGCAATCCCATACTTGGTTTGGAGTAGTTATTTACTGTTTCATCCAACAGGAAATGGGAGGGAAGGTAAACCATGACATAACAGTAGAATACTTTTTAAATCTTCTGTGCAGTGTCTGTAGGAGTTGTCTTGGTAGGTGTCTTCCCTTCTTCTCTAACCAAACTAAAAGTTGTGGATGGACAGATGGCAAGAGGTGGTAAAAGACAGACAGAAATAGCTCTGGGTCATTGAGGCCATGGACATCTACAGGCAGCAAAGGCAGTCAGAGGTGCCCTTGGAACAGCCGAGTGCTACTGTTCTTAGAGTTACCTGTTCCCTGGGACAAGCAGCAGTGACAGTGCTGATCACAGAACACTCTGTTGAGAGACTGAGTGCTGCATAAATTGTGCCTAGCTAAAATTCCTGTTCTGAATTACACCAACAAGCATCTGCAGATTAGTAATTTCAGATGATTTCAGTTTGTTCATACCCACACCTTTGCTAGTGGAAGAATATAGCTGAGGGCTTCCAGGTTTATGGCACCTCTTTTAAGCTTCTTTTCCTTAGGTGAAGAGAGACTTAGTGTACATACAGTGCAGAGATGAAAACTCAAGGGAGCAAGGGAGCTGCTAAAAGTCTGATTTATTAAGGACTTAATGGCAATCACCTCATACCACTTCCTGCTAAAATGACTCCTTGTCACCCCTTCTCTATTTTTACCCTCCTTCCTCTCACTTTTTCTTTACTCACTTGCCATAGAATTTAAATTAGCATCTTCTGTAGCAAACACCAACAGTTTAAGTAATCTATTAATTTGCAATTTAGAGTATGAGGTTTAGCTTTCCAAAATGCACACACTGCGTTTTTCCCCAGGAATGAGAGAAGAAAATATTTGTTTACTAAGTTCATATGTCTTGCTTGTTGTATCATGCACCAATGTTTGGCAGAATAGCATCACTGATGTACAGAGGTACCCAGTCCTCCTTCATTTTCTCCTTCCCATGAAGGATCTCAAGCAATATGTGAAAATAGGTGATCTGCTGATGAAAATCTCCAGCATAAAAGGAAGCACAAAAGGTAGTCAGAAGTTATGTAAAAAACCAAGCCAAAACAAACCCAAAAAACTCTATAAATCAAGAAATATCCCTAATTTGCAGTAGGGATTGAATGATGCTTTAGCACTTTCCAGAAAAGCTGATGGTCGTTGTAAACCTTTGACTTTCCAGTTCCTTACTTATAAATAAGTAGTGAAAAGAATGCAACAGCAGCAATGTGTGAAGTCATTGCCTAGGAAGAATTACTTCTTTTGTGCAAAAAAGCCAGTGTGCCCAAAGGGGCGGGGAATTGCCCTGTGTGCCTCTGTTGAAGTGAGGGAAGGTGTGAATACTTACACAGGCTGAGGGTTTGTCCACTGTGCTCTCTGCTGCCTTTCCCCTGTGCCAAAGATCCAAACAGACTGCATCTCCTGAGGCTCTGTGGAAACTTGGTGTGGGACAGGACAGATATGGTTGATGTATTTCATATATTGATGCACACTGGTCTGCCCACGTGTGTTTGGAGAGTCCTTTGTGGCAAAGTGGTCCAGAGGTATTACAAAAGGAGTCAAAGAAAATTGGCTGCAATCTAGCAAAGTTTGAGCAAGAAGGAAAATGGTGACCTTGAGTCCCCTGCTCTCTGCCTCACTTGGAGAAGAAATGTTGGGCAGCCAGGAGCTGGGAGAACATCAGTTCAACCACAGCCCCAAATCCTCAAGTGTACTTTATCCCCTAAGCCTAACTTTTTGTGGGTTTTGTAAGTGTGTTTTGCTGTTTTGTATGTGTTTCCTAAGGATGTTGGGAAGACCAAGACTATGGTTCTTACTTGGCTCCAGCACAAGAGCAGCACTTTGGCTCTTCATTTTTCACTTTGCTTTTGTGCTTGTGTGTATGAAAAGGAGGTTTAGTCATGTTTTCTGTTCTTTCTTTTGAGAGCCTTGGGGAAAAGTGCCAGGGAGAAACAGTGCTATTACAGATAAGCTTCCACATTATCCACAGCTAGAGCTGACAAAAATAGCACACAGCTGGGACCACAGCAAGGACTGGGATAAGGGACAGCAAGGGAAAGACAGAGAAATACCTGGACTTTAATGCTGAAGTGGGAAGAGACACTGAGAGCCCTAATCACCAAGAGTAATGAACTGTCAAGGACTGTACAAGGATCTCTGTAGATCTTGCAAGGTATAACAAACAAGGAGTAATTGCTAAGTAGGATGATTCACTCTTAAAAATTAATCATTCCATGAATTTTGATGAGGATGAACAGATATAAAGTATTAATTGCCATATGATGGTTAATATATCCTCAGGTTGTGAGAGTCCTAATTTAAAAAATTATACTCACTTTAGCAAGACTCATTCCAGGATATGATACTATTAAGTATTATCCTAGGCATTAAAATTCTGCCTGCAAAAGTCCTGGATGAATTTGATCTGTCAGAATTGATGGTATTTATCTGCAATAACTTACTGTAAAAATGCTTTTATAGGGGACCTGGTTTTGTACCCTACAAATACTCTGGTGATGCTGAAGGGAACAGAAATGTTTCTGTTGTCTACAATATGAGGATCTGGGGCCTTGGGATCAGCAATTCAAAATTAATGAACACAGTTTATATAATGTCATACTCCAGTTAACATCTTATTAGCATTTCTTTCTACCTATAATGCTCTCCTTACAAAGTTTGTAGCAACAACTGTTTTTCTCTTGTTTTGTTGATATTGAGAACTTGAGTAAGGATGCATAACTTCCTACAATAGAGATTCAGTAGCCTGCTTGGTCTGTTCTGTAAGGTAACACATACAATCATCCTTCTTTTCCCTGCTTTGGCAATAGCACTACTTAAAAACCTGTACTGGATAGGGAAAACTAAATCTGTTTCCCCACACAGGACTGAGCTCTGATAAAATGTGATCCATGAGAGACAAATTCTGCCTAAAGTCTTGACCAAAGCAGGGAACTGTAAAGACTGGCTTTTAGAGTAGTCTGATCTTATTTCTATAGTGCAGTTTGAAGTGCTGTAGCTCCATAAATGTCACTAAGGGGTTCTGTAGGACGAAAAGCCCATAATTTAGCAGCAGTGTGGCCTGCAGATGTGTGGTAATATGAGTGGACATTTATTGTAGGAGCCCCTCTGCCTATACCTCTCCTCTACCCCTCAAAGTCCTCAAAAATACCATCTTTTTTCTCTCTGAGCAGAGAGCTCTTCCATTTCTGCTTCTGATAATGTGGGGAGCACCTCAGCATGGTAGGAACTCTGTTTTTGAAGAACTCAAACTTTTGAAGGGGTGTTTTCTGAAATGTGAGCTGAAATATGATGTTAAAAGCTTGGAATCAGATCATTCCAAAGCCATCTGAATCATGGGTTAGCAATAGTGTCAGCTCTAGCTAACGTGCCCATAAGGTCTCAGATTTGTGCTGTCATCTTGGGACCTGCTTCAGCAGTATCTGCATTATAATAATGCAACCAAACTTGCCATTTGATTCAGTTTATAGTAAGTTTATTAAAATTCAAAGCTTTCTGTTAGTAGCATGTATCAGTTTTAAGATAAGACATTTCTATGTACATACTTCTCTAGAGCAGGGAGTTCCTATGAGTTTGTGAAATACAGATTCCAGACATGGTTTGTTCTTATTCAGAGAAAAGCATTGGGACAAGCAAACCAGCTGTTTCAGGTTTGTTCCACAGGAGGGCAAAACTGAAGTAACTTCAGATTTCATTTGTAGGATAAGGCTTCCCCAGGGCAAGACTGAATAAGGTTATATAGAATAACAAATAAGAGATGAAGGGGAGCATGGTGGAGCTTGTGAATCAAGGTATCTTGGCCTTGGCTGGGTACAAGGCCCAGGTACACCACCAGGCTGTGGTGTAGAACGATCACAGAGGTGAAAAAAAGTAGGAAGAGAGCTGCATATGTAACTGTCAAGGTCTTTAAAACAATGTAATTTTGTAAAGGCTACCAATTAATGCCAACAATAAACTGATTCGTTTGTGGGAAAAGTCTTGTGACTGTTTAGGGCTGTGGCCTACTTTGGGCTATAACAAATACATAACCCTGTACTGGGAAAATAATATCGAACTTCAATGGCTTCAACTCCTTTTTACCCTAACTTCAGCTTAGACTTCAATAAACTTTAACTTCAACTGAAATTCTGACCTATTTTTACTCTAGCTTTGACTTAAAGCTCCCTGCTTAGATTACTTTTACAGCCCCTCTTTTGAAGTCCTGTCTCTCAGTCACCTGGCAGGGTTACATTCACTGAGTTACACTGAATTACTCCACATCATCCCTCGGTGAGAACATTCACACATCTTTGTGAACTGAGCTAATAGTGCAGTACTGTGTGTAAAAATAGAAGATTCAAGGATCATCTTCTGAATATGGCATTGATCAGGTATGAAACCAGTTTGTGTAAAGGTTTTATAGGTGTTAGGAATTCCTAACTTATCCAGCACCTTCTTAAAACCAGCACTCAGTGCAGAATGCTCTGATCTCCACCAGCATGGAGGTCTGCACTCTTGCAGCTCTGTGGGTGGTCATCTTTACTACACTATGTGAAACTATCACTCATTCACCATTAAATGCCATCCTGGTCAGGACAGCAAGGATGAGATGGTATCTACGTTCAGTTGTAAATACATATTAGCAAGCATTTCAGAAAATAAACAGACTAATAGAGTTCAACCAAAAAATGAGCAAGTCTGCAGGCGTTCAACCAGTGAAGAATAGATTCTGGTGAGTTTGTGTGTGTTCAAAAATTTAATTGGCACTTAATAAATAGATAGCAAAGGTTTCTTCCTTGTTATTTGCAGCACTAATGATGTTTCCAGCTGGTTGGCCTTAGATGCTTGGATTATTTGCGTTTGGCAGCACGTCTTTGATCTATTCTCTTTATAGCACTCTGCACCCATCTCTGATCAGCTCTTACACAGATCCTGACGCCTCCTGCAGTGATAAACCTATAAGAAAAAGGAAAACAAGCTGGGCATTAAATCCCAGTCTCTAAACCCAGGTGTGCTGTTCTTGATTTTGATCCAGAACATGAGGAAAATGTGGTAAAACAATATTAAATGTTGGAGGTTGTAGGCGTTAGTTGGAATAACAGCAGTTAGGAACATTATTTCATTATTTATGATATGGTAACGTGCATGGTCATGCACATATAAACTGATATTTAAAAAATCAAGTATACCTGCTATTCTGGGACTTTATGCTAAATCATGATGAACATTTATCTCCCAGGAGCAGATCCCAGATGTGATAAAAATGCATGTTTGTGAGCTCAAACAACCAAACACAGCTCCTAGCAGGACTCAGAGTTACCCCATATTCCTTCACATGATCTGTCCCCTTGACTCAGTTCATGCATGGAGCCTCTGACTGCTCCACCCTTGCTGAATTTTTTCCCACTCACTGGGCACAAAGATGTGAGCTGATCAGTGATCTTCCTGCCATCATTCATGAGCAGCACACACCTCCCAGATCTCTGGGGCCCACTCCTCTCACTCCCTCAGCTGCTAGGTGACTCCTCCATGGAAGAACTGGAGGGGTGACCTGGACTAGGCAGATTTAATGAGTTGGGTCATGAATCGTGTTCTAATGCCCCTTCCCTATTTGATGGTTTTGTGTTTGCATAAGGAAGTCTGAAGGGTGCATGGGACACTTACATGATGGCATCTGTTGGTACTTGCTGCTTTTCATAGCTCACAAGGCTTCGGATGTTCAGCTGCTTTGTAGACAGAGTTAAACAATTGAACTTGCGCATGGACTGACTGCTAGCACTGCCTAGAAGGGAAAAATAGAAAATGAAAAGGAAATAAATATTTTGTTGATATTTAACCATAATTGCTGAATAAACTAGGAATTCTAAAAGACTCATAGTGGTGGTCAGACCATGAGAGTCTCATGGTGTACAGCCACAATGCCAGTTATACCAGAGAACTTAAGTTATTCTTTGTGATGCATCCTGCCATCTCTAAAGTGTTGTCTATCCCTAGGGAGTCACTGCTTCCATAGCAGTAGAAGAGTCTGACATCATTCATAATTAGGTCTGCATCATATGCAAGTACCCATGAGCGTTTAGAACTGACACTTTATTGGATGGATTTCCACATATCTTTTGAATATGTACCAGTAACTCATCCTATTTTCCAAGTAAAGAAAAGGAAAGCAAGCCTACTTCTCTCCCATTAAAAAGCAGTATTAACAAAAATAGCTGACAAAAAGGAAGCTATATCTGGCAGAAGAATAAATGCTTATATCCTCTGGCTATAACTCTGATTTCTTAGGCAGTCGGATGCTACTTAATCCTTGCAGTCCTCTAAGATTTGATACAATTCAGAGAAATGCAGTGGTGATTAAAAAGGAGGATCACCATATTGGTATAAAAATTCCTGGGCAGTTATCTTACGTGATGGTAACTAAATAGGAGCTCATTTAGGTGAGGTGAAGCATAGGCATACATTAGGGTTAGTCTCTGCTTGCCCGTTTCTGGTTTTCTCCTGCTCATGGAAGACAGGTTTGGGAAAGCATGAGGGAAACAAACAGAACACTGCCCTACTCTGTGGGATTTTTATAAAGAATTTAGAGTGTGACTGGCTTAAGAAGAGTCCAAGATCTGTTCTGGTGCACCTTGCTAAATGTAAAACCTGCTGCACACTGTCTCGCTATCTGTGAGATGTTCTTTGTTTGAAATAATTGGAATAGCTGAGAAAAACACACATCAGTCTTTGGAGAGGTGTGGGATAGCTAGTGCACAGCTACTGGCAGATCTGCTAATTCCTGAGATTTTGTTTGTCTGAAGGAATATCTCTTCTGATCTTGCTTTAGTCATGAGTAACACAGTGTAGTTACTTGAATGATTCATGACATATTTCTTACTGCCTCAGACTGGTTCTCAAAATGTGGCATTAAATGAGCTCAAAGACAGTCAAGCAATCGTTACTAGTCCTGGAAATATTTCCTCTGCTACTACACAGTCTTCAGGGAATGGATGCAGGGAATAGCAGCAAAGCTTCTCTAAGGCTAGGAACAAACCCCAACTGCTCTACACCTATAACTACTTTTATTTCCAGGTTTATTTTGTATTTTTTATCATTCTTTCTAGTCCTTTTTCTCTGTCTTGTAGACCATCTCAGTGTGTTTCTTCAGACTTGGGGATAGTTATGGCCAATTATTTTCTGGACAATGACACTGGGAACTGGCAGCCTGTGATATGAAGCTGCTGTTGCCAGGATGAAGAGCAGTGACACCAAGGAGAATAGGAGAATGTAGTGGGATGTAGCTGGAGAGGCAGTGGATCAGCATAAAGGCTGTGTAGCTTCATAGTCCTGTGAATGCTTAGCAGGTCTCAGTTTGGTTTTGGTGTGGTTTTGTGAGGATGCCTTTTCCCTGTGTTTCTGAGCGTGTATTTGTGGGTTTGCATATGGCTTGCATGTCAGTGTTTTGTGTGAGGTTTTTTATGTGCTTGAGTGAATCTAATTGTTATCAGAATGTGTGTGGCAATGGGTGTTTCCACATGGTACTTGTAGGCAAAACTTACTGACCTAACCAGCACTGCTGACAAACTTACTTAAAGCATGGCTAATAAAAAGAGCTCATCTCAGTGTTCATAATTGGTTGAAAGAAGATGTTCAATTGTATGATTCACTGAAAAGAAAGAAGGTCCTATACAAATCTGTTCTTCTCCCTTTTACTTCTCATTGACAATTTCCCTCTCTGTACCACAAGATTGGTCTAGAAACAAGACAGTAGGGGAATATATGATATAGAACTGGAAGAGCTCTTTAAAATAGAGGTATTAGAGGGATTAAAGCTATATAGTTAAAGACAGATAACAATTAATACAATGGAATTCCTATAGAAGTAATCTATCTGGAAAAAGGAAAATGTACATCTTGTTCAAGAAATATTTTTCATTAAGTGTTATTAGCCTATAGTACACACAAGTGTATGGCATCAGTGAGACTAAAAGACATTGTGCCTTCAAGATTTTTTGATTTTAAGATGGAGAACATTGCACAGAAACCCTTTAAGTGCTCTCAGGCAAAGAACCTCCCCATATATTAAAGCAGAAATCAACCACCAGCTGGCAGGACAACTAATGAAATCCCCCATGAAGCTGCCTTTCTTGCAGTTTTCATCTGGATTTTGCATTTTATCTTATAAATCAGCTGTCTGTAACAATTCATCCTGCTCAGGAGTCCACAGGTGCAATGTGGAACAATTCCTGTCTTCCTCTAGAGTTGCAAACTTACCTTTGACTGTGTGCACAGCGAAGATGCCAAGGCAGAAGAGGAGCAGGATTGCTGTGGTGTGGAGCTTCATCTCTGTGGCTTCTTTGTCCAGGCAGAGCAGAAAGTGTCTCCTGCCACCCTCTTTCTCAGGGTTTATATATTGTCAGTCAATGGTCAGTTCTTGTGTTCATTGTTGTGGGGTCATGGAGAGCCTGACTATAAGTGGAAAATTTGAGTACTTTTTCCGGTGAGAGAGAACCACCTCCTCTCCCCCACTAGTCCTACACTAGCCCCCCAAGAAGGCTTTTCCTGCTCAGACTGTGGTTACACTTGCTTCTGTGCTGTGACTTGTGTTTTTTTTAAGCTGCAAAAAGTGAGAGCTCTTGTGCAGTAGTGGAAACCCGTGATAAATGTTCCTGTCATTTCACACTTCAATCTTGAGACCTTTAGCTAAGCCACACTGCAGAGACACAGAGGGGCATTCAGAACTGCCTCAATGACCAATGAACCACTGGAAAGGGGAACTGTGAGCTAAAGGATGATGGAAAGAGGAACATCCTGCCTCTTTGCAAGCAGCTGTGGGTACTTTGTCATGTTAACCTGTAGCTGTGGAGGTGTATTTCTGCTATCTCCTGAGAGCAGTGGATGCTGTCAGAACATTTGTGTTTGCTCTGTGATTTGATATATTTGATATGGCCAAAGCTGATATCACTGTGCTGGGAGAAGCAAGATTGAACACACCGTTGCATACAGATACAAATCCACTATGCCTTCTGCCAGTCAGGCATCACTAAAATGTAGTGGTTTCAAAGAGGAATAAAAGTTTGTAAAGGGTTGTGTCAGGGTTGCTTTGCTGTTGTCTTTTTCTTGTTTGGTTGGATTGGATTTTGGGGTATTTTTTTGGTTTGTTTGTTTGTTTGTTTGCTGGATTTTTTTTTTTTGTTTGTTTGTTTGTTTGTGGGGAGGAGGGGTGTGGATTGTGGTGTGGACTTTCTAGTCCAAAGAATGGGGCCCAAGAAAGTAACTAGGCAATCAGAGAGGCATAATTAGTAGAAAAGACAAAAAAATAATTGCAGTTTTGTGTAAACGTGGTGCTGATAACAGGTCTGTCAGCTTGCTACAATTGTATTGCTTTTATAAGTGCCATTTTCTGCATACTGTGCCAACCCTAACACCCAGGTTTAGCTGTCCTGCCCCTTCAATGCAGTCTGAGTTACTGGGCAGCACTGCCACAAGCCAATGGTTTTGGGTCTGCAAATATTTGTCAGGCCAGTTGTGGACCTCCAGGCCACACACAAAGCAGCACCTCAGCTGGCATCTTCTTCCAGAGCCTCACAGCAGAAATCTTCCCACATGCCCTCTGCAGCTCTATGGGGAAACCCAACCAATCCTGATGTGAATAGGTAAAAACCAGGCTGCCTGATGCCTGGGCTTGTGAACAGCTGTCGGTGGAGAAATCATGAGGGTGTCCTGCTTTTGGGTGAAATGGAGTAACTTTCTTAGTAGATGGTACCGGTCTGTGTTTTGGATTTAGCATCAAAATAATGTTGATAACACACGGGTGCTTCAGTTGTTGCTGACTAATGGTTATTCTGAACTAGGGACAACTGCTAAATGTAGTAGTTTTCTTAACAAGGTCAAGAATTTTTAATTAATAATGATGATTTGTATGCTGTTTCATGACAGCAGCCCTGCTGAAGGAAAAGAAATATGCAGTGAGTTTGGCTTAGTATCAAGAGTTTATGTATCTGGGCAAGAGAGTTGTGGTACTGGATTTTCTCATCCTGTAGTCAGCTTTTAAAAAGAGAGGCCAAGATTTTCATGAATAACTAAATTCCTATGAACTCCTAGAAATGAGCATCTTTAGTGGATGTTCAGCAGTCTCTTGAAGTTGTAGTTGTGCCATCAGGTCACTCAATCACTTTTGAGGACCATATGAGGACATTCAGTGACTTTTGGAGAGGACTTAACCTCAGCTTAAACATGGCTCTATCTCAGTTAACTATTTTTAGGAGGGACATTGTTACCCTTAGGGGTTAAGTATCTGTCTCTGTTACCTATAGAAGCAATTTATATATGTGTCTTATGCTGGACACAGTAAGTGAAGTTAGGTGGAATATATGGGACCCTGATATATTTTGATTTTACATTGTTTCTTAACACTTGGAGTACTGTTTGAGGAATTACCAGCAAATGACATCCAGCTGTGATGTTCCCATGATTTTCTTCCCTTGCTTTTCATTGCTTTTGCTCTGTAGTTTTCATTCTGATTTCTTAAGTACCTGAAATAGTAGTTTGTGTTTAGTATTTTAATTCATATTGTAATGGAGTAGAGACAAACACATTCTCAGTGCTCCCTTCTCAGCTGAGAGATGATTTCCAATCTATATTGATGACTACAATCACATTTATAATGACTGCTTTGTTTTGTGCTGGTCTTGGCAGAACTCCTTCTTTAGAAATGTAACCCGATTAACAATACTTTCTCTTAATCATAATAGAGTTTTTGCATGTAGACCATCTGTTTGCACTACTACACTGCCAGCTTTTTCCTGCCAGCTTTAACCTGGTCCTGCCATCTTTCCTTGATTTATTATGTGCTCTTAAATAACAGTCAAAAACCAAATCAATCAAAATCTTTCTTTAGCCATTTAACTGGAAGTATTTAGATATATAAAATTACACTGGGAATGATTTGCTTTGAAAGGGCCCAGAGATCTTTGCTCTTTCTTTCACATTCAATGTTATTTTGTTTTGGTTTAATTCAATGAGCTTGGTTTGGTTTAGCTATACAATCACACAAGATCTACGAAGGGAGTACTCAGATCCTCATCTTTATAATCCCAGTCTTGTGAGCTTTGGTTCTTTGAGTAATCAATTGTGGAAGTCAACTAAACCCTAGTAGTGCAATGCTACTGCTGCAGAAAAACACAGAGGTGACTACAGCTCGGTTCTGTCAATGTACGTAAATCTTGCACGTGCTGAAACAGGAGTCAAATACTTTTGTGAGTTTGTGGAATATTCTCAGTCCATGTGGGGATACCTCCTACCAGCCTTCCAGTACCTGAAGGGGGCTTATAGAGAGCTGGAGAGGGTCTTTTATGATGACATATAGTCATAGGACAAGGGGCAATGGCTTTAAATTGAGTGAGGGTAGTCTTAAATCAGATATTGGAAAGAAATCCTTTACTCAGGGTGGTGAGGCACTGGAACAGGTTGCCCACAGAAGCTGTGGATGCCCCATCTCTAGAAGTGTTCAAGGCCAGGTTGGATGGGGCTTTGAGTGATCTGGTCTAGTGAAAAGTGTCCCTGCCCAAAGTAGAGGAGGTTGGACTAGATAAAGTTCCTTCTAACACAGGCCATTCAATGATTCTATTATTTTCCTTTTTCTTCCTTGTTTTGTTGGATTCTTTTTGTTGTTGTTATTTCTTTTTTCACTTCTCAGCTGTCACATAAAACAGAGAATGCAGACTTTGTTTAGTGCTTCTTTTTGTGAGTGCCATATCTGTAGGATCAAGGAAGGGAACCAAGTCTTATGCTATTAAGCTTCAGGAGAAGAATAAAGACGGTTTCATGAAAAATAAGTGACTTTAGCTGAACCATGGATAGTCAGTGCCTGAAGCACTGGAAATGGATCAGAAACAATATGTTGCTTTTGGGTAAACCTGAGCTTTGCTCAGAAAATTGAAGAAGTTCAGATACTTATGGTTCTCAGTGATACCTCATACTTTGGAGAGAGTCCCTTGGCCAATCTGTGTTTGGATTCCTTTGCTCCTTTACAGTCACCACAAGGAATATGTTGAAGAACTAAGATTGTTAGTGGAAAGGGGGAGTTACAGGTACAAGAATATTATCAATGCCTTAATAAAGGGATGAGACCACTGTTGGGCTAAAAATGATTTATTACTCAGATAAACATCAGCCTCGAAGGCTGTGAGATTTTAGAGGAGCAAGAAGTTGGCCATAGCTCAAAGTAGTCACAAGTTTATTTGTTAAAAGGCAATATATAACATTCTAATCCAATAGAAAGTTGCCATAGAGTTTATTTTGGTTTTTTTTAACCTATCACCTTTGCTTAATTTTGGTGCACTGCATATACTTTTATCCAATGGGCTCCAACTAAATGTACACACACATGCTTTTACTATAGCATCTAAACTGTTAGCTTACTCAATAAAATTACATTACTACACTATAAAATTCTTCATTATCTTACCTAATACAGTTTCTTGTTTAGCTAAGGTGTATCCTTACTTAAAACTATAGAAACATAAGTTTATAATTTTTCTGCTTAATGTCTGTATATTTTTATTTTTACGTTAATCTGAGCCTTTCCCAAGGCTGCAAATCAAACCCTTCAGTAACTGTGGAAGCTTCTATCTTTCCATTTCCTACACAAGAACACACATCAGTGATATTTGTATGCTTCAAACATAACAGCATGTGCTGTTATTTACAAGGGTACAGACTTTTTCTTATTACTGCCATTAAATGTTTCTGCTGTCATGTCTGTTAAAGGGCAGGCTGTGTTACAATCACAATAAAGCACCAACTTTCAGAAAGTAGAGTAATAAGCAGAACCAGTAAGCCTGGATTCAACTTTTGGTCTTTTACCTGGTAACTTTCCTCAGCCCAATAATTGTTCCAACCCCTCAGCATATGTTTTCACATACCAAAGGAAACTGTGCATCCACACACTTGTGGCTGTCCAGCTCACATGTGCTGTCAGACCTGCTGCATTGAGTACCCCTTTTCTGCTGGGTTTTCCCCCACACTGGAGGCACCATCTTGAGTCTTTCTGCTGCTGGGTTCCTAGGTTTTAGAAAATTCTTTGGGATTTTTGCCTTTTGTTTATCATAAATTGAAACTGGATGAAAATTAGAGATAGTGGATTAAAAAAAAAAAAAAAAGATAAAAATCAAGGGGCATATGAATAATGTGAAATTCAATTCCTTTTTTGGAAAATGTCACCTTCACCTTTCCAAAAGGAAATCTTGGGATTTTTCTTCTCATTTTTGTTTGTTTGGTTTTGTTTTTTTTTCTCTTAAATAGCTGATTTTTAATAAATGCATTTGTTTAAAACAGTAGTTAACCTTGTAAACATTTTTAATAATAGCCAAACTGTTATGAGGTCCTACCACAGAACTTAAACAGATATGACAAATTTTAACTTATAATTATGATTTAACCCCTATGGCTTCTAGGAAAAACAAAGCAAAACAAACTTAAGCCAAAAAAAAAAACANCCCCAAAACAAATTTAAAAAAAAAATCAAAACACCAAAAAACCCCAAACAAAATAGCAAACCAAAAGAACACCAAAACAGTCTCCCCAAACAAAACCAATTAATCAAAAAAAGCCAACCCTCACCAAACCAACCAATCAATCAAACCAAACAAACCCTCACCCCCCAAAAAACACAGAAAGGAAGATAGGAAGAAATCCATGGATTTTTTTTTTCCAAAGAGGATAATTTTTTCCCTCACTCAAAGAGCATTACTGTAGCCTCTGGAACAGGTCCTTTACTTGGTCTCTGAAGATAAAGAACTGTCTCACTTTCTAACCATGGTGAGATACACCATGTTGCTTCACTGTGGTTACTCTAATCTGACAATTTTGGGCCACATCCTGTTCAAAAGTGTTTTAGAGTTTAAAACTGATAACAGCACTTGATCCCCACCTGTTCAGTGAAATAGAACTTGGTGCTCTTGCACATGTACCCTCAAATAGATGTAGATTAAGAAGTAATAATTCTCTATAAGCTGGTTCTGTATTAACCATTTCCTCAATAAGCCCATAATAGCAGGAGAGTCACTGTGCAGATGAAAGTTTAAATGAGAGGGGCAAGGAAAAAGGAGCTTACAGGGTACTATAGCAAATACCTACACTTGAAAATGTTCCACTCTGAACTTTATAAAAGAGAGTCCTTGAGGTTTATTTATTCTATGTTTTTTTCCTCCATTGTAATGACAATGAGTATGAAACCACGTGTTAGACAAATGCACCAGTCTGTGTTATTCACCTGAGTTCACTGCAGTGAGTGATGCAAGTGGGAGGCAAGGGGGATGGGAATATTCTCCCCCTCAAGTTAGCATTAATTTTATTCTTTGTAGTTTCAGACCATTAAATGCTGTTTCACTTTTCCTTTGCAAACTGTGTTTATCTCTCACTGAGGGTTACAGAAACCCCCATCACATCTAAGACAGCAATTAATTAAGAGCTCCCTCCCATGGTTATCATATTTCTTTCACCTAATTTGGCTGCATTCTGTGTGGTCATGGATCTCTATATTCCTCACTCAGGGTTCAGCATGGCCCCAGGTGAAGCAAAGCTTATCAGGCATAGTGAACTCCTTCCCCCTCCCCTCCTCCACAAACCCTGCCCAAACCAGCCACGTGTTCCCATGGCCAGTAAAGCTACCTGCTTGTGCCAGGTTTAGAGTCACATTATCTGTTTGCTCTCTGTGCACTGGCTTATTTACTGACAGAAAACTTTGGTTTCTTCCATTCCCTATATTACCTTCATGAAGACAAATGAGTATTTTCCCTGTTTTGTACACAGAATGAAATGGAGGCCATCACTCTCACACTGACAAAGACATATGTGAGAAAAGCTGACCAAATCTCTGCTTGATGGGGTAGTTTGTACTTCAGGACTAAGCAGATTTTGGTGCAACCCCAAATGAAATGGGATTCAGGGGCTTCATGCTGGTTGCAAGATTCAGGGACTGCCCTGCCTATTCATCTCCATTCTTACCGTGTTAAATCTCTTCTCTGCCAGTCCAGCTGTGAGTTATTTTGCTTTCTCTTGCCATGTGCAACTAGCAAACTTGTGTAATCAAAGACACTTCTCTTGCATAGCCCTTCTCTCCAGAGATTCTTAAAAGGTTGTGAGAGTACTGGACAATTTAATCCCAAAAGAGAGAAGGTCTGGGTCTAACAAAAGAGGGAATTACTGGTGCAGTGGTGAAATTGGCTGAGAAGAGGGTGCTGTAGTTTTCAGGCACCACTTGTCTTTGCTGGATTCCTGTGCTCAGTGGATAGAGCTGTTTTTCCACCACATGTAGAAGAAACTGCATGGCCCAGGTCTGAAAGGCATCAGAAAATAGCTATTGTGAAATAAGTAGGAGCTGGACTCTGCCTTGGGTTAACAGCAGCATTTTTCAGTGACAATTTGCTACTGTTATTAGTGTTTAGGTAAGATTTGTATTGTTTGGCATTGAAACCAATGGGAGATGTGCAGATCTGGTGCTCCTTGCAGAACTGCAGGAGTTCCTTCAAAGAGAACTGGAACAGGGAAATTTTCAAACTCTTTGCTTCTGTCTCCAAATTTGTGCCTCAATCCCTTCATCAGAGGCTTGGTTGTCATCACAATTGGAATTTATTCTTCATCTTTGAATCACTCTCATGCTCTCGTTCTCTTCTTTCTACTGTGTCCTGTGACTAAATATAATCCTTTCCTGTGTTTTTTCTTTGTGAGGGGGAACAGCTCTCATCAACTTAAGATAAACTTAACAGCTCATCAGCTGGATCATCCTCCAAAGCTCTGCCTAACTCCTCTAGGCTGTGTCCATTTGCTTCTCCTCGGAGTGGGATGACAGGTGGGTCATGGAGGATCTCTCCCTTTCTCCAGACCTTGGCTTGCCATGCAGGTGGCCTGTGCAGAGAGTAATGAACCTTGTCACAGTGCTACTGTGCTGTCCTCCTACAAGCACTCACCAGCTTGTAGGGAGGAAATGTAGAGCTTCCAAAGAATGTTGTAAGGGGAAGTGGACAGAGGTAGCTGCAGCCTACCTCTGTAAGTCATAGCCTTTACTAGCTCGTTTTCTTCCTCATTGCCTAATATCTGTTTTGTGATTTAAGCTTTACCTTGGAGAAAAAAAAAAAGTTGGAAAGGTGTGCTTGAACCCAGGGCCTTAAACCTGGGAGAGCTGATTAGCCTGAGGAGCCAGGGGAAAAGAGAGATTGAAAAGAGAAGAAACTGGCAGGGAAGTGTTAAGCCTGTTCTCCCTGGACAGAGTTGTTGAAGGGAGGAGAGGAGGAAATTTCAAGGATTTAGAGGCTTGGTTGCTTTGGGGACATGGAGTCTAATAAAATGAATTTCAAGGGCGAACTGAGCTGGCTTATTTTATTGAGAGGAAAGAAACTGAATGATGTTTGCCATATTGTGAACAGCCTCATTCTTCTCAGTCAGGGGCTGGAGACACTGGTCTTAGATTTGCCCTGGCCTCACTCCAGGTTAGAAAGAGGTGCCCTTTCCCAGCAGCTATTCTCTGCAGCAGCCTTTGTCAAGCAGGGCAGGCTCTGTGGTCTGCTGGTCCTTTCTGGCCTGAAAAACTGCTGTAAGCCACTTCCTATCAGCAGAGTTTGCCTTGCAGGAATTCACTGTCAGACGACTTTGGGCATGACCTTGTTTAGGCCTGTTCCCAGCAGGGGGAAAGAGGCTCAAGTTCAAACAGGTTTAGTGTCTTCATGGTCCTGGTGTGCCTTGGAGGCTCCCTGCACTTCTGACTGCTCTGGATGGGTAGCTCCACTGGAGCCCAGCAAGGCAGGAAGCTGGTGAGGCAGAACAAATGATGTACCACCTCTCTGCCCTTCTAAATGGGGCTGCCCAGCAGGTTCCTTCCACGGCAGGTTTTGGTTTTCCTTCCTGTCTGATGATGGCTTCAATGAAGAGATGCCATGCCAAGTAATCGTCATGGATCTTTATGTAAAAAAAAGCCTCACTTTTTCAGAAAACTCTACAAAAATATTCTAAAGTGTGGATTTGTCTTACGTGCTACTTATTTCCTCTTGTAAACATACCCATGTGGCTTACATGCAAAATGTTACTATGCCTACCCAGTAAGAATATTGTTGATTGCCTCCTCTTGGTCTAAAATGTGTGCTTTTAAGAGATTTGGATTTATGATAACCAGTTTTTCCAATCTGAAACTGTTAGAAACTGAAGCTCTCTGAAACATGAGGTTAGATTGCAACACAATTGCACGTTTTTTATCAGAAGAAGGGTTTGATTTCTGTGCTGAGAATTTTGAGTTCTTAGGGATATGGTTGCGACATACTGTCAATATTTTCTTCAAGATTTTGAGGGAAAACTTTATTTACTCTAGAAGTTGAAACACAGATCAAAAGCTTTTCTTCTTATCTTCCATGAAGCAGGTGTGTCTTACTGAGTAGGGAAGCAAAGTTAGGGAGTGTAACTGTCCTCATTGCACAGGGAATTCTGGCAGCCTTGAATGTCAGATGACAAGTCCCTCGGGCACTGCTCTAAAATAATGCTGGTATTATTGTTTCCCTGCTTCTTCCGTTGGGCATATGGTTCCAAATAATGAAACAAATGAGATGAGTGCTAGCCTGGCATGTGAAACCAAACCTTTACCTTCTCCTGCTGCTCGTGCCTCTGACTCACTTTGAAATTAGATGCTGAGCATAGGTCTCGTTCATAAAAACAACTGGATGGCTTGAAATAAAAAAAAACCCTCTGGAGCAAAAATGCTCTCTCGTGGCAAAAGCTAGAGAGGCTTCACAGCTTTTCCTTCCATCTTGGAGAGCTCTGTTTGAGCCCAGCCCTCTCTGTGGGGCTATTGGCAAGTGTATGCTCAAACACACCTCTGGCTCAGCAGCGTGCCTCGGTGCTGCCTGCTTTGCCTGCACCTCTACTCTTGTAGAGCAACAGCTCCAGGAGATACAGAAAGCTGGGTTTTTTTCTTCTGTTTTCTTTCTGGACTCCAGATAGGCTTTGACCAAGGTCAGCTTTGCTTTCTGCCCCTGCCTGTATATCTGTTTTCCACACAGTCCCAGACAGGGAGTGATGTGGCTTTGCAGGCTTGCCAGGTTGTAAGCTGACCCAGCTGGTGACGCCAAAGTCCCGACTGCTGTTGAGACTGGGTTCCAACCCCACCTGAAACTGGCTGTCCCTGTTTTCTCTCATAATAAACAGTGTGCCAGCTGGTGAGTGCAGTCTTGGGGCCGTTCTTACTGGAGGGCACAGACCCTCCCGGTGAATTTTGGGATCCTATTCTGAGAATATGAAAGGCTGTCAGCTTATATAAAGTCTTATGCAAGGAATTATTCCAGGGAGAATTCAAAGCTGATTTTTCCTCCCACCTGTGGCTATCCATTACATTTTGCCTACGTGTTCTTTCCATGCCTTTTTTATTCTTTAGTGAACTTAATACCTAAGCTACTGAGCACATTAGTAATGCTTGATTGCAGCCCCTAGTGACTGTGCTGAAATGCTGTAGCTATTAAGGAAGTGGGAATGTCCTTGGCCTCTCACTCAGCTGCTCTATGAGCAGGAAATACAGCACCTTATTAATATGAGGTTGGAATCATTGGAGTGAGTCCTGAGGAGGCCATCAGGATGATTAGGGGGATGGAGCACCTCTCCTATGAGCAGAGGCTGAGAGGGTTGGGATTGTTCAGCCTAGAACAGAGAAGGCTTCAGAGTGACCTAATTGCAGCCTTTTGGTACCTGAAGGGAGCCTGCAAGAAAGATGGGGAAGACTATTTACAGGAGTATGTAGTGACAAGACAAGGGAGAATGGCTTCAAACTAAAAGAGAGTAGGTTTAGATTAGATATTAGGGGAAATGGTTTCCTGTGAGGTTCTTTTATGGTGTTTGGCCTATCTCCTGGCTGTTTAGAGATCTGCTTTTTCTATAAATGTGTGCAGAATTGTCTCAGCGCAAGTTATTGATGGGAGTTAGTGTTGTGCCTGCATGGTCCCTGCCCTATTGCAGATTTGACTGTCTGGGCACGGTCTGGGGGCAGCTGCACTGCCCTTGGGGACACTGGCTGCTCTGGGGACATGGGTGGGGAGCTTGGGGGCAGTGGCACTTCCACCACACCAGGAGAGCCCCGTGGAGCACATCATGAGGGCCTTGGGTGCACAGGGCAGCACCTTGGAGCAGCTCCAGAGAGGAGCAGCCTTGTGCTGAGGCAAACTGCAGGAACTGATACTGTGCTCCACGAGTTTTCACCTCCCTCGTGTGCTGTACATTAGAATGAGTGAAGCATGTACAGTAATGCAAATTTCTGTCTTTCTTGGTACATTTTTATCTCTGTGAAGAAACCAAATGGTGCTGTACTGTAACATTTGAGCATAGAAGTACAGATACCAGTTTTTTGTGTACAAGGAGAGTGCATAGTCTGATTTACATTTGCTCTCCTGCATATTTCAGATCTCTGCAGGACAGATTTAGTTGAACAATGAGCTTCTTTCATTGATTCATCTATTTAGAAGGACTTTCCTTGAGGGGTGATTAGTGACAGGACACTAACCAGCTTCATCCTGCACTTTACTCTGAAAACTGCTGATATTTCTGTACTAATTGTGTCCAAATGTTGCACTGCTGATGGGGATAGGCAGCTGCCTCTAGATTCAGTATATCATACTCGTCAGAAGAGATTTACACTTAAATTTTTAAATTTGGCATTAAAACCTTGGTCCAGATGTATTTTGAAAGGGAGAGACTCAAGTTCCAGTAATACTGTTTCTGCTGCTTGTTAGAGATCTCCTGAGTGGGTGTTTGTCAGAGGTCTAAGTAAGACGTATCAAAAGAAAGGTAGGGAGCACAAGTGGGAAAAACTTCATGCACAAGCATTTCTGCTCAGAAACTAAACCTAGAAATTGTGCTTGTCTGATATAGAAAGAGAATATTGCTTGTGACCTGTACAGTGTATACAGCAGAAGAGAGAAAATTCAACTGCAATTTTCAGTTTTGGATTCTCAGAGCAAAAATTATCTATCAACAGCATACAGCTGACACACAGTTATTTGATAAATACTACTACTAATAATAATTATTCTTGGTACAATAAATTATTTCAGAAACTTTTTCACTATTGGTTTTCAAATTAGAATGAAGGGAAACTCCATCAGATTAAATAATTTTCTAGCAGTCAGTCTCACTCAACAGGATCTACTAAGGATTGATTTTAAGTCATGTCAATTTTAAATCAATAATCTTAAAATGGTCTTTTAATTCAGTGACATTAAATACATTTTTTGGTACTCACATTTTCCAAAATCAACAATTGTGGCAGTAGCTATAAAATATTTTAATTTGATTTCAAATTAAAATCTTTATACAGTATGGTTGGGGGTCTTTTTATCTGATAAGGATATTCTGTGTATCCTTAAGCAACTATAAAATGTTTCTTTGCATTCTGATATTCCCACTGTATTAGGTTGAGGAAAAGGGGAATGAAATATTTCATTTCTGGCCCAATTACCTTTCTATTTATTTTTTGTATCAGGTTAATTTTGGAAGAAGACTGAAACACAGATTCGTACATTGAATACCAGCATACTAAATAATTTCTAACATGACTTAATAGATTCTCCACACATAATGAGTTTCAAATATTCAGCAAAAGTTGCACTTTAAAGAATTCTGGATAACAGCAGTGAATCTGCCAATATAGAAAATCTGTAGGTGCTGGCATTTGGATGAATAGAAAGTTTCTTAATTCAGGAAATTTTTTTGTACTTCATAAATAAAGAGGAATATGATAATTTAGTTAAAGGTATTTCACCCCATTCTTTCAATCAAAAAAACCTAACAAACTTCTGTAACTACTTACAAAAGCTCAATAAGTCAATAAATGATAGTTTAAAATAGCTTAATTTATAGTATTGTAATTAATTATTAACATTTGTTGTTTTAAAATAATTTGAGATACAAAATAGGTTCATTTCTATAATAATATAATTAGAGAAAACCTTGAAACCTCTATCCAAATACTTTGAATGAATGATTTCTCTCTATCTTGTTTATTTATTACAAATTGAAGTTTCAAAAAAGAAAAAGCTACCTTATTAAATATAAAGATTGCTGAAATGAAAGAAAATAATAAGCAGTTAGCAGTGATTACAGAAAATTGATACGGGTGATTTGAAGTAGGAGCTCAGGTTTCTCATGTCAATAGAAATGTAGTTTTTCCTCATACTGAAACTAATTTAAGAGGTTTATTTCTTGTCTGTCTGTACTTCAAGCTACCAGCCTGTGTTTAAACTCAGTGCTAGAGATGTGTGTTTAGCTGATGCTGGTTAAATGACTGCTCTGGAGGAGGTCTTCAGGTGGCACTAGGTCCTCTCCCTCCCCACATGGCCTCGAGCTTATTTAGGCCATGGCACTGAACCAATGGGATGCAAATTCCTGGTGGCAAATCCACACCTGCTTGCTTCCTTGCAAGGAATAGCCCTGTGAAGTTCAAAGTTTTGCTTCGTTTATGTCAAGCCACTTAGCTATGTAAACATCTTATAAACTGGAGAGCAAAACCTCAAAATTCTGATTTTTTAAAAAAGTGTATTTGATATGCTAGTCTAGATTCTGCCCCATTTTTGGCTCTGGGAAGTTGAACTGGCAGGCAGAAATTGTGGAATATTGCTTTGTTTGCTTCATTTTATTATTTCCTTTGCTGTTTCTAATGTCAGTCTTTGAGGCTTTGATCAAAGAAAGCTTTGAATCCTTTCTTCTTCAGCTCATAAGAAACTCTTAAACTTTAGATCAACCAGTTGCATAAACACAGAACCCAACTCCCTCTTGTTTAAACAAAGTCAGCCCTTCTCAGTGTGGTAAAATGCACATCTTCAATAAGGAATCTAAAGTAGAGAATTAGAAGTTTTGGTTCATCCAGAAGAATTCTGCAAAGTGACTTTCTAAAATGATGTAATTAAGCATGTGTGGTTTAAAAAGCTATTTCATGTACATTTAAAGGAAATGAAACTTGACTTTTTCTGCATGTTCTTATTAATGTAGTCTAAGTGGAAATATGAAGTTACATTGTGAAAAGACAGGAGATAAACACAAGGGAAAAATGGGAAATAAACACATTAAACCCATCTCAGACTTCTGAACTGCAGAAAATAAACAGATTCACTAATGGGCCCATTTTACTGCCTTAACTCATGTAATTTATCCTGAATCATGCTCTACTGTTTCACCAGATGCCTTCATTTTGTCTCTTGCAAGCAAAATAATGTGCATCTAACACCTCTGACAGTGAAGCCATCCAAAACATGTCTGTCTCTCTTTGCAGTTTGTTACAGGATGTAAAAAAAGAAGAAAGCATTTGTGCTTTCTTCTTTCCTTCTCCAAATCATCAATCTTGACTCTTTTACTGTTATTGTTTAAGGCTGGACTCATATGACAAACTGGACAAAACCACAGAAAGTTTCTACAAGATAAAAAGAATATACTTGTGGAGTATTTGATTGCACATCTTTTGTCTTTTTTTACTCAAGCTGTGAACTCCTATTTTAATAGAATTATTATTGAATAACATACTGTGGTTATTGACATGCTGTCTTGGGCTCAGCAAGATAATTATGTCAAGGTTCTGTTAGATTAATAAATTATCTTATAAGCTGAAAATTAAATACTGGCACAAATATTCAAGTTAGGTCATGTGTTATATTTCTTCTTTTTCATCTTGTTCCCAATGTTGTCAAGAATTCATATCTGAAGATTGTTCACACTTTTTTTGTCTAGCAATTCATCACCTCATGGATGAGGAGTTACAAGGCATTTTCTTTAAGTCCTTGAAATCAAACATTTGTTGGCTGCTATCGAAGGGTAGGGTCAGCTGATTCTTGATTCCTAAGGAGTTGGCATTGGCTGTGTAAGCTTGAAGATGGGATGCCTCTTTTTTTTTTTTATACAACTTGCATCATAGGTGATCCTTTAATAGCATTGCACATCTTGTCTCTTTCGGTGGATTCATCAATTATTCAGAGCTATTGGCCCCACGTAAGTGTAGCAATCTCTTCAGTTGAAAGCTTTAGGATAGATATTTTTGGCCTAAGGAAGAATTTTCTTTGTCATTGAAATAAGATCCACAATCTCCAGTCCTGCACCAAGGACCATTGCAGCAGATAATAAACAGATATGTAATGAAAGAATACTCTGTGAAGGACAAATACACAACCTAAGTAAACAGCTGAAACATCTACTCTAAAAAAACACCCAAAGCCACATTTGAAGGAAGACTCCTCAGTCTGACAACAAAGCTGTCATTATGGCAAACTATTTCAGGTTATGTTGTGAGTCTATCTAACCACATAAACATTTATATGTACATATTGCAGACCTGCTATCAGATTTTTCGTTTCATATCAGACTTTTAGATGGAGATGTTAAGTCACATCTGTGTGACTGTTTAGATATACAATATTAATAGCACATTGTAATAGCACCATTTAGGTTTTTTGCAAGCTGGAAATCCTCCTAGCCCATCTGTCCTTCACTCTGCTGGTCAGATACGTAGGCAGGTGGGGAAAAGTTTTCTTTTCAGGGAATTTGTGTTACAGAAGGTTCAGTGGTCAATGCTGAGCTGAGCAAGGATTGATTGATTTCCCTGTGTTTCCTTCTGTGTGCCTTTACTGCTCACATAAACAGGAAAGGGAATAAGGAAATAAGACAGTATCTCCAAATCTATTGACACAGAATTGGGGAAGAGTTCCTAGACATTCTTCTTGGAGAAGGCAGAGCTCAGTTATACAATCTGCTATGCACAACAAAAGAACTGGGGATTTTCAGTTATGTTCATAAATCTGCTCTCCCAGCTGACATTGTTTTAAAGATTAAATCAATACATTAATCTACATGACAACTAAAAGATAGTATAGTATATACTCATATTGATAGGGATGGCAAGTTTTAAGCTAAAAAGGGGGAAGTGCCTTTATTAAGAATTAAATGAAAAATTAAAACACTAGTTGTATGATTAATAATCAAGTATCCAAAAAATGCATTGTAGTATGGAGAGCAAGGTAAATGTTATCCCAAAATACCTACAGGCATGACCCCCAGAAATGCTACTTGTGGAAGCTGTAACAAAAGCATCCCCATGTTATCAATGTTGGTTTGGTCACAAATCCCAAACATAACACCATGCAAGTTATTACACAGAAGATCAACAGCCCAGACCAGGAAAGGACAAAATATCCCTTGTCTTTTGAAAATATAGAAGACTAAGAGTTATGGCCTGTAGCATTAGATGAGCCTGGAATTGTTACGTGAAACGAAAAAAAATCTTGATGTGAGTCTTTGAGCAAGAGAGCTCCTGGGCACCTAGCTCAACTTACTTAATCTTTAGCTCAACTTACTTAATCTTATGTCTTTTTTTCCTTTCCCTACATAGGCATGTGTTTTGTTTTACGGGCTTTTTTGTTTTGTTAATGTTGTTTCATGGTATAATATTGCATGTTTCATTTGCCTTATTTCCAGATGTGCTGTCACTGGCCATGTTGTACAGCTGTGAATAATTATCTGAAATAATTATCTGAATAAGTATCTGAAATCTCCATTGACACATGTGAGAAGTGTGAGAAAATGATCTTGGGAAGCAAGTGTACAAACAGGATATCATCTCTAATGTTTCAGTCACTGGATTTGTGCTCATGACAACCCCTTAGTGTCAGAGAAGGCAGAGGTTTTGAAGGAATAGAGAATAACTTTCCTTATACCAATTGAAATATTCAAAATATGGAAAGGATATCAGGGTTGTGAGAGGCTTAACTTAAGGAGTTATCTTCAGTCTCTCAGGGACAGAAGCAAAACCCACAAAAATATTTAAATTATAGATGGTCCTTCATGTATTCCCTTCCTTTCCCCATGCTTTCTGATGTTGTTTCAATGAGCTTATATTTGGAAACAGTTTTTCCTTTTCCTTCTTTTGATAGTTCATGAATATGCAGTTGTATGGTATTTTTGTAAGGCCTTCTGAAGGCCCAAGGCTGGCTGTGCATGAGACCAAGGGAGCATAGTTTGCTCATAAAGGGGTGATAGAAAGTGTAAACAGATGGATGGCAAATGTATCCTGAATATTAAAATTCTGCTGATTGTTCATTTCTGAAGACTTATTTACTCCTACACTTCAGTGTGTCAGTGGCACAAACATTAACTCCCAGCACCAGAATTTGAAGTGATGGGGTATGAGAGGGCTGGTAGATGTGTGTGGCTTATGAACCAGGAGGGTTCCCTGGGAGCCCCCAGGCCTTTAGATTCGTGGATGTTTGCATGCAGGCAGGCAAGGAGACTCCAGACGGCTGGTGAGCTGCTGATGAGATGAGGATTTATTTGGAGTTTGACCCCAGGAAGGCAGCATGGTCACTGAGGGAGAGGAGGAAGGATGGGGGGAGAGGAGCAGAGCCTCCAGAGGCTTCCCAGGCAAAGAGAACGAGCCCTCTCCTTTTGCACTCTTAACAGGCAGATTCAAAGTGAGCCCGGATAGATTCTCCAGCCAATGGGGTTACAGATACATGACACTGCAGAGAGGGTACAGACTTGGGATAAATCATACCCTTTCCAGGGATGAGCCAGAGCATACCATTTCCATAAAATGCAATTCCACAAGACCAAGCAGTATTTGACTTGACATTATTTACTGGATGCATTGAGGGAAAAGATAGGCAATTTCGGTTTCCTTATTTTAAACTGAGTGGCTGTATCTGTGCTAATAAACAGTCCCAGAGGTTGTTTCCATATGCTGAATATGATTTTGTTTATAATACAGTCACATGAAAAGGGGAGATTTACTTCACCCCTTAGTGTTTGAATAATCCTTTAGCTCCCCAGGCAAACTGGGACCCTTGTGCCCAACCTGTCTGTCAGTGTCGTGTTCCAGGGGCCCTTCACTGAGCAGCTCACTGCATTGAAGGGCAGTCTGACTGACTTGTTCAGGGTCACATGCCTGAGAAACCTCCTGGGTCTCCATACCTTCACCTACTGCCAGTGACTGCCAGTCACAGTGCTTGAGGGGCTCACATTAACAGGTGATGGAGTAACACTCTTCATTAACATAATTGCAAAAGATCAAGGTTCAAGGACTGCTGGTGGTGGTATCTCACTTCAAAAACACATTCAAAACAATAGAATAACAAGCAATATAATTCAAAGCAGCATGCTAAAAAGATCTAATCCCTAACAAAAGTTAGTTCAAGGTAATCCTTATGTGTATGTAGAGTACAGTTCTTACCCAACAGGGGTCCCTATGAGAGGAGAAGACAAGTTCAACCTATCAGCTGATCCCAGAATCTATGATGGAATCTTCCCCAACTTCTTCCCATTCTTAACTCACTTTTATACTATTTCTCTATATTTATGTTGAGTTTGAGTGACTTTAGTCACACATCTGAGGGGTGGTCATACCTTGGGGCAGATATCTCAGTATGGCACCCAAAAAAAAAGTTGCATGGGGACACAGGTCAGTCCAAGGAGAGTGTTTTCACTACAGCTGCTTCTTTAACAGCAGGGCATCTTCCTCTGTTTGGTTTTCAGCTGTTGTGCAGCTTACTGGCTAGAAAGAGCCACTGAGTCCACTGCAAGGGTTTTGACAGAGTCTGGCCATGGTGTTCCCACTCTGCTCCACCCTGTGTTTCGTCCCCCTTAGACTGTGTTGGGTGTGGGAGGTCGGGTGTTCTGACCACGTTCCATCTAGGGAGTAGCCTCTTCATTTTCCTCTGTAATTTCTGAGCTGTTGTTTTTCAGCCCCAGTCATCTTCCCAGTGCTCAGCTACTGTCACCAATCTGTTTTGGCCCCAGCCAAATAATATGTTCACAGGCATGGCTTGAAAGCTAACAAGGACCAAAATGTTTGGGGCTATAAGGGATTTGGGCTATTAAAGGATGTGAAAAAATCCAGTCTGAACTAGAGAATAAGTGCTGGGATGCATTTACCATCCCAGTACACACATTAGGTACCAAGTGAATAATCTACTTTTGTCAGCAGTCTGCAGTAAAATGCTTGTGCAGCTGTCACTTATCATGGATTAGCCAGGGCTGAATCTAGTGTGGACTTATAAAAGGGTATTTTTCATTATGTTTGATTATGACAAGAAAATTTGGTGGACCCCAACAGTATTTTCTTTTTATAACATGTCATCTCCTCCACTGTGTAGTTTGTGTATCATCATCTATATGAAGGTGAAATAACTAAATTAGTGGTGTTTTGATTTGTTTTCCTATTAAATAATAATTCTCCACTTGGAAGATGATCTGACTCATTACCCTGTTTCATAGTGGAGAACACTGTAGGTAAATGAGAATAATAGTGGAAAAATGGGACTGTAAAATTTTGACCAAATCTACCCCTTACGCTTCCGAAATGTCAAATTAATACCAGAAAAAAAGTAATTTTTATCAGCTACTTGCATTGAGGGGTCATGATTCACACGCAGCCTCTGTCTGCTGCCTCTGGCACTCACCTGCCTTTGCTGATTCATGGGTGATGACACCTGCTAGGAAACCTTTTCAAGCAGTCAGGCATTTTCCTGCATAGCAATTGGGTCAAAATCCTGTCTTTAAAATCTTCCCAGGGCTTTGTGATTCTGAAAGGGAAGCCAGGGTAATGGTTTCAACTTGTCGCTGTGCTCTGAAAATGCTCTGCAGCCCAGGGGAAATTCTGCCACCTGCAGCTGATAGACAGGGAAATAGGGGCATGGTGTCTAATCCACAAAGAATGGTACATCTTAGGAACAGAGTCCAGGTCGTGTGCCCCCCTCCCAACTGTGCTGGAATAGGTGACTTAAAGGTGAAAGGCTGGAACTGTGAGATGACTGGCTCTCCTTTTTTAGCAGTGATTAACATTCCTGAAAAGCCTGCCCAGGCTTATGGCAGATAGTCATGATTTACTGCCTCTGAGGGTCTTTATGCAAGGATTTACACGCCAGCTGTACCAAGCTCAGATGCCTGAAACTCTTAAATTTGTAGTATTTTAAACTCTCACCTTGATTTTAAAAAGGAATATTCCTAAATGTTTTTACAGTAATAATATGGAGGCATGTAATTTCTTCTGGAGGAAGTGAACTACTGGAAAACTTCACTGAGGCATTGAACAGATTTATTCAAAAGAAAAAAATCAAACCCAGAACTGAACTTGCTAATACAATTCCTCCTGCACTGGCACAACAGTGTTACTGCATCACCCAAGTTTCCCTGCCTGCAGTGGTTTGGCTTTCCTGCCTCCAGTAATGAGGTACCTCCCCTTCTAACGCAGCAAAGCTAAATTTAGTCCCTGCAGAGTGCACTATTCCTATATTTAGTGCTGTGAAAGTCAGACTTCAGCAAGGAACTGGCTAAACTATGAGGTGTTCTGCAGTCCAGGAGACAGAAATAGAAACACAGCAAAGTGCCTCTTTGGATTTTCCCCCTGTGGCCAGGCAGCAGCGACAATGGAGGTCTCTGTGCAGGGACGGCATTTAAAAATATATATCTATCCCAGCAGTTATCATGGAATTTCTGAACGTGAGCAGACAAAGAGCTGCAGAGCCCAGTGCCACTGGCACTGAGCGAGGCTGCTGGCTTTGTGACAGAGGCAGGCTGCTGGCAGCGAGCTGGGGACACGGCGGCGGTGGCTGTGGTGGGCGCTGCAGCATCCCCAGGAACCAGCAGCACTGCAGGGGTGGTTCCAGCTGTGTTTTGTTCCTCTGCCCTACACTGGGTGTCTGCTCACTTACAGTGTGCATGGAGATACGCCGGTGCTCATGCAGACCATCAGAACACGATCCTCATGTAGCCAAATGCGCCATGTCTCAGCCTGGTGTGATTCGTAAGACAGTATAATACTGTGGGTTAAGCCAGGTGAAGTATCCGGGAGGGAAACAGGAAATTTGGGGGTACCGTCCTTTGGGTCTTCCATCAAAGCAGGAAATGCACCCCCACAGATGCGCCGTGGGGATGGAAATTGTTGTGGCTTTTACTGGTGTGGCAGTGGGCAGATGGGGAATGGGCTGGCTGTGGCAGCTCCCCCCCGGCTCTGCCCGGCCCACAGGCACGGAGGGCACCGCTAGAGGGCTCGCAGGATGGGCATTGCCACGTCTGGAAAAGATCTCATTAAAACTGCAAGACGTGCTGGCACCCAGCCCTTTCTCTGCTGCTGGCAGAGGTTAACAGAGTTAATACAAACGGGTACTCAGTGATCACTTCAGATTGCCTCTTGGGGACTGCCAGCCATGTGATTTAATTCCTGTGTGAATCAGAAAACATCTTTTGGACAGACTTCAGATTGATTTGGTTGAGAAAAGCACTTTTGTTTTATTTCATTCAAGTCTGCAGAATCTGTACCCCAAATAAGAATGGATTAAAGTTTGGTCAAAAAAACTTAACATACCCTAAAATCCTTGGGGGAAGGAAACAGGAATCCCTGTTTTCAGAAGAAACAAATGGTCAAGAAAGAGACATATATAGAGCTAGAAGATTCCTGAAATGATCCTCTGCTTTCATAGCCATCAGACCATACAGCGATAAAACTTTCCTAAAATAATGTTGCTATTTTCTAAAAATAGCCATGTATTTTTTCCCCCACTGTTCTCCTCCTGGGAGGTTTTTCCAGAACAGTGCAGGTAGAATTCTTTACTAATTTGCAGCCTAATTTTATTTTGGCTCACTTATTCCCATTTTTTTCTTTATTAGCTCTTCTTCCTCCTCAATGTAACCCCCCCTATAAATACACCTGGCATAATCATATTTTGTGCCAGCCTTTGCTTGGCTGGGCTAAACAAGCAGAACTCTTCAAACTGCACCTTCTAAAATAGGCCATCAAGCTTCAGGACTGTTGCCATAAGGCATAAGACCTTTTTTTTAATCTTCTTTTACCCTTTTGTCTATTAGAGAACAGTGCACTAGTGGGGGTACTGTGACATGGGGAAAATTTGCCATTATGTCTTTTTATGAAGTGTGGCAACAGAGTATTTTCTGAGACAGAATATTGCACTGAGAGACCCACTTTATGATGCAAATTGGCAGGTATTGGTCTAGATGAGCCATTTGCCTTTGATTTCTATTTTTTTTTTAAGATAGAACAGCTTAGTTGCTATAGAGAAAATTATACTGGTACAAGCCAAGGAACATGACCTCAGAAAAATTGAAAACAAAGCAGCAGCAGCAGCAGCAGAGAAAATAGAGCAGAGCCTTCAAAATGTCTCAGATTTTCCTGAATTTTCTGTGATGTTCAGGAGCATATTAAAAACATTCAGGACCACATTCACATATTAGTATCTTCTCCCTTACGGGCTGGTTCTTGGAAACAGGAGAGTATTTCTAGCCTTGCCACAATGTCCCAGATTGCAGTGAGACCTCTGCTCCTTTTGTCGTCTCCCGGCTGAGTTTCCATGCATGTAATGAGTTGCCAATGATGGTTTTTCACAGAATCACTGTGGAAGAGACCTTTAAGATCATCGAGCCCAACCAACTCCTGAACACCTCAGCTAAACCATGAAACCAAGTGCCACATCCAGTCTTTTTTTAAACACATCCAGGGATGGTGACTCCACCACCTCCCAGAACGGACAATTCCAGTACTTGGCAGACAATTCCAATGGTTTTGACCACTCCTTTCAGCTGGGTGCCTGCAGCATGGACCTGGCAGGCAGTGAAAACTGACTGTGCAGGAATGAGAAGAGGGAAGCATGTCTGAAGGGCAAGTGCTCAGTCTGTGCAGCAAAGCTCATGGCTGGGAACAGTCAGTCAACAACCACTGCTGACAATGGAATCACAAACCCTGACTTGTCCTGAGGCAGGAATCACAAACCCTGAACTGTCCTGAGGCAGGAATGACAGGCACAGAGACAATCCCAAGCCTCTCAAGTTCCTATTAACTTCTCTGTTACCCATAAAGCATGCTCTTTCCTGAGCATTCATTCATTTACACAATCATTAAGTGTATCTGCAAAAGTATATCTATCTTGACATTCTTTAGCTCTGTGATCAGGGCAATGCTTTGATAAAAAAGTGGAGTGAAAGGGCATTGTTTTAGCTGGGGGCCAAAAGCTGCTTGAAAGGAATGGAAAGGGAGGGGGGGGATTCCATGCTGAGGGTAATTAAAGAAGATGAAGTACTTAAGTAAGGTGAATGCTTCACTGCACAGGGTTTCACTGGTCTGGGAAAAGAAGCTGAAATGTCGCTGCTCAGATTTGTGTTAATAATTTTCTGACATGCCACTAAATGACCCGACTCACTTTGTTGTGAGAACAGAATATGATCCAACCAGTGCCCAAAAGACACTAGGAAAAACTCTTCGTAAAGAAAGCCAATTCTGTGCTATTTGACAAGACAATGTGTGAATGTTTTAATATTATCTCACGAGTAGATCCAGGAGTTAAAGGAAGTGGAGGCCTTGTTGGACAAATAATGCCCAAGAGATGGAGTCACAGCTCCAGTAACTTGTAGTCTTAACAGATGTAAGGGAAAAACAAGGGAGGTAGAAGCAAGAGTGGCATGATCTGATGTGGGAATGTGCCAGTCCAGTGAGCACTAATGTCTCACAAGCAATTTTATCCGCTCCTTACAGTCAGTCTGGACTGAAAGAAAGGCAATGGAAATTTAATGAAGCACAGATGCCATAGTAGCAGCGAGTCTAGCAGCAGAGTCACTGCAGGCAGCTTCCTATGGCCTGCTGGGTGGCAATTGCCAAGGTGATGTCCATAAGTTCAGCTCCCAGAGCCCAGGTATCCCTGTCAGCACATTGATTTTCCTCAGCTGCAGGACCCAGGCACAGCCTGGTCTGGAGCTCCTCTGCCCAGCACTGGGAGCAGAGGTGCTCAGGGAGATCAGGCCTGGCTGCACCCACATAGCCAGTGATGCAGCTCAGCCTTGCCTGCACCTTGAGCTTTGGCTGTTTCTCTGTATGACACAGCATTAAAGCTGTGGTGAAACCCAAATTTGCTCAGGTCTGTTGCCAGATTTCCAGTGACTCTAATGAGGCCTATATTTCAGCCTGGCAAGCTATTCAGCAGTGCTATCCTCACAGCTGTAACTCAATTAACCAAGATATGTAAATTCCTTTGTTATTTTCCCCTTTTTGTTTCTAGTTCATTTGCTAAAGAGCTACACATACCAGTTGCCCTTTTTCTGTCTCTCAGGTGCTTTCTTCTGTTGCCAAAACGTTTCCCTTCCTGGCAGGCAACATGAGGGAGGATGGCACCCCTCTCCTTCCCCAGATGGTCACTGCTGTCTCCTCCTCAGCCACCAACTGCTGAATGTGAAAGGATTCATGACACGAGTGTTGACATAGTGAGAGGCTGAGAAATCCCCTGGCTTGTAGTACTGTCCTCAGCCTGACCTTCCTCTTCATCTATATTTTCATTTGCCACTCGGGGTGGAGGAGAGCAGCAGTGACTCATCCTAGGGGCTGATGACTCATATTTTCAGTCAGAGCAGTCAGCGTGCTGAGGCTTTCTCAAACTCTGCCCCATCTTTCATGCCCAGAAGCTCAGCAGAGGGTTTGTGCATGGGTTTCCCTCACTAGGGTTTCCAGCCCCTAGTTGGTTGTCCTCTGTTTCATTGTTTCCTCCCTTGCCAGCAGCTTTTCCCTGCCCCCACAGTCCACTCTGGGCTTTCCAGTTCTAGACTGAATTTGCCTGCTACATATATGCTATCATTTCCCTCTACTGTCCTGTATGTTTTTAGTGCTTGGAGAAAGCCCACCAATATTTACTGTCAACATGGGATACTGCTTTGTTGTGGTGTGCTTGAGTTTGTGCACACGTTCTTTATGGAGCTCTTTATAGAGCACCACATTCTTTTCAAAGCTGGGTTGCTAAGCTGTACATGTTGATGGAGGCCATCCCTTGCAGCTGGTATCAGCACAGAATCCCAGAACGGTTTGGGTTGAAAGGGACCTCAGATCATCCAGCTCCACGCACCCTGCCATGGGCAGGGACACTTTCCACTAGACCAGGTTGCTCAGGGCACCATCCAGCTTGGCCTTGAACACCACCAAGCAGAGAACATCCACAACTTCACTGGGAACCAGTGTCTCACCACCCTCATAATGAAGAATGTGTTCCTTATATCTGATCCACAGGCTCTTATAAAAAGCCCCTTTCCCCTTTGGATACTGAAAGGCTGCTCTGAGCTCTAGCTGGAGCCCTCTTTTCATGCTGAACAACCTCAGCTCTCTCAGCCTGTTGCCGTAGGGGAGGTGCTCCATCCCTCCATCTTCCTGGCCCTCATCCAGACCTGCTCTGTAGCCAGGTGCGAGCTATCCCTGGGTCCTAGAGATTGCCCAGTGTCTCCGAGCCCCAGGCACACTGCTTCAATATATCCAATGACTAAGCCAGAGGGATGGGCTTCTTGTTTGAAGATCTGAAAGCTGTTCATTCAGGAACACAGGCAGGAATAGCAAAGGGTCTAGGGACACAGGATAGAGGTTCAGGGATGCAACAGCCTCGAATAAAATCCAGGGATGAGCACAAAGAGCGGCCCAAGGGCACGGAGTTATAAATGAGGCAACTAGGGTGGGGCTGAGGTCAGGGTCCAATAAGAATAGGAAAAAGTGGTGCAAAGGAGTAAATATAAACTAAGGGCACAAATGGTGTCACAGGGGTGTAACACTGCAGCAAAATTAACCCAATGGGGTTCAAGAGAAAGAAGAAGATTCTGGCATAGGTGTATATATGGTAACAGGGTGACAAAGATTTAACAAACCAGTAGAACAATGAAACCTAAGAAACATTGTGTGACTGCAAAGCCCCATGGGAGGGAGGTTTTCCTCACCATGACCTAAGAGGGACTCTTTTCCCATTTGTCTTGGTCCCTCCAGGGTTGAGGCATAGCTACACCTTGGGGATAATCCCCTGGGTCTCTACACTGCTCCAGCAGGTCTTCTTATCTTTCTTATGTTGGGGACCACAGAACTGGATGCAGAACTCCAAGTGGGGTCTCACCAGAGCAGAGAAGACAAAAGGCATTTCCATTTGGACCCAGAGTAGGGCAAAATCATCTTCCCTGACCTGCTGGCCATGCTGCTTTTGATGTAATCCAGGATGTGTCTGTCTTTTTAGGCTGTGTGCGCTCAGGGGTGGGTCATTTTGAGCTTGTCCATCAACACTCATCACATCCTTCTCCTCGGGACTGCTGTTGATTTATTCTCCACCCAGCCTGTGTTTTGTGCTTGCGATTGGCCTGGCCCAGGTGCAGGACCTTGTGCTTTGCGTTGTTGAACTTCATGAGGTCTGTGCAGGCCCAGCTCTCAGGCCTGCCCAGGTCCCTCTGGATGGGATCTCTTCCCTCCAGCATGTTGACTGATGACACCAGTTACTCTTCCCTCATCACCAATGCCCTCACCCATCATAGAAGGCCACAATTTTGTCAGGAACAATTTGTCCTTAGTAAAGCTATGTTGGTTGTCACCAATCCTCTCCTTATTTTCCACATACTTCTGTACAGTTTCCGGGAAGATCTGCTTCCCGATCTTAGCCATGGGTTACATGGGCTCCTTTCCAGCTGTGCATCTGTGGTTCTTAAAATACCCATCCTGTCCCAAGTTCAGGTTTGTGTATCACCCCTGGTGAGTGGCTGAAGCAGCTGCTAGGCCCAAGCATTTATTGTCATTTCTTTTTTGGGGTTTGCCTTCAAATCAGACTACAGCACACAGAAGAAGCACAAATGGGTTCTCAGGGAGCAATGGCAAGTTAGGAGGTTGGCCATGCAGCAATGAGATGGTTCATGAGGAGTTGTGGGAAGAATTCTGCTTGATGTGTGAGCCAGTGGTGATACTGGATGGGCATCTGAATGAGAAGGGCAATATGCTGGGAAAACTGGAAAAGAGGACAGCATTAAAGTGTAACAAATAAGTAATCAAAGTAACCCTTCCCAGCTCCTTTGAACTGACAAATATTCTTACATTCAAAGATAAGCATGCACAAAAAAAAGACTTACTTTTATCGTACAGTGCATGACTGATGTGTTGGCAGTATTTTGTTGTCACTCTGCATGGCTTTTAATTGGGGTTACCTAGAAACAGTAAGGGACAAAAGTGTTTCACCATGACTGAGTCCTAATTATGGGAGAGTTCATAAAAAACCCAGACTGTATCATGGGAAGGAATGGAAAGCCAAGTTATGTTGCTCTCAATCTTTTCAGCTTCTCTTTGACTTAGACTTTTTCAAGTCAAAAAAAAAAAAAAGTTATGTGAATCTGTCATGGTTTAGATCTATTATTATGTTTTCTCTCATTTCTTTTCCCCACTTAAAAAGAAAATGATGAAAAGGCAAGATGGAAATGAAAAATAACTTAGTTTATGACTCTGAGACAAGAAAAATTATACAGAGGGTAAATTCTATAAAGAAGTTGAATTTTGAATCTCACTACAAACTTCCTTCATAGTGGTAATTAAGAAAGTCAAAGTTTTTGTGTTTGTTGGAGAAGCAAATCAAACTAATGTGAATTGAAACTACAAACCACACTGAACTTGGCATAATGGACAATTGACTCATGTCTCTGGATACGTCTTAGCTTCAATAGATTCAAAGATGCAGGCTATGTAAAGAAATTATATCAACTATATCATTTACCAAATTGCAGTGAATCTCATATTTTATGTGGAAGGTTAAAAAACTTCTATCCTATCTGAACAAGCTCATTCGTGGATAGTAAATAAATGAGCTGATAAAAGCCTTTCAAGAATGGGAAGCTGCTCTGTCCCGTTTTTACAAAATCTGAAGGAGAGCAGCCTAGGAGGTATATTTACATAGAAATTCCCTGATCAAAGTGCTCCTAGAACAAAAGATTTGCTGGAATAAAGCAGCTTCCAAAAAACTCTGGATAGTGGCAGTCTTAGTGGAGCCAAGCCCCCTGGAAGCTGCCAGCCGTGTTGTGTGCCTTTTGGCACCTCTGCAACATATATAAATAGCTGGAGACCTTTCTGCAGCCAGGAACAAGTGAGATGAGAGAAGGCTCTGTTTCTAAATTTGAAAAGAAAGCTGTATACAGCAGGCATGCTGATTTTAGGTATGCCAGGGGACTTTGAGAGTCTGGCCTTTGGTCCTCTCTGCAGGCAAGGTCAACTTCCCCTCCATTTTGTTTTGTAAACACAGACAGGGCATGACCACAGTCTGGGACTGCTCTTTCTGGGGACCAGATCCCAAACTGAGAAGATGAAACTTATCCTGGTGTGATCACAAGCCAGACACTCAAACCTTTGCTTTAGTAAGGCTTTGCTAACCAATTGTCTAGAGGGGCTACCTTAGCAATACTGCTGTGCAGTTCCCCTGTTTGATCTAGCCTTTGGAAGTATCAATCAGGGTTATTTATAGGGGAAATGCAAAGAATAAATAAAGATCTTGGGCCACAGAAAATAGTTGTGAAAACCACAATAAGTAAATGATAATGCATTACAATATGAGCAGTGGAAAAGTTAATATCCTTCCTCTGTCCAGGACCACCCTATATTTGGCATCTGGCCACATGAATTTGTAACAGGCTTTAGATGTCTTTGCTGTTCCCTAGTCCTATTGAAGTGCCAGCCATATTTCAAATATCCATGAACTCTGCACACTCCACACACTGAGCTGGAGATTATGTTGATGGTACAGCTTTAACCACTTCTGATCCAGTCAGGAGAGAGCAACATGGTCTGCTGAAAAGCACAGATGTATGTTAAGTTGTGCTTTCACAGATTTCCATTATTGAAAGACCCAGGGTCTCATTTCAAATGTTTTAGTTTAACCTTAACTGAAAATTTTGCTATGTTATTTTTGCAGAGGTGTTTGCATAATTTCATAGAATCCTAGGACCATTAAGGTTGGAAAAGACCTGAAGCTCCACATCTACACATTCTTGTATCTGAAGAGAAATGTAATCCAACAAGACAACTGAGCGTTTTTCCAACTGCAGTGTTAGGTCAATGGCATTTTAATTCCTTTATTAAAAAAAGGTTGTGTGCTATACTAGGCAGTGGCTACCTAGGTGGTATTGTGTGTTAGTGAAAGCTGCAGCTGGGTAGGCAGCTGCACGTGGTGCATTCCACACATCACCAGCCCATAACCAGTAGAATAACTTTTCATTTATTCCTTCTTGCAGACAAGGTGGTGAGCTCCAGAAAAAAACCCACATGAACCAATTCCTAATTCCACAAATTGCTCAGGGTGCTTCAGTTGATTAAGCCTTTTGGCTGCTTCTTGTATGCTCTTCTGGTTCACTGAAGAGACCCTTCAAAATTTGCAGCACAGGGGAGGTCTGGTTTCAGGCACAGTTTCTTAGCTTGTTTTGCTGGTGTGTTTTAGATACTCTTCTTCAAAGTCATTGTTTCACTGATTTTCTACTTCTGTCTTTGTAAAACTAAATACAGAGGAAAAATTTTTACCCTCTATTCTTTCTTTTTGGGTCTAGACTTGACATAGGAGAAAAAGGTTAGTTCTATCTGCCACGAAAATATTTGCCATGACACTTTCCATTGTGCTATTTGACAGACTGCTCCTTCTTTTATTTGGCCAGTTACTTTTACCCAACTCTTTTTTTTCCAGAATCCACAGCCCATTTATCACAAATGGTCCAAGAATATTCAAACATTTGTGCAAAGCATGTTTTCCTCAGAGATATTGTTGTGGTTTAATCACTGCTGGCAACTAAGCACCACACAGCCACTCTGTCATTTCCCCTCCAGAAGGATGAGGGAGAGAACCTGAGGAGCAAAAGTGAGAAAATCTGTGGGTTGAGAAAAACATAGTTTAATAGGTAAAGTAAAAGCAACCTTTGCAGGTAAAATAAAACATGGAAATAATTTGTTCCTTCATCACTTCCCATGGGCAGGCAGGTGTTCAGCCATCTCCAGGAAGGCAGGGCTCCTTCATATGTAACAAGTGTCCCCCACGTCCTTCTTCTTCTACTAGCTATATGTGCTGGGCATGAAGCCACATGGTCTGGAATGTCACTGTGGCCAGCTGGGGTCAGCTGTGCCAGCTGTGTCCTTTTTCAACTTCTTGTAAATCCTCAACCCACTCACTGCTGGTGTGAGAGGCAGAAAAGGCCTTGGCTCTGTGCAGGCACTGCTGGAAACATCCCTGTGATATCAACACTGTTTCCAGCACAAATTCAAAGCACAGCCCTATACTAGCTACTATAAAGAAATTTAACCCTGTCTCAGGCAAAACCAGCACAGACATCCATTCTGTTACAGGTTTTGCTTTTTCTTATGTTTTCTACAACACTCTTGGGATGTCAGGACATTGTTGATTGCAGCTGCCACCACAATAACCTCAGCTTTATTAGTGGCATGTAATAATATTTCATAACATATAGAGCAGAGTCTGGACACTACAAATGAGATCAAATTCTCTGTCTCACAAGGGAGCACTGTTCTTCTTGTTCTGTGGGCAGAGAATAGAGCCTTAAAAGAGTCTCACAAGAAAACCATAGAAGAAACCTGGTTTGTTTTCTGAATCTTTTTTTAAATTCTAATCAGAGGACAATCCTGCCTTGCTGGCATTCCTCTGCTGTTGTGAATCACAATGTGCTTAATTACCAAGTAGTGCTGTTATTCCATGCAAGAATATTTTGTTCCCAAACCTTCATCCCTGCTTCAAGACACAAGAAATATCTGTGTGGATGAAAGAGCTGCTGCTTTAGAACAGCTGTTCTAATGCACATAAACACCCTGCTGAAATGGCTGTTTTGCCCATGATTTACATTTGTAAGAGGTCTTAATAACTGTTTCTAGTATGAAATTTCAGCTCCAGCTTAGAGCAAACGCTGGTCCAAGTTACAGTAGTGCCAGAACGCTGTTCTGCTCTCGTGCTGTTCTGCTTTTACCTGCGGAGCATGGAAATGACTGGGGGAAAGCTGCTTCAGGAACATACAATGGAGGACACTTTTCACCTGGTGCCTAATGGTATTTATTCATCTTGTCCCCAAGGTTCCTGCCTCTAAGAGCTTTCTAATGTCCTCTGTGGTGAACATTATAATGGCTACAATTGGATTTTTGGTGAAGAGTTTCTGCATAGCTATGCTCTGGGTCTGGGTTTTTTCAATTATCATAACAAGGAAAGTGTCAGGGCAGTGGGGACACAAAACTGTTCTCTGAGTGTGTAGCTAGGTTAAAAGCTCATTGTGGTGTGATGGAAACATATTGGATGAGTAGGAAAAACATAGGTCTGCCATCCCTATGATGCTGTGCTCTTCTTGAAGGAGGATACTTTACTTTTCTTCCACACAATGAGTTCCTAAGTGACTGGCATGAAAATACAGAGAGACACCAAAATGAGATATTGCTGCTTTTCCAATATCCAGTATAACTGCAGGGAAAGCTGCATGGTAGAAGCAGATATTTGCACACCCATGTTCATGGTAGATGCAGAAGAATAGGTATAAATTTGCCCTCTGTGCTGCCTTTCATGGAGGCACACCACTAAGAAGTAGATAATAGTAGTGCTATTGTAGCAGCACACCTGTACAGTTGTCAGCCTGTGTCTCAGGTACAATTACAGGGTATTGTAAAAGTTATATGTAAACGGTTAATTATTCTGAATCAGAAATGACTTATAGGACCTACTGTGTTTTCCTTTCTAAAGAATTATCCTTCTCTTCTGAAGAGATTTTGTTTTCCAGTGATTGCCTAATCATGCTTTTATTAGAAATATTTTGTTAGACTAAGCAGAGAAATGCAGTCTCACCTTTAACAAAGGTGATGGATCAAGCAAATCAAGTACATTGCACACTGCTCAGATTGAAATGCATATCTATGCACCCAAATTGTTAACCAAACATTTGTTTTCTTTTCTCTTCTCCTTTCTACTTTCTTGGACTTTTTCTCTTCCTTTTTATTTCCTCCTCCTTTTTATTTCCTCTTCCTTTTTTTTTGCCTTCTTCCTTTCCTTTCCTTAGGCCTGCTTGATCACAGGTGGGAAACTATATTTTTAGACCTTGGTTCAGCTCTGAGGGCTTAACCACAAAACTTACACCTATTGCTAGGTCAGAGTGGGAGGTCTTAACCTCCTCTTAGATATGCAATTTAGTGACAGGAATTGGAAAGAATGTGAGTTACACTGACATCAGAGGAAGAACTATCATTTTTGTAGGCAATCATCAAGATTTGAAGACTTTTTTTTATGTAAGCATCATATGAAATGCATTCAGTTACTGAAGGCAAGGAAGAAATCCAGAAAAAAAAAAATCTCTGCTGATGATCTATAGTACTGGATCAAAGAAATACAAACTGGCATTGGTGCAACAATTGCACCATTAAGTGTGCATTTAATGAAGAGAGAAATTAACATCTTACGGTGCTGGAAAAATACTTGTTTTAGTTATTAATCTGCAGGCTACTTTGGTTTGACAGAGAAGAAAATCCATCTGTCTGAGTTTTCTGGCTGTGCTCCCAATTTTTTGCATCATTTAAAACAAAACATGGTATTGCCATGCTGTTTAAAGGCTCTTCTTGCATTCCAATTGTTTTGTTCTGAGTTCATGATTTGAGGGTTTTTCATTCTCTTACCTCCAGTCAAGGCTTCCTATATTGCAAGTCTAGATCATACTGAGACATGTATATTTAAGTTATAGTTCTGGTGTGAGGTTAAGTTCAAATGTTTATTCCTGTCCTTCTCTGGCAATGGTGAGGTTATGAGTGCAAACACATAAATCCGGTTTATAGAAGGAATATGATTTTGAAGGTATCCCTTAAGTTTGTAGGTCAGGTTTGGATGTTTGTCTATTATTTATATTGTACCCTAGTGCCAAACCATCTCATATTGATCTATACAAGATCCACCAAGCTTCCAGAGTGGATTACTTGTATATAGCAACCTCTGCACCATAGGAGCAGCCTAGCAAGGAGCAAAATAACTGCAAAGCACAGAGTGGGCATGCAAAGAGTTGGGGCTGCTGAGTGTTCTGCAGCACTTGATCACTGCCAGCTGTGTACAGCTGTAACTCCAAAAGCAGCAAACGAGCTGTTGTCATCAGAAAATGCCAAGCTTGCAAGTAGGGGTTTGTTTTTCTTCTTGGATACATTTGAGTGTTAGTTTGAACTATGCATTACTCTGTCGAATCAGCTCTCATCTGATCTTAGAACAGTGCTCAGGAAAGAAAAAAAGTAAAATTTCCAGGAAACCAAGCAGGCAATTCACGTTACTTGTAGGACACAGGGCGGTAGGTTCTGCAGGTAACTCACTTACCAGGCTGCCTGCAGTGTGGAGACAAACCTCTGGCAGCAGCCTCTTTTTGTGCTGGAGCTGTGCCTGGAGTAATTTTGCCATCCTTCAGCCCCAGAACTGTTCCAAGAACACTATGAGGCAGCCAGGGTAGCAGCAACTCTGGGAGCTGCATTCCTGCTGCAAAACCCTAGAGATTGTCCTTTCTAAGTTGTTAGAGGCACTAATAAAATCAGTAGCTCTTGACGTGCCAACTGGCTTGAAGGGCTGTCCTGCTGGTGGTATCCCCAGTGTCCATCAAATTAATATTCAGTGGTGAAGAAGAGTGAGAATTTGTGGTTAAGTGTCAGTCAGGCACCAGAACAAGCCTGGTATGAAGCAAATGAGCCCAAGAGCAGGATTTGTATTATGATTAATGCTTTTGAACAGTGCTGGATAATACTTGCTCTTTCTGTGAAGTCACTGCGGGTGGTAGCTTGAAAATGCAAATGCTCTCTGGCTAACTGGCAGAAAGATGCCAGTCACGCCAGCTGCATTCCAGACAGGGCACAACAGTACCTGCATGTGTTACTGCTGCTTCAGCTTTCAGGGGAGACTCATGGAAAAGCTGGGGAGACACACAGAAATCTGACTGCAGGCAGAGAATGGTAGGCAGCAGGTGCTGAGCTCACTGTATGAGGGCTACAGGCTTCTCCTTTGTGCCACAGGCATGGTCCTCACTGCTCTGTCCAGGTTCTGCCCTGGAAGCTTCTGCTTGGAGCACAGAGCTGGCACAATCCTCTGCTTTTCTGGAGGAAGGCACCTACAAATATTTGGGGAGCAGCAGCCAGCCTGCAAATATGAGCTTGCTGAGAAGCTTGGGAACCTATGACACATACAGTCTGTGCTCCTGTGCTTGTTCCAAAAAAACTTCCTGAATTAAACTCATGATGAGAATCATCTAGAATGGATCATAAGGAGGGGTATGAAAGATCTGAGAAGCAAAGAAGGTGCAAAATTACACAGAGTGGAGGGACTTTCATTAAGTACTAGAAGAGTTTTTAGTTTACTTTTCTAATGCAAATTGTTTACAACAGCAAGTTTTAGCTTTAGTTTCTCAGAAGAACATCAATCTGAATGACAAATGTTAGCAATGTCAGCAGGCTGCAGAAACATTTGGAGCTTTCTTCTATCCTTGCCGCAAATTTCCACTTGAACAGGTCTTTTCTTTGATGCTGTGGTGTGCAAGCCTTTGATGCTGTGGTGTGCTTTTCCTGACCTCTCCGTGCAAACCCACAGTGCTATAAGAGGAATATCCAGAAGCAGCAGTCCACAGTAGTGGCAGCGGTTGATTTGCACCTTACAGCACTTTGCCAGCACCTTGCTAACAGCTGTTTTTTTTGTGCATTCCCATCTAAAATGCCAATATACAATTTTCTCAAATTGATAACGAGAGAAAACCGTTTTTTGCAATGCTTCTGGCTTTCCATGGGCTGAGGTTTTCATTGCTGATCCAGTGTTGTATGTAAAGTATATATTTCACTTTTATCTTTTATTTCTTTGGCACTCTCCTATTTGAGCAGGATGGGTACTAAGGTATGAAGTAAGAGACCTGGTTGTTTTTCCTTTCAGTTCCATTATGCAGAGGGTACAATTATGAAACTGAACTGTCTGTCTTGACTGTGTGTATTAGCCATAATAGCATAAATCAGGACACTGTTGAAAGGCCCTTGATATGAATGCCAGAGCAGGTGATTTTCAGGTGAAATGCCTGATACAACCCTTCCTTACCAACATTTGCTGTGTAGTAAGGCAGGTTCTGGCTTCTTCAGCACGTTCTGGCCAAGTGGTGCAGGGGTGTGAGGGAGGCATTCTTCTCTGGCAAGTGAACATGGAGCTACTTTACTGAGCAGGCTGGATCGTGGGATGCAATCCGAGTCCCATGTGCATTGTAGTTTTGACAAACAGTATAAATATTTACCGATTGTGCTTCCTTCTAGCTCTCCGAATAGACTTCTTCATAAGAAAGAGAACTGAATATTTTGTGCTTCCCATGCAGTCAACAAGACATGAACTGGGATTTAACCCTGTGATGTCAGCCCATCAGATTCAGAGGTTTATGGACAGCCATGACATGACCCTCGTCTAAAGAGAGAGGGATCTGTGACTGTGTCACATCATGTAGGACTGCAGACTGCACTGATTGGTGCCAGAAGAAAGACTTAATTTGCTGCTAAATATGTGCTTGAGTTTGCAAAGCCAGCATTTGGGGAATTAAGGGAATATTATTCTGGTTTCAGAGACTCGGTGTCTCATCTGGTGTTAATGAAAGGCAATAAATGTTGTATGAGAAAGTACCATATTTAGTGAATTTCCTCTCAGGGACAGAAAAAATGGCTTCTGAGTTGATTAGAAATTTTGTATGTTTATTCTCTTTATTTGTATTCTTCCTGCCTAATGGAGAAGGGAGGTGTGTTTCTACAGTTTCAGTACACAAATAATAGTCAGATGTGGCTCTGCAGTGTTCAGTTGTTTGGTCAAGCTTCCCCTTAAGCTGTGATGAAAACAAATAAGCAGGAAAGGTTCTGTTTGGGCAAATAATCATCGATCTCCTGAGCTTCCTGGGCAGCATCCTTACACTACCAACTTCTGCTCTCTGAGAAGAATTAGATTTAAACCATAGAGCCAACAAACATCACACTAGATTGTACCAGCTTTTGATCACTGTGAATTGGGCCAGATTTAGATTGGCCCAATTGGATGTGGATCAGATGTGGATCTGAAATGTCACCTGTTCACAGCCACAATGAATCACTCATTGCCACAGATAGGTCGACTCCCTGTTCTCTCCTCTTCTTTGCAAGGGCTTTCCCTCAGTTTAATTTTAGTTTGTACAGTAAGAGTAGCTGTAACTAATTTTTGTACAATTTATTTTTCATGGCATCTTTGTTTTGTTTCTTTGCCTCTGCTATAAATGCTTTTTTGTCATTATAAAATCATCAAGAAGGTTGGCACTTTTACAGTAAAACAGAAGATAGAAAGGACCAAAAGGTGTCCACAGGTACCAGCAAAATTATGGCCCAAGGGTAATTTTGCTAATAACAGTTTCCAGTTTCATGAGATCAATTCTTAACTGAAAATCATTCCAAGCTACCATTTTATACAAAGATTTATTATGTCTAGGAAACAGAGTGACTATTCCCTTGTCTATCTACACACACCCACACGCTTTTATAATTTATTTGTTCCTTTTTTAACCTATAATAATGTGAGAAAAGTCCAAGTGAGAATAATGGCTTGGCAGAAATTTAGGTTATATTGAAAAGATTTGATGTTGTTATGATGTAAAAACTATTCTTTGCGCCTATGTCAGAAAGGGCCATATAAATCATCCTTTACCCAATTACTGCCCTAATTTTCTTCCTTGATGAAAGGATGTGATTGATTGTCATAAGCTAATTAATTCCAGTGTGCTGAGGGAACGTAATAGGATGCATGGGGCAAGTGACAAGGTTTGGTGGCTGACTAAGCCATTAGCTATTTTTAATGACCTGCTTGGCCTGCAGCAGTACCTGAGGTAGGAGTAATTGCTTTTCCTAATGGCTGAAGGCTGGGGACAGCTTTCCCTGATGAGACCTCATAGGACAAGGCATTTTAAAAATCCATAGGATTTTGAGAGGCCATATGACTGCAATACACCTTTTCCAGACATTTCCAGTCTAATTAGGCAGAAGCATTATGGGAAGGTGTTTTTACAAATTAAATTGCTGATTTGGTTCCCAAAATGTGAGAGTGTCAAGGTATGGGAGTTTAATATGTAAAAATAAGAATATATCAAAAAGCTACACGTTCTCTATCTTCATTATCAACACATGTAACTAAGATAACTTTCTTGATTAGAGCAGAAAGGAAGAAGAAATTATTTTCTTGTTACTCACTGCTAGGTGGCTGACCTAATACTGTCTTGGAGATCCCTACTGATGAAAAATTTGAACAAACACCTTCTCTTTTGGCTACTTTTTTGTATCTGAAGTAAAAATACTGCAAGGTTCACGAAAGAAGATATCAGATCCAAAGTATCTCATCATTTCTGCATTCTAAGAATCTTGTGTTTAGTGTTCTCATTTATTTTTATTTCAAAGGAAAATGCTTCTGGTGGCAGCATGTGGAGTGTGTGTGTTTGCATGCCAGCACATAGTCTTTAAAAGACTGCCTTGACATTGGCTCTGGTGTTGGTTCCCCATCTTTAAAACCTAAATCTGCCGTTAAGCTATTATAGGAATAGTTTCATTTAAGAACAACACTGGAAACTTCTACCTTGTAAGGTGTCAGCTTTATTTAATAAAGTCACTTTGATCTGAAAGAAGTAGGTAAGTTGTTCTGTAGGTGATTAGATTAGGAAAGGGATACATGATAAGAAGAAAATGATTCTTCCTGTTGCCAGCTGCATGATCTGCTCTGGCTGTTGTTAACTGAGGCAGATAGCTGTACTGTCATTGTCAGCTGCTCATTGTGCAGTCAATCTGCTGATCGCTGAGCTCAGGTCCAGTTGAGAGACGGTTTTTGTCTTTCAGTACTAAAGAAAGCAGGGAAAATATTTCTCTTTTTCAACTGTGTGGTGGACTTATTTTTAACAAATAACATTTTGCTTACTTGTTCAGGCCTGTGAAAATTTGGGAGCCCTGATTTAGTCCATCCAAAAGCCTCATGGGCTGGGAATGTGTGATAAGGTGAAGCAGCTGTGTTTATGGGAGTTTACATTGAGCTTACACAGTTTCCATTCCTATACATAGTTTACATTCCTATATACTTTTTATTCTTGCAACTTTTCAAGAAACAAGTATCAATTTTAAAAGTTACATTTTGGAGATAAACTGGAGATAAATCCTTCAAACTGAATGTGATGCTATCAAAAGTGCTAAACTGAAATATATGTGGGTTGTTTCTAAATAGACTGAGGTCATCCTTTGCAACCTCGAGAGGAATTGGTCATGGATTGGATTAAGTACAAGTAAATAAATGAAAGACAAGAATGTTGAAAATGTAGTTCCTATACTAGAGAGCTCATAGCATTCACATATGAACAAGTACAGAAAGGTAGAGACTCTTGTAAGGCCATATAGATCTGTTGGCTTCTTCAGAACGAGAGCTTGCATTTTCCCAGAACTTGGCATTGGGTTTTAGATGGGCTTGGAACTTAAATTTAAGTTCAGGAGTTGCAGCCAACTTTCAAATCCCCTATGTCCTGCCTTTCCCTAAATCCCAGACTTCCTGTAAACTAGAACAGAGTGAGCAGCAATTTGACTGTTTGGTGTATCATTTGTCTTTGAAAAGTGCAAGGGAGACCATCCACTGAAACAGCTGCAAGATATCATGTCACATAGCTTCTCTGAGAGATCCCCCCCATAACCCAATACCTGCCCTTCCCTTTCTCTCACTCCTTTTCTGGGAAATAATATACTAGACCAGTTGGGTCCAATATCTCATGAGAAACCGGAGCACACTGCAAATTGATGTGTAATGAGATTTCATATAAACTCACCTTCAGCAGAGACAGGGAATAAATTGTAATTGCAGGTAAGAGCTTTATCATTGATTAGGAGATATCAGGGGGGTTTATCCTAATTATGATTAGTCGCAATGTACATCAGCTTTCACTTTGCTCTACATTTGTAATAGTTTATTTATGTTTATTGAAAATTACAAAAAAAACCCCAAAACGAACAAACAAAACCATAAAGGAAGAAAAGCTTCTTTTTTGGTGGCCAAAACCAAGTGGGTGAGTACTACTTGTGGAGATCTGCAGGCCTGTAGTGCACAGGATAACAGGGCATTTGTTTGTGGAACACATAATCTCTAAACAAGTGCTGTTCCTGGTTGTGTGAATCAGTAGACCTATACTTGAACGACCTATAGCACGGAGGGAAGTATCCCTTGGGGGACCACTGGATGGCCTACTGGCATTACCACCAGCCTTGCTCAGGTGCTTTGCCCTTTCTGAGAACTGGACAATATGCTCTGGTAGTGTGGTAGAGGACAACCTGTGAGAATCATCCTCAGGAAGGTGCCATGAGAAGCAGGGATGGTGTTCACTACCTGTCGCCTTCACAGTCTATTCAAAATGAATCCAGTATGCAAGGAAACAAAACATTCCTTAGGGCAGAGAGAACAGGATTTCTTTTGCAGTCATGGCACTAACTCAGTGCCATTCTGGATAAATCCTTACTCCTAACTTAGATTAATTTTTGGGAGCTGTAGAATCAGCCACTGAATAATATTTTCTTTTGTTATCGCGTGCTGTTAATGACTGTGAAATGCTTTGTGGTCTGTAGGCAAAAGACACAGATTTATTGAATACTCTGTGGGCATAAAATGCTGGGTATGTTTGAAAGGGGTAGATGAGAAAGGGCTGATTGTAGAGCCCTTTGAACTCTGGGTTAAGAGTTTTCACAGATTTCTATGGGCTGTGAATCAGATACCCAATGTGAAGAGAGAAATGGGAGAGAAAATCTTATTCAAGGTCATGTACTTGTTTTTAAACAAGGAACCAAGCTGGTGCACTCGTGATTGATTGCTCTTTTTTCCTTTTACTTGGAAAAAAGAAGATGAGGGAAACATTACTGGTATCCCATTGATGTGTATCCAGTTTTGGAACAGAACATGGAAACTCTCAGCATCATGGCTGTCTGCAAATGATGATCCACTGATGAGCACAGTCATGAAGATGGAAAGAACACTCTATACTGCAGCCCTGCTCAGCAAATCCTCTCACAAATAGACCCTCCAGCTACTCAGAGTCATGTTGCCTGGTTTATTTCAAGGGTCAGTGCCCGGGTGAGCAATGTGACATCTTGGGCCATTTATGTAACTGCCTAATCATGTAACAGGTGAGGAGGGAGCCCATGTACAGTGAAAATGAACCCCCCTGACATTTTCCTCTGCATTGTCAAGCTGATTATAATGAAGAAAACATACAAAGCTGAAGCCAGAGCAACAAGGCTTGGAGCCTATTCAGAGAGAAGAGAGGGTGGTTGATTCCATGTCTTCTGGCATGGTCCCAGGAGCTGTGGTCTGTGTGTAAATCTTTATTTGGTCTCTGTTCGAGTTACAGTGCCTGAGCTTCTTATCTGTGAGCCATGTATTATAGGAGAGGTTGGTTGATCTGGTGCTTCTCAAAGGAAGAGCTGTCTGCCTTCATTGTCTCTACTACAGACTTCTCCTTAGCTGGCAGCCTGCTAAGCACTGACTGCAGGCGGGGAAATGCGTCCTGACGAGCGTGCACATCACCTGATAGTCAACAGCTTTTCTCCTTCAGTGAACCTATGTAAAAACAGACCTCATGCATCTAGTTCCAATCATCAAAAAATAACATTTATAATTGTTCAAAACCAACAATTTACTGAGTTTGTGCACACCATAAATTCTGGCCGATGTCTTACATCTTTTGCAGGTTTCACTCCATTTATGCACAGCATTCTATTATATTTAGTACACTCAACCTTATCTTTAAAAAGGAAAGACATTTCTCCAGGTTTACTGGGGCTTTGCTATAGTTATCATTCATAAGAATATTGAATAACTAGTTGCACTTTCTTGGGGGAAATACACATGTGTAGCAACATATTGCTTGAGCCCAGATGAATGTGTTTTAGCAAAATTTCATGAGCTGTTTCGTTTTTTTTAAGATGTGTTTTCTCTGACAAGCACACAGTTAAAGGTGGTGTTGCGCATATTTTATGTTACCTAATAAATATTTTATCAGCCTTAATTAACCAGGTTAGAGGGAAAGAATAGAAAATTAATAGTTTATGTTAAGATGATGTTGGAAGGCACGCAACTCTTATGGCTAATATATTTGCCACATTTGTCAGTTGGCAACCAAATTGTTTTGTATCTGCACAGCACTTCACCACTACCCTGGGCCATTTCCCTCTGTACACATAATATTTATCATTATTTCATGTTCACTAAATCAGCATCCTTTGACAGATTTTCATGTTTCTTGGGTTCTCCTTGTGCAATGAGTGTGTCATTTATTGTCTATGTGGGTGTTACATATTTATTAGAGGAACACAGACAAAGAGTGAAAGAAGCAGTGGTCCTCTGATGCTGAAGTCAAAGTGAACAGGAGGTTTTGTTCTCTATTTGTGTCTGAGAGTGCATCATCCCACTGCCTCTCTAAGTCAAGCAAGAACTCATCTTATGCTCCATGCATGTGTCACGGTCATGGCAACTCCCTTAAATTATCAGCTTCATATTCTGTTCCCATGTGGACACAGATCTAAAGCCTGCTGGATTCCTTGAGAGTTGGCTTGTCAAGCTGGGATAGTCTTTATTATCCAGGAAATGGTCAGTAGAAGAGCATGTCAGAAGCATGCAGATATGCAGGAGGAGTGTCTCCCAGCTAGCCACAAGCAGGGAGCACAAAAAAGGATCAAGGCAGAGAGAGAGACAAAAGTATTTTAGACATCCTTAGGAGATCCAGGGGTAGATGTTCTTTATGCAACATCTACTGAAAATGTCCATGGAAGTAGAGAAAACTCAGGAGACACACTCCACTGAGAATTAGTGGCAAACAAAGAATTGTGAAGGTTTTCTCTTGTTTGGTTCTGTTTGAAACAGCCCAAGTACGGAGCTTCAGCATTCAAGTAGTCAAAACATCTAAGCTGTTTGCAGAGGCTATCCGTATGTTTTACTGCCAGGCAACTGAGATTTCTGGTTTTTTGCTTCCTGTAGTCTGTGCCTAACCCACCTTTACTGGAAACACAGTGGTGAGAGAGCGGAAACAATTTAACAGGATTCTCAAAGAAGAGAATGATGCTATACTAAACCTGACTAATGGCAAACACGCTAAGTCCTGTGGAAAGACTTAGTTATGGTTTTGGGACGTTAGGTTTAGTATTGAAAAATATGCCAAGAATAGCTCAAAAATGAGGCAATTTCTGCCTTACTGAGGGTTTTCCAGTGAGAATTCCTGTGCCAGGTCTGCCAGTATCTGATGTTCTTAGCCTACTGTATGAATGCTGTCTGGAGCACCACTCTCTGCTTTGCTCACTTCTGGATGCAGCCCAGTGTCCCTGATGTCCCTCCATTGATTTAAACTTGCACTGGATTGAGCCCAGCAGTTGCCTAAGCATATTAATTTCACAGTTGTTTGTGGTTATGTTTTGGAGATTATAAGGGTACTGACTGTTATAAATATCTTTATAGTTTGGCCTTATAAAAATGCAGGGCCTTTACCATGTTCCCATGCCTTTATTATTGTCATTATTGAGTTACCCCTTTTAAATCACTCAGTGGTTTAAAAGTAGAAAAACCTCCTTAGAAAAACATAGCAGCCTCCTCCACAGAAGAGCATGATTTAATGAGAAATCGTTAGCTATGGAGCACTATGACTTGGCTTGTGTAAGCATTTAGCCTAACCCACTAGCCAGTGCCAGTCCCAGAACAAGGGTCTTAAGTCACAGTAATCCCCACTCAGAAGTTTCTCTAAGCTCTGTGAGAAGCTGTGCCAGCTGAAACAGTGACTGTGCCCACATGTCACTAGCTATCTATGGAGGCAGGTTTTGAGAACAGGGAGCTAAAAAGGGTTCACATTTTCTTGGCTACCATGTCAAGCAGCTTTAAGTCAACATCTTCAAGTTACATCTAGCTTTGACCTTGAGCATCTGACTTGGGACTTTCCAGACTGATGTTGTTTAAATGAACACTATCAAGAGTTTAGAGCCCACAGCCTGGTCTCTTTTGTTTGGGCTCCTATAGGAAATGCTCATACAAATGCACTGTGTGTTAAAAGAACCACGAAGTCCAAGTGCACAGATAAGTGCCTTGGCACCTCCCTTCAAACTCCCCCAAGCAGCTGTTTCAGTCAGACATACCTGATTTCTGTATGTGTATGAACTTTCCACGAAAATCCAGAGTAATTTCTGCTGCTGGACACAAACTCACATGTTCAGTTGCTGTTGCCTCCAGCCTTAAAACTCAACAAGATTCTCAGGCACCTTCACCTGCAGGACTCAATTTTACAGGTGCTCCCAGGGCTCGTGGTCTGGTTTAGGCTGTGCACCAGACAGTAGTGGTTAGGATTAAGAACCAGTTTCCAGTCTTCCACTGCCTGATTTACTAAGAACTTGCCTTCCAGTTTTCTGCTTCAGCTTCCATTGCTCATTTTGCTGAAGCCCCTCTCCTCCACATGAAAAACTTGATCTTTGTTAAAGCAAATTGCTTTTTACTGTTGAAAATGTGAATTGTCAAGCTGCTTTCTCTTGAGGGTCTTAGTGCTGTGGTGAATCTGGTCACTGGTGATAAGTCTGACAATCCCCTAGATCAGTGTCTATAAAGCATTTTAATCCAAATCACACTTTGATCCTTCAAGAACATTTTCCCTCCTTGCAGCAGCGGAGGGGTGCAGTGGTAGCTGGGCAAGATGTCCTCTGTACTGTGTGTGTTGCCTGCAGTACTTTAGCAGTCAATATTCCATTGATGAGAAGTCCAGCCCTGGTAACCTAGGGTCAGCAGAGTAACTCCACTCCTCTGTCCCAAAAGAGTCTAGCCTTTCTAGAAAATTTGTTACTGGAATGACTGAAAAAGATGGTGTTTGCCTGGACCACCAGTGCAGCTTATATCTTCAGCAAGTTTCCAGAAGGCTGTACACAGCCAAGTCCTTTCACAAGGGGCTCATTGACACCACCTGCATGTGGTATGTGTATCTGACCAGGCAACAAAAGTCATGGTTGGTGTGCTGGCCACATCAGTTGTAACATGCTTTCACTCCTGGAAAAAAAATCCATCTTTGATAGGTAAGCAATGGAACAGGAACTGTTTGCTGCTTTGTGGTGGCTGTGCTAATTGGGAAGCTGCCATGCTGCTGGGTTGGCTCTGGAGGGACCTGTGCAGAGCCCTGAGGAGCCAGGCAGGATGCCCTTGGTATCAGCACTCTGGACAAGCATGCTCGAACTGAGATTCATCCCATCTGTCATATTTAGAGAGGTCTCCCAGCCTTCTCCTTGTCATAATATCTTAGAGCCTCACTGTTGTCATTATATTCATTTGTGCACGATGCCACTGATGATTTCTATCCCTGACTCATGGAAAGAGAGATGAGATTCAGAGAGACACCAGGCATGTTTGATATGTCCAGATTACTTGTGAAACAAAGCACAGTTTTAGTGTTGATTGAGCTATCCTGGAATCAGGCTGTGTTAGCTGAAGTATATGCTTGGATTAATTAGCAGCCCAGGCACAACAAAAATATTGCTTTGAAAATGTGTATTAGCATCTCTGTGTATGGCTTTTAAGATTATTATCATGCTTAATGTTTACAGATTGACCTTCGGTCCTATTCTGAAATGTGTCATGAGAGCATGAGTGACATAAGTGACCCTGCTCACCCCACATGAAAGGTGGATGGACAAGCAGGAGCCTCTCATGTTCCTGGCTAGCACTTTAACCACTGGGCATTCTTTCCATAAAGGCTATTCATAGGGGTACTGTTCATGGTGACTTATAAGAAGGTTTTCCATGGGGCTAATTACATCTCAGTCCTGCTGTGGATGCTTATTCCCCCAGATTCCCTTATTTTGTGAAGGTTTCTTTCTTACACGCATTCTTTCTCCTCTTTCTTTTTGCTGTGAAACATTCTCTGGCATGACTCAGACATTTCTTTTTGCCTTGCACAGCATTCAAGATGCAAATTGCAGCTTGAACAGCTTGTTGGAGCATGATGGTCTAAACAGAATAATGAATTTGTTCCCTCAGTTGAAGGAGTAAGCAAGAATCAGTTGAGGGCCTCTGCCTAGGTGAAGCCTGATAGATAACACGGATGTTTCTGTACTTTCAGCCCAACAGCTCCCTAAGGGAAAGATGGTTGTAATTATTTTTTGGAATTATCCTCAGGTTTGTTATCCTGTGCCCACACATTCACTCTTTAGTTTTTAAGATTTCAGGCAATTAACTGCTTCTCTAGCAATGCCTCATGATGACTATTCCCTCTTGATTTGTTTTTAATTGCAGTGTTCCTTCATCATCAGTGTTCTCATATATCATTTAAAGACAACATCAGCTCTCTTCCTACTGTCAGGTTGGCTGCACATGGGTTTAGAGTATACACTTATCTGTCCTTCTCCCTATGAGGATTTATTCTATTTCAGACTGGCTCTGGCTTTCAAATATATGGCTGGATGGGGGACCAAGGCCATTGCACTAAGTTGATGATTACAGTGAGGCAGATGTCACCTGCTTATCCTCTCCCACCCTCTGTCAGTCTCAATTTCTAACAGTTTTTTCCACTGTCCATGCTGAAATCAAGAAAGTACAGTATCACACGAGGGGTGAGGAGTGGAGAGCACTGGGGGTTTATCTGCATTGTACCCTGTGTGGTTCCCCACAGAGTGACAGCTATCAACACCCAAGGAAACCTTGACCAAGCTAGCTGGGATAGAGAAATGTACCTGATCATGGCAGAGTGGGCTAATGCCTTCTTCTCCAGAAGACTGTCAAACAGCATTAGGCTTTCTGTCAGGAAGATCTAGGTGTCAGCAGAAAGGGAGACTTAAGAGTAGAAAATAGTCTGTTTCCTGATGACAGCTTTCTGTGAAGCACTGTGTGGTTTTTGTAGTTTTTAATTAAGTTAACAGGAGAATTGTGGTAAAATCCTTGGTGCCACGTTCTGGTCAACTGGAATTAGACTACTCTTACAAGTTCATTTCCAGATGCTCCCATGTGTCAGCACCACACTGCAGTCTGCTCTCTGTAATGGCTAAGACCATTGTCAACAAAAGGAGAAAAAGGAAAATTCCAGCATGGGAATTCAGGTTTGTTTTGCATGGCTCATCCTTTTTACCTAGGGATATTGGCTCTGTGGAAGCATTTATATTTTGATATTTAGTTCTGCTCATCCCACACTACATTATTACCATCTTTGTTTATTTGGTATGATCTTCCAAGCAACAGATTAAAGGATGAATCAATTTTTTCATAGATCAAGCAGGAGAATAATATATATCAGCCCATTACTCTTTCTTTTTGCTTGATCAAAAGGCTTAATTCATTAATACATTCATGCTGTAAACTTTCAGCTCACGAAAGTGTAACAACAGCTCATTATCTTTCCAGGTATTCATACAGCACATTATGGAAATGTGTTATTAACTTTATTGAATATGTAGATAGAATTTGAGTGTTGTGGTACAAGTGAATGTATCTGACTTTGAAGAGGTTTTAAATCTAACTTAAATAGTGAGATCAACAGGCACAACAAATGGAGAGCAAGTGCACACATATACTGTTTAAGTAAGCTGATTTCCTTCTAAGAAAAGGTCACCTGCAGGCGGGTGAAGGGAAGATGGAGGGTGTATTTTTCTGGATTTTAAAAAGGCTTTTGGTACTGCCCCCCACAACATCCTTTTGGACAAGTTGCCCCTCTGTGATAAATGGGTTCATGGTGTGCTGGGTGGTGAACTGGCTGAAGGGCAGAGCTCAGAGCATTATATCTGGCTGGAGACCAGCACCAGGAGTGTTCCTCAGGGTTCAGTCCTAAGGTCAGTGCTGTTCAATATATTTATCAATGGTCTGGATATAGGAGTTAAATGTACAATTAGCAATTAGTTAGTATTGCTAACAATACCAAACTGGGAGGTGCTGTTCACTCTCTTCAGGGACAAGAGACTTGCAGAGGGATCTAGATAGCCTGGAGCATTGGACTCTGATTAATAGGATGAAATTTAAGAGGTTGAAATGCTGGATTCTGCACCTGGGATGGAGTAACACCAGGCATGAGTATAAATTAAGAGATTTCACTGTTGATACTACTGTTTTCATGTTAATAATGTTTAATCTTTTTTCATTTTTACTATGGTGTGGGGGGGAAAGAAGGTGAAATGGACTTTTTGGGGGGCTAGACAGGAGCCTGGTCGAATTCTTTCCATTGGATTTGGCAGAGCACAGAGGATGGAATGGTGGCAGTGACATACCTAGCCCTGAGCAAGCAATGTTACCATGTGCTCAGTTCTCACCAAGCAGGAGGTGCTCCCCTGCTATCGAGGAATTCAATCCATTTGTACCAGACAGGGCACCAGGGGACTGGCTGGGTTTGCCAGAGAAAAGGAATGACCTGTAGCCATGGTATGCATTTCTTGCTGGTGATCCTGGGACTGTGCTGTATCTGTATGAAGCAGAGCACCAAAGCACTCTCAGCCACCATTTAAAATTAATGTCATGGAGAGCTATGTATTTACTGTGCCTGCCAAACAGCACTTAATTACTCAGAGCCCTTTTCCTCTTGTCTGCTTGGTTAAATAATGCACAAAGGAACTGCAAATGATGGCTCAGGTTATTGGGCTGTGAGTGCAATGTTTGCTGGGCTGCAGTGTTAAGTGCAGAGTCTGTGATGTGTGTGCTGTATTTCCCACCTGCAGCAAAGGGAGATGCCAGAGGCACCTGGAAAGCAGGTAATGTTGAACCAGCCAGAGAGCAAACTGAAGGTTTTGATGTTAAAAAGGTTCAGGTTGAATATTTCTAAGCAGTACAGAAAGGTGTTTACATCACTCTTGTCTCATCTAATTCTCTCTCTGAATTTTAATTAAATTTATTGGATTAGGTGACTTTTTCCAACCCAGTGCAGCACATACAGCAAATAAAATGCTTGGGGGAAAAATTCTTCTTGATGATGCTACAGTTCAGTGTAACAACTACAAGTCTTTTACAATTCAATAACTATTTCCTTGCTGATCTTGAATTATGTTTTGGTCATAAATCAGTTTCTAGAAGAGAAGTGGTGGCAGCTAGAGTTACTTGTTGCTTTTCTTATTTGACTCAGCAATACAGCTATTGTTGAAAAACCGCAGACACTCAGCAGTTCTCCTAGACTCCGAGGAAGTCCCCTAGGACCCAGGGGAAGGCAGAAATATGTGACAGAAAAGTGCCTTTTTATATAGATAAGAGTTTCTTCAGGGACACCTCAAATTCTCCATCAGTGCCAAATTCACTCTGAATAAGTAGAATAAAGATAAATAAAAGAGAATTATTATTACATGTTACTTTACATGCAAGATGATGGTCTGAATTTATTTATTTATTTATTTATTCTTGCAGGATCTTCTTTTGGTGATGAATATATCCATTTCTAAGTCAAAGCTTGTGCACTTTAACAGGGGTTTGAATCCAAGTCAGAGTCTTCAGTAACTTCAGTCTCTGAAGTAGTTTGAGTAATATGTTTATATTAACTGAAGCAAAACCTTATATGCAGCCTCACACAACTGTGGAAAACTAGAATTTCAGCTCAAAAGGTACAGGTAGTGACACAGGCCCACTTTCATTAGTTTGTTGAGAATTTATTTGCTTTTGTTCTTTTCTTGTCAATTTCTTAATCTGTGGCCACATCTTCTCCTTCCACTTTCGCTTCATTGTTAGCTTATTACTTCAGTTCTCATCTCTCTGGGGCTTTTTTGGTCAAGGGTTAAGAGCTCCAAACACAGATTAAAAGAATTATGTCAACATTATCAGTTGGTTCTGCTTCAATTGGCAACTCCTCTGCTTTTCAAGGATGGTATTTGATGTACTGTGCTGGCTTTTTCTTTTCAAAGTTATTTGGGGAGTTTTCTCCAAATTCTTTGCTGGTATTAAATTATCCTAGTCATTTTATCTCCTAAAGATAGAGGAGCATGCATTTATTTTAAGAAATTACATAATGCCATATTCTTCAGGTGGCTTCATGTCTCTTTCACTATTTTCACTCTGGTTCTTGTCACTCCCCTCATTTTTCTCTGAGATAGAACCATCTCTTCTGCACCTTTATCTTCTGTGTTCTTCATGATTTGGGATGATCTCTTTGGGATCAGGTTCTGCAGTGAGATGATTTGTCTTGCTCAGTGAAGACCTGGAGAATTTGACTCTGCAGGTAAACTAAAACTCACATTGTACAAAAATGTATCTGTGACTATTTTTTTTGCATACTGGGATTTCTCCCGTGGCAAGGTTTTAATGCTAAGCTCAGCAAAACTCCTTTTACTCTTCTTCAATGATTTAGAGATAACCTAAGGCAAAGTGGGTCATGATCTTCATGAGGTGAAGTCAGATTTTTCAGGTAGGATAGAAGGGAATACACTGTTTCAGTTGGAAATGACCTACAGTGACCATCCAGTCCAATGGCCTGATCAACTCTGGGCTTTTATGTCTTAAGAAATTACAGAATATGTGCTGCCTTGGCCATTCACATGTATATTGGCACATTCTTTGATTGATTCCCTCTAACCTGAGTTCCAGTTTATCCAGTATTCCTTGCAGAGTCATACCAGCTGAGATCCTGAGAAGGATTTAGGTGCATGACTCTTGCTGAAGGCTGAACTCCGTTGATTTTGGCCAAGGTTCACAAGCTGGTAAGACTCATGCATCAACTGATGCTGTTCAGGTATGGAGCTCAGAAAGACAAAGACAAGCCTGTTGGCTCTGATCCACAGGCTCTTGTTTTACTCTTTTATTTTGAGCGTGTCGGCAGCTCTTTGCCTTTTCCAAACTTCTCAAAGCATAGCTCCAGATTACTATTCAGGGCATCAGCTGAACACATATCTGAACCATGAAATGTGGGAAATAAAGTAGCAGTCCCTGGTGTAACTACTCTGTCTTGAAAAGTAAACCTAAGCACAAGCACTGCTTTATGTTTGATAATTAGCAGAGCTGCTCCTGCCTACAGTTCACTCCAACAACTTTGGCACAAAGTGCCACTACCAGAGATGCTTATACTCTCTGATTGCAAACTGTACTGTGGCCTTAAATTCGCAGGCCAGTACAGTAACCTCTGGCTAATGCAATAAACATGGACTTGAAATCAAGTTTTAAAATAGAAAAAAAATCAGTGGCTGTGAGTTAAGGGTCAAGTCTAAATTTTCCAAAGAGCCAGCTGGTCTCCTGCCAGCTCTTCTGGTTCATCCACAGACTGGTTTCCCTTCAGCTTTGTTGGCATCTCTCTGCTTAGGTAATGCCATGACTCTCTGCCAGGTTTATCTCGTATTACAAAATCCTTAACACTGGGGTGGAAGAGGTTGAAAGGTCTCTCTTGATATTACAGGAAAGAAACTTTATTTCAACATGGCTACTGGTTGGCTATTCTTTTTCTCATCAGTGCTGCGTTGCCAAGTCAGGTACATTTATCATGAGTTTCATAGTATTTGATGTCCTGTAAAACAGGACCTAAAATATAAAAGAAAATGCTGATGTCCTAGCTCTCATTTTTAAGTGATTAAACAAGGATCTCAGTCTTCACTTAAGAAACACGTTTCAAGGCTCAGCACTGTGGAGAAGATACTGAAGATACTGTTTGAAGCACTCGAAAATTATTGAAAGTTAAAAATACTGGAAGTGCTTATATGCTCTGTAAATTGAGAAATCAGGGTATGTTAAAAATTAGAGCTCACTCTCTTTATGTTTTAATAGAAGTCCCATGGTTTTTAAGTTAATCTTGAGATTTAGGAACAAGAGCAGTCAAGTCCTTCTCTTTGACTGTCTGTTTTGCACAATTACCTATGCTGTTCTGTTATTCAAACCTCTCTTCGAGTCGAGTGGATCAAACGGAGGATGTGGGTTTGGCTTAGCACCTGCTTTTGCCGAGTTTCAGGTTAAAGGAGACCCACAGAGGGAGCCTGTTGCCTCTTGGTGTTTCTCTTCCACACCCAGGCCACATCACTTCAACTTTTTTATTTCTATTTAGAAAAGCTCAAAAGGTTCTCTCTGTTTCTTGAAGTTTGCTGCATTTCCTTTTGTGAATGCAAAGATTTTCCTGCCCTAGTTTATCTAAAAAAAATTGCTGACAGTGTGCCATCTGCAGCCCTTGTAGAATGTCTGAGACAATGCTCAGCATTTACAAAGGAATGTTTTTCTCTCAGATGTTTGAATTCAATCCATACTGTTATTTATTAAACAAATAAAACTTTATTTCCTGATGTCTTATTTATTAAAGACTAAGGGTTTATTTAAAATGTTAGGCCTTGTATTTTCTCTCAGGTCAGGGGTGACTTTTACTCCATACAGCACAAGTGCAGGTGTGGTGCATCTGTGCCATGGAGCACATGAGAAGGAGGCAGTGCTGTGGGCTCCCTGCACTGGGCATCTGTGCTGGGCTGTGCTTGGTCTGACTGGGCACAGCTCCTCATTTCCCTGCAATGGCATCTGCTCTGTGCTAGAAGGAGTGAGAGGTGGCTCACGTTTGGTAACGTGTCCCAAGCAGGTTGAAAGCCTCACTTTCTCAGAATGGCTTTAGGAAAGTTAAAGCAAACTTGATGAGGTTTTGAAGCTGGCAAACTTTTGTGAGACGGGCTCATAATCACCTCTCCCTGTGCTAAGGAATCTGGGCTGGAACTTTATCAGCTTTGGAGCAATGTTTTCTCATACAGAAAGGTTACCTCAACATTAGAAGTGGATACTGCAACTTAGATAAGGGCTAAGTTCAGTTCCTAGTTTTACTAACTAGATGTCCTAGGACTTCACAGGAACCGGTCTTTTTCTGCCTCTGTTCTGCTTTTTGGGGTTTTTTTTTTGGTCCACATCCCATTTCGGCCTTTCTTCAAGATACATTCTGTTTCCCACCCACGCCTTTCCTCATCTGAGAATTACTTAACTTTCTGAAGAGGAGTCCTGTGAAATGTATCCTACACAGATGCACTGCTAGGGTGGAGCTGGGAATAGAGCATGGGTGGAAACAAGGGACTGGGACAGGGTTGAGAGAGAATGGAGGCATGAGCCAGCAGTGTGCCCAGGTGGCCAAAAAGACCAATGGCATCCTGGTCTGTATAAAAACAGTGTCAAGCAGTACTAGGGAAGTGACTGTTCCTGAGTACTTGGCTCTGGTGCTGTTGCACCTCAGATTCCAAGCCCAGTTCTGGGCCCCTCACGAGAAGAAAGATCCTGGAGTCAGTCCAGAGAAGGGCAGTGGAGCTGGCAAAGGGCCTGGAGCACAAGTCCTGTGAGGAGCAGCTCAGAAAATTGGAGTAGTTCAGCCTGGGAGAAGAAGAGGCACAAGGGTGACCTTATCACTCTCTACAACTACCTAAGAGGAGAGTGTGGCAAGGTGAGGGTCAGGCTCTTCTCCCACGCAACCAGTGACAAGGATGAAAGGAAATGTTCTTGAGCTGTGCCAAGGAACAGCTCAGCAAGAGCTTTTTTCAGCAAGATTTTTTTCACTGAAAGAGTGATTAGACATTGGAATGGGCTGCCCAGCGAGATGATGGAGACATTGTCCCTGGACACGTTCATGAAATGACTGGACATGGCACTAGTGCTGTGGTGTCATTCTCATGATGGCATTCCATCACATATTGGACTCAATGATCTTGGAAGTATTTTCCAATGCTAATGGTTCTATATGGGACAATAGGACACTGCAACTCCAGGGCAAGAGACCAGAGCTGCTCTTTAGTGTGCCCCTGTTATTTAAACCAGCTTAAGACAATATTGTACTGTCCCCTCAGAGGCCTTCATAAGCCCAGGTTGTGCAGACAGAATGAAGAGTAGCCTAAGTAGTAGTCAAGACAAAGCTGTGTGGGAGATGAGTTTCCATCTGGAGCAGGTGTTCTCAGGGATGATCCTCCTGTGCCTAATTTTAGTGCACAGCCTTTTCCACTGATCCCCTGGCATGAGTGATTTCTCTTCTGGTGCTCTACTGTTCAGAGTTCCTTTGGCTTCCTTTACCCAAAAGTGTCAGTGAACAAGCTTCTCTAGCTTCCCTATGCTTATCAAATTCTCTTTCTCACTATTACCTACATATCTCAGCAACTGGCTCTCACAGAACTGCCTAATCACCTTCATGGTGTCTGAGAGTGACAGAGGGTTTGTTTGTGTGCAAATTAATAAGCTGGTGTAAGTAAAGTCAATAAAGAACAAGGCTACAGCAAAGCAAAATCTATCATTCCTTTATTGGACAAGAGGGTATGCTTGTAATCATGCTAAAAATGCTTGGAATATGGAAACTCACTGGCAGACACAACTGCTTCTTGTGAAGCTTTGCAGCCTTAATTGGCACTCTTGACTCTTAATGGAGTCATCATGGCCCTGGAGCCAGCACCACCAAAGCCATTGCTAAGTCCACCACTGAATTCATCAACTAAGAAACGGAATCCTAAATTCTGGCTTGTTCAAGAGTGAAAAATCCTACCTCAGATCTTCCTGAAGCAGATCAATATTCTTTCTGGTTGGACTGCAGCTGCACAAGTGCTGTTCAGTGTTCAAATATGGTCAGTTAATATTTTATAGACAATAGGATCTGCAAATTGGAGGAACTAAGGTCACCTAAGTCACTAACTTTATTTGTCTATTCTAAGCCAAGAATGTATTACCAAGGGAAGATGGATGTTGAACAGGCACCCATAGTGGAAACCAAATCCACGTGAAAATCAGACTCCTCTAGAATATGATATCCATATTTTCTGAGAGTGAATGGCCTGACTTTCTCCTGGGTTTGCCCAGTGCAGAGTTCTTAGTTAGTTTTGTCATTAGAGATTTTTAAGACAATATAAAAGAGGCTCTCAGTTAAACTGGGTTAGACTTCTGTTTTTATTGGTGGATCTACTCTCATTTTTATCAGATATTGATGTCTTCCTGTTTTAAATCGCTGGAATTCTCCCATGTGGGCAGACATTTATTGCAGTGGAGTTGTGCTGAGGACTGTAACAGGTAATGCCAGATGCAGCCCATCACACACCTCCCAATGATGTTTTCTGCAACACTTCCAGCTCTGAGAAGCTGGCAGGGGTCCCTGGATTGGTTTCAAGTACAAAGCAGAAGACAAGAAAGTCTAGTGTATGTTGGGAAGTGTATAGTATATTTCCACCTCATTCGGAGCGGCTGTGCTGGGAAGCCATTTATACAGAGCTGCTGTGGAAAGGAATTTGCACGTGTTTAGAATGGCTATATGTGTATATAAGAAAGGTAACTGTGCGTATGCCATAGATTTGTGTACCATAAACATGTATGTCATAAGCAAATTTAGTTAGGGGATACAACTGTCAGTGCAGCTTGAAAGAATCCTCTGAATTCACTGTTGCAAGCATGTGGGCTGGCAATTCATGTATTAGCTCCAGAGAGAAAGAATTATGTCTTCAGCAGACAGCTGATGAGTCTTGGTACATTTTTGTGAGCCTAACTGACCTTCTCCTGTAATCACTAATCCTCATCCCACCCTGTCTGTCCCCAAGCTTTCCAAGTGGAGTACACTCAATCTTTTTAGACGTTTTGAAATGGGCAGTCATAGTCTGTCATCCTGCAGACAATAAATTTCCACTGACGATCCCTGCATGAAAGAGAGACGAGAGAGAGGTATTAGTGAGTCAGAACTGCAGAAGGTGCTATACAAGTAAGACTAACTTTATACTGAATATTATGGCAACAAAAACATCTGTCTGCCACTAACTGACTTTCATCTGAATGCTCTGTGTTTTAAGAGCCAAAAAGACATTAAATGTGTGATAGTTACAATTCCTTCACACTCATTTACAAGATAAGAAAAACAGTTCTATGAATAAGTAGCTCTCTGAGTATCCAGAAGACAATGAATCCTGATAGTGATCATTCCTGAACTGACTTTTAATCAGTGACCAGGAGGAAAAGGATGATTCTGTCAAAAGTTATTGTCATGTCATATATTGCTCAGTAATGTGTAAAAAGTGAGAACTATTGGGTGATTTGCAAGCTATGTCTAAGAGGAGAGTTATCCATAGAGCAAATTTCACTTTTTTTTTTCTTTAAAATCTTTCATTACTAGGTCTTCCAGTTAGTGTCCTTTAATAAAGATCTGAAGGAATCAATAATGAGAGAAATGAAATTCACTTCTCATCCTTGATCAGGTCACATGTGAGGAAGAGTAACATTTATGAATGTGAGGAGAGTTTATGCTCTTCCCAGTTTGCAAGTGGTATTCTCTCTCAAAAGAGTGATAGGAAATCTAACAATTGTTAGTAGGAAGCCTGACTGGATCAGTGGGGTTCAACAGTGAAGGCTGGTAATTTGTGTCCAATAGCCACAACAGGCTACAAAGTTAATTTCCTCCTTAGCTTATGGTGCATTAAATTTTCCTTTGACAAATAGCCATGAGCTCAGAGAACCAAACACTCTCCTGCTGTGAAGGGAATGTTGAATTTAGGCTGCTTGATACTGGTCAACTTGGATTTAGATCCAAACTACACTCCTTGCAGATGGCAGTTGCCATTTATACTGATAATGGGTAGTCCCCCAAGAGGTTTCTGAAAGCTAGAATCCTGCTAATAGCGATGTCCTAGGGCTGAGGCATGGGATGGGTAATGCTGCTAGAGTGGTTTAATAGGAGCTTGCATTTAAAGACTTCTGCACCAAACTGCCTCTCAGGAAAGTGCTGAGACACCTGAGCCCAGATTTTGGTATTAACTGCTTGTTTGACACCATGTGCTTACATGGTGTCATTGACTGGGTGACTCTGTCCTAGAATAAGAATAATTTGACTCTTAAGCTCTGTAGGTATACATTTTGTACCTACCCTGAAAGTATAAAATGTTTCATTGCAGCTTTTCATTAAAAAGCTGAGGTTTTTTAATAGGAAATTTACTGTGCTACCAAGCTGCAAGTTTATCCTGAGTGTCATTTGGAACTGGGTCTGTGTCACGCTCATCAGCAAGTATGATGTAAAGTTATATAGTGTTTGGCTTTGGTTTTCTTTAGATCATTCCTAGATGTTTTTAAAATGTAATTTCCTCATAAAATGGTTACCAAAGGTTAATGAAATGCAGGATTCATTTTTAGGTTTATTTTAAGAATCCCTTACTTGGTCTATGTGCATGTTCTTCAAAGACAGTTATTACTCTTTTGGTCACTAAGTTATCAAGAGAGATAAAAAATAAAGAGGACCCTTCTGGGGAAACAGGATTATATTGGTCAAAGTTAAGGTCTGCTAAGTTAACACCCATTGTCAGAGAGACTTGTAGCTCAAAATCTTAGCTTAAATAGTTTTTCTAAAGTAGGACGTTGTGAAATTAAAAGTCAAGCTCTTTAAAAGAAATGTATTTTAGTCACCTGAATTAATAACATGCTTTAAAACACTGGAACAGAATTATTTCTGAAGCTGTCACTTCAGCTTGGGCTTGCAGATACTAACACATATATACATGGTTGATGCATTTATGGCACTTTACCTTTCTTTGCCCTGTCACTTGTGTTTGAACTCAAGCATATATGCCCAACTTCTCAGGATTCAGGCAATTGATTAATTCAGTAGTTCTCAGCCTGTTTCAATTTGTAGATCCCTGATGAGTTTACCAATGGGGATGCAGATGCCACCAGGATTTGCCTTATGAGGCATACTCTAGAATATATCTGAACTTGCCTTTGCAGATCCTTAACACCAGTTTGTAGGTGTCATCCCCTCCCAGTTGCTAAATTCATGCATTTTCCTTGGCTTCAGGAATCAATATTGAACTGTCACTTTTACTTTCCAGCTGTCTTGTGCTGTCAAATTTGAATTTTTGATGTATAGAGACATTTATTTTATCTCCAAATATTGTTGAATAATCTGCTTCCAATTCTGTTAAAAAATTCTGTGAATTCCTATTCATATTGAGTTTGACAAAATCCTCTTTCATCGGTCATATGAAATGTATTAGGGACCTTAAATACCCTATAATTTAGCTCAGCTGAGCTTGGTGGATTTCCAGCTTGTCTGGACATTTCAAACATACTTCACTGTTGGGGTATCTGGCTGTTGATTTATTTTCCAGTGATGATGTCTGAACAGTTAAGAAATAACTGGCTATCCAGATCACCCGAATAAATGGAGCAGAAAAGAGTTTTGTAAAAGAAATGAGCTTATGGCAACCTGATTGTGCTATTTTTGTACTACATAGTGGAAGACAAGTTGTGGCTCTTACAAGAACCTGGTAATTCCCACCCCCTCTCCAGGATACTGCTGCAGTTTGGGTTGTGAATGTTCCAGAGGTGCTCTCTGGACTCAGGAATCTGATCCAACCAGATCACAGCCACATAACAATGTTCCACCAGAAAGCCCTACCATCATCACTTGGCATGTTTCAGAGCCCAGGTGAAGGTATTATGTTGTTTGGTTTGTGGGTTTCATTTTGGAAGCTATTTTGCCAAGGGTTTGCAATGTGCATGTGTATGTGGGCACTTTCAGTTGTTTGCTTCACATAGCCCATGTCCTTCTCTGAAATTTGACTGTATTTGTCTGTCTAACAAAAGATACTGCCCTTCCCTGCAAATGTTCCCTTATTTATGTCCAGGTCACCCTGTCTGAATCAGTGTTATCACCACACTCCTGAATGGGCTCCCAGAGATACTTCAGGCCTTTTCTAATTCTTTCCAGCTGCTTCTGTCATGCTTTACAGACAGTTGTTTTCTCCTTTTGACCTATTTAAAATGAGACTGGAAAATGTAAATAGTAACCACTTCTGAAGTCTGTGCTCCACAAACGAGCAGTTGAAGCCTTTGATGATCAACAATAACTCTTTCATTCACTCCTGATGCACAGGCATGGAAACTCACAGAGAGTGATTACAAAAGTGCTGGTGGGGATAACATCATTCTAAACTTTCTACATCCTTTGCTACAAGCAGCACATGCTGTCTCAAATATCCTTGTATCAACAGTGGCCTCAGTGATGCAATGTCTTTGGGAGTAGGAAGGGAAGATATGAATTCTGCAAGCTTATTGGAAAAGTCTGAAAATACTTACCTATTTGAAGTTATTGGGAAAGCTTAAACTGAAATGCCTTCAGAGGCTTTTTTTTTTTTTTGCCTCATTAGCTCAAGAACATTGTCTATCATGAACCAAATAGTGTGGACACAAGTTTAATGTGCTTGAAAATAAGGAATTAAAAAATGTTCGCATAGACAAGTGGAAATGTGCATGCTCCAGGCACACTGAGACTCTGAAGACCTTTCCCTTCTCCTGTTTTGCCTCATGAGCAGCAAAGAACCATTAAGGATGACGAATTTTGCTGCCTTTTGTGATTCATACTGCCCCAGGAGTCAAGTGTTACAGCCTGAATCTGAATTCTGAACTGGTATAGAAAGATTTTTCTTCTCACTTAATTCTCTTGACAACATAAATTGTTTCTGGTTGTTCTGGAAGCTGAGGGCCAGAAAGTTCATTGGTGCAGAAAACTTTTCCAGTTTGCAATTCACAAAATATTTTCTCTGTGGTTTCAACCTGCTACTGTTGCAGGCATATGATGGCACCAGAGCAGAGACGGGACAAAGGTGTGCTGGTAGCTCCTCCCTCTTTAGGTACTGTGGTCCTGTGAGGACCTGTACTCCCAGTGTGCATTCCCATGAAGCTGCCTTTGCTCCTGAGCAGTGACCCCACTGCCACCCTGTTCTGAAGGCTGCCTTCAGCAGTGAGAGACAGAAATCTGCTCAGAGGCAGAGGCTACCTTGGCTGCTTTGTTTTCCAGGCTTGTCCTTGTGATTCCAGACTTTACCCTGGTCCACATCTGATGGAGTCTGGATTCCAGCTGCAGGGGAATGCACTGTCTGCATTATTTCCCCTACTCTCTGCCACAGCCATGAGGAACAAGGATTAAAGATAGCACTGGGGAATATTTAAGATGAAAAGCCTGAAACAGGCCTGTCCCTTATGACCTTGTAATTTCTTTCTCTAAAGCAATAAATAGATACCTTTGAGTCAAATGTCTGTGAAAGTTATTCTTCCACTTGTAGGAAGAATTTTCAGACATGACTTCCATTTGGTAATAAACAGGATAATGTATGTTAGCGTGGAAACTGCAGTTACGGACCTGCAGCAGCCTTGTAATGTGTAAACTTCTGGAAAAGCCTCCTTATTTTAGGTGACCTTGAGGTTGAGGGAGGTTCTCTCATTGGTAGAGAACTTTGGCAGGCTGAGAGCATTACAGTGACAAAAGCACTTTGGCTGCTTTGAGTGTTATTAGAGACAGCTTGAAATATTGACGTCTTTAAACTCCCTCTTCTTTCTTCTCTCCCCTTTCTCATGTAGCCTGTCCTGGCAGAGCAGTGCAGCACACCTTGCCTTGCTCTCTGTGTTGTGCTTGACAACAAATGTTTTAATACAGTGGACTGAGGTGCCCAGTAAAAGGATCAGCAAAGAAATAGCTCACGATTGATATATTAGAGGCCAGCTTGAAAGAATCAAGATCCCTCTCCCACAATCAGGTTTCAGTGACTGCTTACACTCTTCTTAAACCTGCTCTGTTAGGATCTCTATAGCCCTAGGCAGACAATAGCACGGGATTTATGTTAAACCCAAAATTTTAAACTTTGCAGTTCTGTATAGTAAAAAGGGAGAAACATTCCTATTTAACTGAACGGAAAAATTGTGAATCCATTTGCACGACTATGACTTCACTAGCCATAGGGCCTCTCCCAAGAGGACCAGCAAATGCCAGGAAATGTCCAGGACTGATCAAGAAAACATAGTTAACTCATTTTCTGGAAAGGGATCAAGGTGCATGGCACTGCCTGAATTCCTGGAGTGGCTTGAATCTGCTAGAATTGTGCTGACATGGATTGGGCAGTTCAAAGCATTCACATTGCAGTTTGTATGGTCTTAACTTTGCATCCTGGCAGATTCCCTGCTTCTCTGCAAAGAAAAGTGGACCAAAATAGGTCCTTCATTGCCTGAAGGCACAGGGTGTTTTTACTGAGCTCAATGAAATATGCTCCCACTAGCAGCAGTGAGAAATTGTACTGAAGACCTGTTGTATTTTGTGAAGGTCAGATTCAGCCTGACCCACCACGGCTGCATTTTTCATTGCTCAGATGGACATGGTGAATGATCCATTAGCTGAATGAATGATCCACCCTGCTGCTGCTGATACACCACTCTGGACAGTGAGTCATATGGACTGTGAATTTTGGTCCTCAGAATTACTGGCATGATGCTGAGTACAATAGTAGATGGTATTAGCCATGCACTGTTGGGAGGAAATAGAATAGACAGACTTTTTAAAATTTCTAGTGAAACAGATGAAAAGCAAACCTGTGCACAGCAGAGAAAGTTGTGGTTGCCCCACGGATGTAATAGTCGTAAGTGTACATCATCATGTCCATATCTTCTCCGTAGTGTCCTGGATATTCTGTTGTTAACCTTTACATTAAGGAAAAAGAAAAAAATATAATTTACCATCTTATAGAAGAGTCCAGTTGAATGATTACATCTCAATTAGTAGATTTCTCCTGTGTCTTTGAAGGTTCTTGTTTCTTAACAGCACCACAAGATACAGTCTTATGAGACTGCCTTTCTCCTCTATGCAACTAATTCAGGGAGCTATTTGAATAAAATTCAGACACTTTGGAACAGTTAAGAGCAAACTGAAATATTGGAATATATGTATATACATCTGCAGCTCTGGGATAAAAGAAACCTGAGCAAGAAGGTAAAGCCCATCTACTACTTATTTCTTTATAGCAGGGATTTTCTCCAGCCTCTAGTGAGTCTCTTGGTTTGTGGCTGTAGACTGCAGTAAATGTTGCCAAGTCAAAAGACTCTAAACATTTATCCATTTATGAATTACATTAAGTGAGTATAATTAATCCATTACTCTTTGTTGTTTCCTCTTTCTGCCCGATTTATAATTTAAAAATATGTGCCTGGACAATATGTGTGCAGTGTATTTTATCTGAGAACCTCAAAGTGCTTCTTCAATTATTAACCAAATTATGATTGCTGCTTCCCTGGGAAATAGGGAGGTAATACTGTGATTAATTTTACAGCTAATGAGCAGATTCAGGAAGGGGCTGGAAGCTTGACCAGTACTTTCTATCAACATTTCATCTGAAGTCTGAAGGGAAACCTGGCACTCCTTGTATTACACCATTTTACCAGGGAGTTGTTACTGGATTTGTCAGTCTCACTCTGAAATGGCAAAGCATCAGGTTCCCTGTAAGAGAGGTGCTGTCCCTGTGGAAATAAACAGCCTAGCTCCTGTTGAGACTAGCAGGGTTAAGACAGCTTTACAGACATCCTTTTCCTGACTTAATTCAGCCCAGCAGAAGTATTTGAATGATGCTTGAAGGTGATTCAAGAACATTCCAGCCAGCACTCGTGCATGTTTACATTTTGTTAAATCAGTGGAGTTTAAGCACAGGCTTAAATGTTTTACTCACTAGGAGTATAGTTATTGGGATGGGTTTGGGTTTTTATGAGGTGCTTTGGGTGTATTTCGAGCCCAAATCTGTTGGGGAACTCAGAAGTTGAAAGTTTACCTGACAGCTGAGGTACTCTGGGCTATCACATTGCTATCCAGGTCATATTCAGCTTTTGAATATGAAAGATCATTCAGTTGGAACATCATCCCTAACAAATCATTTTTCCTTGACAAATGAAAAATGTGTCTGCATATGAAACTCAGGCATGACCTTATAAGAGCCTCAAGTCTAATCAGTCAACTTCTTTGAATACATCTTGTTTTCATGCTTCCTGTCCTTTGGCCATGACAAGCATCACACAGATTCTGAGTTATAGTACAGGGACACCCATCCCAGAGTGTGTTTTGGAAGCAGCAGATCAGGCCTGGTCCCAGTGTTTGTTTGAGTTCTGACCAAGGACACATGGACGTGTGAAGCCCTTGTGGTGCTCTGCCATTGGCAAGAAGTAACAGCAGTATTTCACAGGTCATGCAGACAGATGCTGTAGACCAGGAGAAAGAGAAGAAACCATAAACACTGCCCACTCAGACAGAGGAGGGTCCCTATATTTAGTTTACTAATTTAGAGCCTGAGTGTCTGATGGTGCCTCTTCAGAAAATCTAGGGCCATAGGTTTCAAAAATGAAGACCAGCTATGGATCAGCATTTAATTTTGCATTCTCCCATCAGCTCCAGGTTCTGACACTTTGTTTAGCTATAATTAGGAGAAACCACTAAGATGTGTGTTTTTATGTCCTACCAAATGTGTTCCATAACATCTGTTTGGCACTCATCAAGGAAAATGTTCTGTAATCTTGACCAGGAATATGTGCTGGACAGATGAGACTGTGCACAACACAAGGTTAAAAGCTGCTTTTTGCTCTACTCAGAAACTGAGAGTCAGTTCCTTGAACTTCTTTCATGGGCCTCTCAGCTGAAAAGTAAATCTGATTACAAACTTCTGAACTGCTGTGGTCTCACAGACCTTTTGCAGAGGCATGCAATGTTATTCTGAAGTGCAGTGGGAGTCTTCATTTAGCTTCCTTCTCTTTCCTTTCTGACTGCTGTCATCTTCCCCTCCCTCTCTGTTAACTTCTCCACATTACCATGCAGCCTCTTAGGGCTCCTCTGCTTAGAAGTGTTCAAAAAGCAAATCTATGCAATTACCAAAAATAAATTATCTGGGGACTTGAGCTGCTCTGAAGTGTATCTTGTTTCATAGGCAGATGCCTACTGACTCCTTTTGTTCTGGACAGAAAAATTATAAATGGTGCTATGACAGCAGTGTTCAAGTTCACATCAGTCTGTGTGGTCTAATTCACTTCTCTTTGATGATTCCTGTATTCATTTCTGAAGGTGTCCCTCTAAGCCCCTGCATTTCAAGGTTGTCTGGCTTGCACTGTGTCCTTTAGAAGGAAATGCAATTGATTGTCCATGTAGTAGGGCTCTGTGGTGTGTCCCATTCCTTTTTTATTATCTCAGTTTTTTGTATCCTGAGGGCAGTCCACTCAAAATGTGTTTGCACTGAGAGGTGCCCAAGTGTTCAATGTATAGGGATAGTCAGTGTAAGGTTTTCTCATCATGAAGGGGAGAAAGGTCATTTAAAACAGCCATTGAGGGTCTTCCCACAGTGATCTGCGTGGTACGGGACTGTGGTTGCCTCAGGTATTGTTGCAGCTTGGTCTCTACCATTATTATGAAGTACTTAATGGAAAATGTTAAATATTTTACTCACAAATACAAAGTTCATTCATGAACCACCTACTATGGCCCTACAGACATATAATTTATTTACAAACATGGTAGCATTTGTAAACCATGTGTGGCAATGTATGGTTTGTACCCAAGAGGTGTCACAGAACGAGTGTGAGACACTTTCTGCCCCAGTTAGTGAGGATTTGCCTGCCTATGGGCTTCTCATTTGAGAAAAGCCATCCACAGCAGCCTTCACAGTGCCCTGTAAGCACTTCTGGCACTGCACTCATAGCAAGGAGAATTGGATTAGGGGAGCAGTGAGAAGCCTGGGAATTGCCAAGTGCCCAAAGTTGCTGCTGCTCCTTGGGTTGTCATATGACCAAGCTGGGGTGCTGTGGTGCCTGAGGGGGTAGGTGACAGGGAGCCCTAGGAAAGAGGCTGGCAAAGCAGCTCTGAGAAGGTGTGTGTTACAGAGATTGTGGCCTCTAGGCACTGGGTAATTTGGTGCCAAACCCATGCTGAGGGGCAGGGGCCAGCAGGGTGCAATTAGTGGAATTGTTTGTTATACCCAGCTACACACACAGGAGAAGGACTTGTAGGGAAGACAAGAGTATTTTGAGGCCTCAACAAGTGGTAGTCTTTTCAGTCTGTATGATCTGTTTGCAAGAAAATACAGAAAACAGGAACTTGGTTCAGGTTTTCAAATCTACTTTTGGATAGTATGGAGTGTATGATGTTTGGGCACAAGAGACTGGAAGCACCAAAGGCATAGTTGAGAGAGAAGAAAGAAGTAATTCTGTGTTAAAGGCTGGGAAAGGAAATCTGTGTGATCTTGTGATAAGGAATGTAAGTAGCTTGGCCTGTGTGTGAGACAGCAGGAAATGTTGGCAGAAAAAGGTGTTTTCATCATGGCATTTTTAGCTAGAATAGAGTTGATGTGGAATGGTTTATCTTTTCAGTGCTTTGCATTGCTCCAACCATCCACGTGTTTTTCTAATGTATTTCACTATAAACCTATAAAGTTTGCTCAGGGTAGGATATATCTTTACCAGAGTTACTGTTGTTTTTATTTTAATCTGCAAACAGCTGTGTTGTTTATTTTCCATGGTGGAGAATTGCTATGGTTGATGTTAATAGGAAACACATCATTAATCATTTAGCACTGAGAAGAATATTTTGTACTAACCTACGAAATATTCGAAATATTAACCTACCTAATCCATGGCACTTTTTAAATAATTGACTTCAGAAATAGTTATCAGGAGTCTATTATTTACCAATAAGAAGATAAAGCCACACCAATGGCCTTAGTATGTACAGCCTGCTGATTTAAGACAGAAATGAGAACTGTGGGTATGCCTTGCTTCCAGATACCAAGCAGACAAAATAAATGAGACTTTTAAAATATGAGAGATAGTGGTAGAACAGTTTCTGGCTCCAGTTGTGGAATATACTTATTCCCTGATAATAAATACATGGGTTTGGAATATCTTACACTATTCACTTCGTGTGCAACTACAGTGCTAACAAGATGAATGGCTCCTCTTTAACCTTCATTTTCCTCTTTGTTGCTGAACTCTTCCTCTAACAATGCCACAGCCAAAAGAAAGAGAAAAACATAAGCTTTGACATTAAATATCTGACATATGAGGACAAGGAGCATCTGGCCTTACTTTCAGATGTTGTTTACAAGTGCTTCAAGAACATGTCTTTCCTAAAGGAGAAATTTTTTTCAAGAGCCACAAGTCTGCAAGTTACATTCAATAAACATGGGAATTATATGCCTCTTTAATCAACTTCAACTCTTCCTCCAGCTGGAAGACAGAGGCTATCTGCTTTAAAAAAGCATCCTATGCTGAAAAGCCAAAGAAGGTCTTAGTAAGGTCTTAGTAAGCTGTCTACAGAAATTTCAGCAACTGAAACTCTGAGTACAGATGCCAGAATGCCAGGCTGCCAGGGAACTAGAGGTTCTGGAGCTCCTCTGGAGATGAGAAGTTCTCTTGTGTGGCTTTGTCATGTGTTTTGTGATTGAGCTCAGGCTCCAGGCTCTGAACCCATAGATTCACACAGACCCAGCAGTGCTCCTGTGCTCCCACTGTGTTGCACTGAAAACCACAAGCCCTCCTGGGGCTGAGGAGCCACCAGCCTGGCACAGCGGGAGCAGAGTCCTTCCAGGGCTGCACCAGCTCATGCAATGCAGGAACAAGCAGCAGCAGAGAGCTCAGGGCAACCTGGGCCTGTTCCTCAAGGAAGATATACCCAAAATAACTTGGCCAGATTTTCAGTGTCTATCACGTGTGTTTCTCCTAAAATGTCTCTGGAAGATGTCATGCAGATTGAACTGTAAGGTTGTATTTGATGGGCAATATAATTTAAAACAAACAAACAAACAACCCCAAAAAACCCAAAAAAAAACCCCCAAAAAATCAACCTCTTCCCCCAAACAGTTAAATACCTTTCAAAAAATGGAAAAAGAGGGAAGAGGAATTGAGTTGTCCAGAACTGCATGTTTCCACAACACCTATTCTGAGTTCACCTCTTGGATTAGTATCTCTGCTACTGGTTATCTCTGAGAAACCTGCACAGGATCACATCATTTTCAATATGTCTTGTGTGGCAGGTTGAGTCAGGAAGACAAATAATTACTTTAAACCCCATAACTCTTGGAAAATGTAATTGTTGCCTGGACAGTGTCACCATGACAGAGAGCAGCCACAGCTCCAGACAGACCTTCTGGCATTTAAACTGCTCGTTGTTTGGAGAAAGGGAACAGTCATAAACAGCCTCTGCAGACTTGGGACTGCTCTGTGACATGTGTTTGCTTTTCAGAATATGAAGTCAATTTTCATTTTCTGGCAAAGAGAAAAATCGGAGCTCTAATGGGACCACTTAGCGACACTGTCCCTGCATCTGTGATAGATTTGCTTCCTTTGTGGTGCAAATCAGCACATAGTTTATTTTACTGTGGTAGCATTCCCTAGTCAGGTAAAGAGAGCTTTTCTGCCTCCTGTGAGGAATGTTAATTATTTTCAGTATGTTAAAAATGTGCAGAATCCATGACAATTCTTGGCATGATGAAGAAGGAAACTAAGTACTTGTAAAAAATGTACAAAGCAAGTGCAAAATTATGAGACTGGAAAAGATTAGTAAATTTATTTTCAATATGAACTTACTGCACAGATAAAGTGGGAATTAATCGCAAGAAGATGAGCTGTAAAAGAGAACTACTGGGTTCAAAGAGTAAGGATATAAATGCTAACAAATAAAGTCCTTCTGCATGTGTTTGACTTCAGTCATTCTATTAAACAAAGTGAAAGGCTAAGTGTTTGTTTCAGTCAGCATGGTGGTATTGTAAATTAGTATTCCAATAAATACTAGCAGAAAATAACACAGGGATATTATAGGTGTAAAAACCAGGTCAAATTCTAACAAATCAGTTGCATGGCTCATATACATAAGAAAAACCTGTCTTTATTCATTACAGGGTCATGTCACTTCAGGAGCAAAGTAGTCCTGAAGCAGAAGAGACAAGAGAAACCATGCATAAGGATCAGCTGTTTTACTGCTTTTATATTTACCAGAGAGGCCTGTATGGAGACAACTGGATGAGGAAGGAATCAAATACACAAGGTGAGAGCTAATTTGAAACAGAATTTTGTCACACATCAATATTGTCAGTTTTATTAAAAATGCCTTTCTGCCTGCAGTTGGTTTCATACTTCAGGATACATTGCACTAGAATTAATTTTAGTGCAAATTTTACATTGCACTAAAATTGCATTGCATTAAAATCAAGGCTGCTGAGAAATCCTGCAGCGTGGATTTTCTTTGAATATGGATTTTTCTGTGTAATGTATGATCCACAAAGTACCACCATGATTGCATTATTACTTTCCTGGTAATACTTCTCCACATAGTTATATACTAAAAGAAACCTTTGCATTAAAATAAGCCTCTTCAACAAAAAATAGGAGTCAGCAGCATGTTGATTGCCATTTCTCCACAGTTACTTTATTTACAATTAGTTGCTGGAACAGAACAAATGCTATCATAATTTTAGGCAGAAGCTGCAATAAATAATGATACACTATACACACACCCTTTTGTTGTGTCTTACATGCATACACAATGTGAGGCCTTACTCATAGTAGCCCAGAACTACTTTGCAGTTTGTTTGGAAAACATTCTTTCTGTCAAATGCCTCTTAACCTGTGCAACATACAGACCAGGAAGGTGATGTGTGAACAAGGTCTGGTGACAATAACTTGGAAATGCCAATGAAAGTTCTGTTGTGAGCAAGACCTCCTTGATCTTAGGGGATGGGAAGTTTGGTTTCTGTACACTGAAATTTAACAATTCAGACAAGTCACATCTGTGACTTCACGAGTGAAAGTGAGTCCAAAGCATGGGGTTTCATTACCCCAGTGAAGTTCCTGTTGGTTACATGTTACCACAACCACTAGTGCTTACCCAGAGTACTACTACACTGTCTAGGCAGGGAAGGAGAGTAAACCAGAAAAGAAACCATTCCTAGCAGATGATAGAGACCACTGTTTTGGAGGAGACTCTTTATCTGCATGGTGTGGGTCCTCCTGTAAAAAGTCCTCTTGTGTGGGACCCCAGGATAACTCTGGTAAAAAGGGACTTCAAAAAGTCTCTGCTACAGCCCTCTGGTCCAAACAGTGTCAACCACAAGGCCAGACCAGGCTTCTCAGCTTTTATTTGGTTCAGTCTTAAAAGCCTGCAAGGAGCCTCAATGTGTCCTCATAGAAGAAGCAGTTTTCTTTACATCCCACTGCACGGGCAGTCCTGCCCTCAAGAGTGTCAGCTGCACCCCCCCAGTTTGGTGTCATGTGCAGACTTGGCCAGCATGTGCTCAGTTGCCTCCTCAAGGTCATGGATAGAGATATTAAGCTGGACAGGCACCCAGGCAGGATATCACTCTTTAACCACTGCCCCCTGAGCCTGTTAAGCCACCATATTTTAACCCATCTAGTTGTGTGTCCCTCCTGACCCTTACATCCTCATTTGGATAACTGCATGTGGAAAGAGCTTATATACATACACCTTCCCTAGCTCTAAAGGCAGAATGTTTTTTTTTAATGAACCCATAATCACAAACTGTGGACCAAAAGCTTTTCACAAGCCAGGTGAAACAGCTTCCCACCAGTTTTACAGCTCTCCCCTCCCAGAAGAACGTGAGTACATGGGATTGCTACCCTGCTTAGAGGGAAAAACACTTCACCTGCTTTTGAAATGCTGCCTTTTCTGCATGGAACTGCAGGGGAACTACATAAGGCTTTCTTTCCCAAGCATAAAAATTGTGCTTGGGGGCATTGTTGCTGTTGGAAATAGAAGGACAGTAAAGGAGTCTGTGTGCAGCTGAGATGAAAACTAAAACTTCACTAACCTCTAATATTTACATCGGGATTTGCCTTACTCATTTGTAATGCAGAGACAAAGCTGCTCTCAGTTGTCAAGACAACATCTGAGGGGAACAAAACTGTCAACACTCACAAAAAAGTCAGAGGTTTCTGTTGTTTCTCTGAAAATGTATGCAGTATTAGAGGAGTACAAGAGATTAGAAAAACTGCTTAAAAGTCTGAGTGAGTTTCCCTCAGAGGGAAGAGCCTGGGCAGGTATGAAAATAAAGAGGTATGTAAATAAATGTAGGGAACATCCACAGGCAATGTCTGCTGGAAAGGAGGCAGAGGAATGTTCAGAAGAATGTTCAAAGACTTTGTTACAGAAATGTAATTTAAAAGCATTAAAAAAATAAAAACATTTCTTTTTCTCCTGGCTGAAAGGAGGCTGAAGGGTGAAAAGCAAGGCAGTGCCGTTTTGTTTGGCCAATAGCCAGCCAGCCAAGTAAGATCAACAGGCACATAAACACTTTGTATGCATCTCAGTGGGAAGCTTCCTTCAAAGCTGATGTCTGGAAAAAGAAATTCAACCACAGGCATACTTTTTTCTTTTTACTTTTGTCTTCCCCTACTTTTTTTTCCTTTTTCTTCTTTTCTTTTTTTTTTTTTTTTTTTTTTTTTTTTTTTTTTTTTTTTTTTTTTTTTTTTTTTTTTTTTTTTTTTTTTTCTTAAATGCAGACAGGTTATTCTTTGCATCGCTGAAAATAGCTAAATTTAAGCTGAATGTAACATAAATTCTAATGAAGCGTAAAATTATGAGTTCTCTTGAACAGAATGGACAGGAGCAATATGAGCTGCCTCTTCACAGTCTGTTCCTGTCCTCGGTTTTAATTTAGAGAAGCCACACCTGTGGTGTGTTTTAGAGAAACTGGGAAGTTTGGGGTGCATAGCTCATTTTCCCAGAGTCTCTATTAAGCTGTCAGCACCAGTGGTGATACTCTGCTGAGACCACCTTTTCCTTTGGGGTGTATGATCAGTAGCTCATTTTGACTCTGATCTTTACACAGTTTTGAGAGAGGAGGCATAGCTGTATGCACTACTAACATTTATTCTGAGGTAAGTGGTCTAAGTCCACTCTTGTAAGTCTTTGTGGCACAAATGTGTGGCACAGAGATACTCCTACTCCAGTAAATGTGCTGGATTTGAGGTGGGAAAATGTCATTCCACTTTGGAGACTTCTGTCATGGTTTCCAGCACAGCTAGGCTGATGCTGATCCCCAGACCTGTTCAGGGAGGGCCAGCTGCTGTGTTGGCCTGTTCCATGTAAATGTGCCCTTACTCTCTTCCTTTAGCCTTGGATCCTTAAGAATCCTGTAGCAGACTGGAATTCACATGCTTGGCTCCATAAAGCACAGTTTCAGACAAGGTTTCTGATGGGTCAAACAGCCCAAGACACTTATAGGTACTGTTGGGGATAGGAGGCTCTCAGGTTTGGTGTCTGCTTGAACTCACCAGCAGGAGTACGGGCATCTCCGGCTGTAGCGGCAGCAGTAAAATTGCCATTCCCGGTCCAGCACAGATGGGAAATACTGGCTCTGGAAACCAGCCACCAGCCCATTGTTTGAGCAGGTTTGGTACCTAATAATGAGGGGAAAGAAGAGAACACAAAAGGTAAACACGGAGTTAAATTCCTTGACGTAGCTTCAAGCGTTTCTCAAAACAGCATTAACATTTTTAATATAGAGTGCCAGTTAAGGGTTTGACTTTGTGCTGAGAAAAGTCTTGCTGTGTATAGAGTAACCATTTTCTCCAAGAAAGCAGCAGTAGATAACCAACATTTGTGTTGCACTTGAAACTATTCAATCAGGCTAAAGTATTTAATCATTCTAGTACACTAACCAGGAAAGAAGATTGTTCTGGTGTTGGTATTCTCAACTGTTTACAAATCAAGACATTGGCTTCAAAATAGTCCATTAATATTTTTGTCTGACTGTTGGTATTTGAGGATTTGGGCTTTATTGAACTAACCTTTTCAACTACTTCTGTACTACACACACACACAAAAAAAAAAAACCACACCCAAAAAACCCCACAACCAACAACAATAGCAAAAAAACCCCAAAACAAAACCCTGACAGAAGAAAAACCCAAACCCCCTAAACAAACGAACAAAAAACCCCAACCAAAACCCCCCCCCCAAACCAACCAAACAAACCCCCCAAAACAACAAAAAACCCTTGAGAAGCTATTTTCTAAAAGAAGTTCATTGACTTTTTAAATTGTATTCTTTCACAACTATGTGTCTCTAGGAGAAGGGATTCTTTATCAAGAACGTTTAGGCTTATGATAAAATCATTATTTGACAGCAATCACATAAGGAAAACTGCTATTCAAATGTTATGTAATTTTAAGACTCACATAAATTTTATGACTGGGTTTCCAAAAGAAAAATCTGCTGCTTCATGCTTTCTGTGTAATTCTATCATACTTGTGGATCACTGCCTTCAGGCAGAGTAGACAGGGTCTCAAAGCATGCATGCCTCTGTTTACACACCCTGCAGCACCTCAACACTGACACCCAATGTAATTCAAGTGGTAATCAGTTTGAATAGTTTGTTTCTTGGAGGCTAAAGACAAGGAACTCATGAAAACAAATAGGTCATTAGTTGAGCTATTGAGGGCTCATTCTCTCAAGCAGAGAATGGTTGTTTCCCTATCATGAAAATTACAGGACTGCCACTTCTTCCATCTCTTTTCCTTTTCTTTCTTTTCCTTTCATCAAGGAAAATCTACAGCACACTTTCTCTGCGATTTCATAAAATGAATTACAATTATATGTCCGAAAGACACTTTCAGAAGTAATTGTACGATTAACAAATACCAAAAATCTCCCTTAGTTTCATTCCATGACCTCATGATTAATTTTAACGACCTGAAGGTCTCAGAAGGGAAAACAAGTTATCTAGTGGTGTTTGGTGTTTGGAAAGTAATTCACCTGTGCACAGTGGTGTCAGTGCTTGCAAAGACAGTGTGAGGCCGAAGTGTTTGTATGCAAAAGCTGAAAAACTGATCAATTTTGGCCAGTGTAGCAATGAATTTCCCTGCACAGTTTTTGGCGTTCACTTTTGAACCCAATGCTCCCTTCTCTGTCTCTTTCCCTGCATTCTGTCGTTCAGACAAGAGTATTTACCTTTGTTTGTGTCCCTGCATCTCCCACGAGGGTGGGGCCACACGTACTTGTTGTGCTTTGTGAGACTCTTTCAAGGACCTTCAGAATTCAGTCGTGATGGGGACTCTGAGTTGCCATGGTACCACACCAAGTGTGGCAGTCTGGCTTTCACTCGGAGGATTCAGCAGGACTTTGATAGGAAGTTGTTGTGATTTTTGGCACAAAGGCCATAGGAACATATGGCTAAGACTCTGTGTAAATATATTGGATAGCTGCAGATGATTGGTGTTATCCTGATGGAAGAAGGGTTGATACACAGCAATATGGGCATTGGTTGTACCTGTTGCAAGATGAGCATTAAACTGTGTAAAATAGCAACAAACCTTCCATCTCTCACCCTTACAGGTTACCTGCCTTTGCATTGCTCAAGCCCTTGTGCCCCTGGGAGATTTTTCCAGCTCTTTTGCATAGGTGCAATCTTGGAAGCACCTTGTTTCTCCATTTCCTTTGCATTTCCTCTCAGAAGCTCAACGGTGTCCTGCAATTTCCCATCCCCACCAATCAGCATCTGATATTCCTGCTCATATTTGTCTTTGTGGGAGGTTCTCCCTTCTTTTCTCTTCCCACTGGCTCACATTTACTCTGGGAAGTTCTGTCCTCTTTCCTGCTAACTTGTCCTACAACAGTTTTTATTTTCTTGTACGTAACCCAAGACATCTTGACACATTATTTTCTACTAATATAGTCCAGCTGTGATGGAAAGATTAATTTTGAAAAAAATGCCAGTCATGGACACTTCTCTCTAATGAATTGAGAAAAAACCTAGCTAGCATAACACTTATATGTTTATAGGCTGTCATATTTGGGGACCAGATTTTAGGATGGTATGGTTATTTTTGATGCTGATTTTATTGTCTCACTATAAGTTTCATTAAAAAAATATAACTGGTGTTGCCTTAGAAATTAGTTTCTTAGATGGAAAGTATGCCTGGACATAAATAATGTTTTATAATTAAATTACAGTTTTGTTTTAACATAATTCCAAGTAAAGTTTGAAATACACATTAAAGCTCATGTTCGCCTCTCTCTCTTTGCTTCTGTCTCATACACAAGATCCTGTAATTTGTTATGCAAGTTCAGTATCAGGTTTAGCAAAAGAAAGAGAATAGTGATGTTGAAGTACTTTTCTTTAGCTCTGAGGTAACGTAAGATTTTTTGCCTTGATCTTTCTAGTTTCCACGTAAAATCCAGATACTCCTTCACAAATGAAGAGATGCTCTCAGAACTTGGAGTGCTTATTTGTGAGCTCATATAAAATATTTCCTTTTGTTTTATTTTCCAAGCTGGCCACTTTCCTACAAACAGAAAATAATTCTTCAAGGGAAACAAACAACTCCTCCACTCCTACCTTTTCAGTGATTTGCTCTATGCATTAATCTGAAAACAACATTTAATATGCCAGAATTTTTTCCTTCTCTATTGAATTCACTGCTCTTGTCACAGCAAATCTTGAAGCAAGTAGGGTGAGTAAAACCCAGTTACTCAGAAACTTTGATTTATAGCCAAGTCGAAACAATGCTTTTTTTTTTTTTTCACCAGACCCACTCTTTAGCACTTTTATTATAAAGGGTAGTTCAGTATTTAAAGTGACTGGGTTCTCCTCACTCCTGAAATCCTAACATTGCTAAGAGAGGAAAAAGCCTCTTACAAAGTGAATGCAGAAGAACGTGAGAAACTGGCTGGGACTGTGTGGGATTCAACTTGGCAGTGGATAGGTTTTCTTTTTCTAGTTGGCCCAAGTTGCACAGTGTGAGGAGTTGCCTTTTGGAGCTGGTACTGGGAGAAGAGGAGGCGAGCTGGCTGCTGTGGGGGCAGTGAGAAGATTGGTGGTGAAGACCAGGTACTCCTGGATGGGAAGTTGCCCTTGCCTTGGGTACAGGTGGTGGGAAATGACTGCAGTGTCCTATAGAAATCCTTTTTCTGGGAGGAGTCCTGCATAGTAACAGGGACGTGGTGTCTGCGACTTTCCTGGCCTGCTGTGATTCCTGTGAAAAGCCTCTCCTCTGCCAAATCTTCTGAACTAGTTAATGAGTGTTGTACTGCTGAGTTCTGTCATGGCAAGCAATCAAAGTATGCATCCATGTTACAGATTTAGTTCAGATCAGAACTGCTTTTGTTCTTTGCTAGTGAGCTTTTATCTGTGAGACCAAACAAGAGCTGTTGTGAAACAAACCCACCCAAAACGCATACGAGAATTTTGGATCCATGCACGACCTGTTTCACCTGTTAGAGCCTCTTAAATTGTGCCACATTATTTGTGAACATCAATAACAACCTCAGCAGCCAAGCCTGTCCCTCACTGTTCCACAGCTGTCTGCCAGACTGAATGCAAACATTGCTTACAACAATAGAATTGTTCTGAGCAATGAAATCAGTTTTGGTGACATATCGTACTTGTTGCCTGCATCTTAATTTTGCTCTTTGCTAAGCAAAGCCCCAGAGTGTTTTGCCCCATCTAATGCTGGTGCTGTGTGGTAAACTTCCCTCAGAGGCCCCCTGTTCCTCAGGTACCTCAGCACCAGGTTCTCATTCCTCAGGATGAAGAAGAGGAAGGCTGTTCACCACAAATCTGCCCAAGGAAGCCCAAGTCGAGCTGCAGGAAGCGGTGCTGTTAGAGCCTTGAATTCCTTGCACTGAATTCCTGCTGCAGTGACTGGGACAGTGCTCCCTGAAGCTCTCTGGAAACATGCAGGGCTGACTCACAGCTCAGTCAGCACTGGGTTGTGCTGCATTGAGGGTGATTTGTTCCTAATAATGGGGTAACCTGAGAGTGCCATTCCATATCCCTGTGGAGGGGAGCCCCTATATTGCTCCCCTCAGTTATCTTTATGGGGTGTCTTCCCTCTGTGTAATTGGATTAATTGCATGATGAGAGCTAATTCAATGGTCAGTCTATTACAAGTGAATGGGAGACATAAGAGGCTGAGGGCAGGCTTGCAACTCTGACACCCAGACAGAGGGAACAACTTTTATGTGTTTGATTAGGCCATGTCAGTCTCCAAAAGCCAATTCTTCAAGAAGTCTTCCCTATCTGTTATAAGGTGTTGAGATATGTTGTTATCACTTCCACATGCCAAAGGCAACCTCTGTAACACCTTCAGCAATATTTTCTTTCATTCAGGGGGCACTGATAACTTACTTTTTTTCTCCCTGACCAAGGGAAGGCAAAGCCCTTTTCACCCTGGTGATTTCTTCTTGACAGTAGCTGATGAGGTTTCTAGAGAAAGATTCCTCTTCTCCTCAGATGCTCCCACTGGACTCAGTCCACTGCAGCTGTGCTAAATGGACTTGTAGCACTAGTCCTTTCAAACAAACTTAGGGCTCTGAAGAAAATTAACTTGTTTGTGTAGATAGCACAAATGGGAACATTTTCAAAGAGCAGCTGGATTGTTGGGTTTGGGTAATACAGCCTCAGATATGAGATTTGGGATTGGTCAGAAATTTGGAACAAAAATAGTTCCTAGTGATGTACCATGGTGTGTTGCCAGAGCCTGAACAGGAGGATTCTTTGCTCAGTAGCCTGTGTTTGCACCCAGGTTATGGGCAAAGGAGAAAGAAAATGGGAGTGGGGAGGGAGAATCTAGATGTTTGTTTTTTCCAAGTCCCATCTAAACACTTCTCAGAAGTCTAAACAAGGAAAAGAAGCAATAAACATGGAGTAAATAGCTTCTGGCTGGAAATGCTTCTCCTTTTTGCTTTACAGCTAACTGGGAGTATATTGAGAATATGGCATGATTTCATCTGTATCATGTGGTATAAATCAAACTTACTTTCCTGGAGGGAAGAGTTGCTTGTCTTCGCTTGCAAGAGTTTGTTTCTTTGTTTGTGTGAACTCTGTCTTTTTGTATGATAGTTTTCAGCCAAGAAAAATAGGTTTTCCTAAAACCCTTTTTCAGAGACTGGTCTATAGAGACAACTGTGGTATTCAGCAAAGCAGTGAAGAACAGTCTCACCCTCAATCACTCAGACCTTAGGTGGTGAAATATTTAAACAAGGTCAAAATTTATCCAGTACAAATGGAGATAGGAACCTAAAATTTGTGCTTCCTGAAAAGAAGGATTCTTTGAGGAGCTGCAGCATAAAAATTAGTAGAAGGACTGCAGAATCAGGGCATGCTCTGGAGACTTTTCCCTACTCTAGAGAGGAGTATTTCCAAATGATCCATGAACTGGTTCTCGTTCCCAGTTGCTCTCTCTCTATTGAGTATCATCTTGGTCAGCAGACAGTTAACCTTACTCTGAAGAAGTAAGATGTTGGAACAGATTCAACAAAGCCTTTGTAAATGTACTTGGCTTTAAACACATTCACAGATGAAAGCAGCTGAGAAGGCATTCCTGATCATCTGACCCAATCTATTGCCACAGTTTCCCCTTTGAGTCTTGTAACAGGTTCACAAGCTTCTCATGTCCTTTCAACAAAACACAAATGCACATAATCTCATCAGAAGTGTATGGACATAAACAATTAACTTCAGGGATGCATGTATACAGTGAAGCACCATAGTTAGATATATCCTGAAATACCACTAGGTAACTCTAGGTAGTGGGGAGAAGGGAATGGTCTTCATGAGTCTGCTTGTGAAAGAGATGGGGTGCCCCAGAGAGCAGTTTTTAGAGTACCTATTCTCTCCCTAGAAGGAGGCAAAGGTCATAAACTAACCATTATAAGGCATTGGATGCCTAATGTGGATCCGTGTCATTGTTCTCTTTCTGTTGAATAGTTATTTCATATCTGAAAGATTCAAAGTTTTATGGTTTGATTGTCTAAGTCTGTGTAATCCCTAGCGTTAATAAAGGAAATAAACTTACCAGGAAGCCCTGGTAAGTGGTTCCCTCTTGCTTCCAGCTCTCCTATCCCTATGGTCCCCCCACCCTGTGTTGTTATTTTGCCCCAAATGCTAAAGGCCAAAGAAAATAATGAGTTGGAGACTCTTTCTTCTCTCTTTTATATTCCCTCTTCATTTTCTCGCTTAAGATTTTCTTTATTTATTGTCTTTTCTACAGAAACCTCTCCTGAGTTTGTCTCTATTATGCAGCTGTGCAGCAATCAGGAATGGTAACTTGAAAATCACCATTTGAAATTTGAAATGCCATAAGCATTATTTGTCAAAGGTTATTTTTGTGGTGTTTCTGCCAGACTAGATTTTCTGACTGGGGTTCTGGCTGAGAAACCAGAGGGAATTCAGAGAAGTGCTGTAGGTATGATCAGTGCTTGCTTAGGAGTGTTGGAATATAAAACCTCCAGGGGAGAACTAGAAGAATGGAGATGCGCTAAGCCTGAAAGCAAAAGAATGGGTGAAGGTGTGTGGGTGAGGGAAAGGCAAAGCTGCTACCTATTATTAAGTAAAAGAGATTTCACAAAAGGGTGTATCAAGCTTGTTCTCATTGCTCAGTGAAGGTAGGGCAAAGAATAAAAAGCCTCAATTGCTGCAGAGTAGCAGCCTTCAACATTGGCTCCCATGGCATACTCCTGGAAAAGCTGGCAGCCCACAGCTTGGACAGGTAGTGGAGTTCACCATCCCTGGAAGTGTTTAAGGACAGACCAGATGTGGATTCAGTTGACCTGGTGGTGTTTGGTCATAGGTTTGACTCAATGATTCCAAGTAATTTCTGACCTAAATGATTCTGCAAAATTTTAGTAAAAACTTGGCAGACTTGTAGTTACCTGTGTACAAGCAATTGAATATCCCTGGATGTGGTGTGTGAGGTGAGACAAGGAATATTGTCAAAGAAGGAATATTTTAGTCCATCCTACAAGGATGGGAAATGAGCTAGCAAGTTCAGCAGAGTGCTGTGTCAGCTGGCATGAGAATGACATATTGCTCACCAACAGATTGGTTTGTTGGGAGATCAGCAGGGAAGAGAGCTGGCCAAACAGGAGCTATTGGTACAGATAGTGACTCATATTTGTGGTCCCACTTGATTGAGTGAATCTTTTTAGAATTGGGGATGGCTCCAAATAGCACTGAGGTGTGTGTGGAAGACAAAGAGAAGAGGGGCACCTATGAGAAGTAAGGATGCCAAGAGAGAAGGCAGGATTCTCAAAGGTCCCCCATGATATATCCATGTCACATTAATTTGAGGTTGCACTGGCCAACACTTTCATTCCAGTCTGGGATGAGCCTGCTGGGCAGCAGTGTTGGCATGACCAGGGATGTGCTGGTGTACTGCAAGCCTCTCTCCATGAGGCACGGCAGATACAACTGTATCCTGATACAACTCATCCCTGGGGGTGGAAAAACTGCAGGATCCAATCAGGCACAGCTGGCTAGGATTTATGGAAATGGCCCAAGTAAAGGAGAACAAGTTAACCTTTGCAAAAAGATATGTTCTCCCTAATCAGGGAGGGAAGGAGGAAAGGAGGGAAGGAAGGAAGGAAAAGTTGATCTGTGCAGAATAGGCAGAGAGATGTAAGGATGTTGGAACTGGAAGGGTGCTAGTGAAGAAATACTAAAATAACTCTAAAACTAGTAAAGGGAGAAAAACAGAGATAAGCAATTAAAGAGGAATTGAAAAATAAATACATTTGGAGAAAATATAGGGTCTGCTATAGAAAAAAAGTAGGCAACAAAGAGGAGAAAGTGAAAAGATTCTTTTATAAGAGGTGAGGGAAACAAGATTCAGAAAATACACTGTGGATGTAGTCATGCTGAGTACACAGGGCACAGTGATGAATGGTTACATAGCAGAATAAAATGTTCTGTATAGACTTATGCAGTATCCTGTTTGTGAGAAGTGAATGTGAGCAATTGCTGCCAGGGATTTTTAGAAAGAGAATAATAAGTTTATTTTGAACAAAAGAAATGTCTAATTCAAAATTATTATGTAATAAATAGAAATTGCATCAATGTATAAAAAATGAAGAAGTCATCCAGGATTATCACAATATGTTCTTTCTGCCTCTTTTGCAGCTCTCTCCCCTTTTTCAACTCTTATTACAAAATTAAACATAGGGTCAATCGTCTTTTCCCTTAGCAATTGCATCAGCCATAGGCATGTGTCACGTGGTAAATAAAAGAGTATGAATAATTCAGAACAAAATTTTGAATCATTTAAAAAGCAAAAACTTTACATTTCATTGTTAACCTATTCCCATATAACAAAATTCAAAAAATCACGTTGCAATTTCAGGGACAAAAGCATTTCAAGTATTTGAAAAGACTCACGCCTGCATACATTTCATCGTGCCCAAAGAATATTTCAATCCCAAAGTTGTCCAAAACTCTGTTTCCCATTTCATTAAAAAAAAAAAAAAAAAAAAACCCTGAGTATTTTGCCCAAATATAAAATACTATACATATTTCCAGAAATTATTGTGGGCACATAATGTGATCACCTTTGCCAAGGCTGATGGAAGATGTAACATTCAGTTAAGCAAACTGAAGGAATTAGGAAATTAGCATGATCTTCTGCTATAACCATGCAGATATATTTGCTACCATCATTGCTTGTTAGTGTGGATTTTTGGCTCCTGTAATAACAGCACAACCAGAACATTTGTCTATGCCTAAGCCAAAAAGCTTAGCAACAAAAACAAAAAGCAAAGAGCCAGCGCAACACAGAGATTATTTTTTCCAGTGATAAGAGCATGAGGATGGAGTGAGGAGTTTTGCAATTTGTTTCCTGGTTTAGTCACTGATTCAAAGTGACTTTTCAAGAGGGACTTTATACTCTCCTCACCGCAGGTGCTCACCTCATTTTCCTTATCATTGAAAAAATAGCAAGACCGAACCACTTCACAGCTGAGGTTGTGAGTGACCTAAGGACATTTGTAAAGCACACTGACACCAGAGAAGACAAATGTGATGCTGATCAGCTCCCGTGCATTGTGGTTAATGAGCCTTAAGGCAGTGAAGCCCTCTGGTTATCACTGCATTCCTATGCATTTGCATTGCTCTGAGCACAGCATTAGGAGCGCATTCCACAGGGGTTATCGGGGCTGTGCCCTCCAGGGATGGTTGGGGTTCTCCTACCATTCGGTTCCCGCCCTGTTGATCTCTTCCCACCAGCACTCTGTCGGCTCACCCAGGCTCTGGGATGCTGGCATGCAGGCATAGTTCCACAGTCTGTCAGAGCCTTCCTTCTTGCTGAAGACACTCCTGACGGCCACGATCACCTGCCCGTGGGGGCACTGGAAGTTGAAACCTTGCCGGTACACATTGACCCATTCATCGTTGTCTCCATAATTATAGGGACCGTAGTTATAGTCACTGTACTGGCCCCATGCCACCGTCACCAGAGGCAGGAACACACAGAGAAGGAAAATGTCCATCCTGAAGATGTTCCTGGCTGAGAATTGCCCCTCTGGTTTGTTGGGCTGGCCCTTTTATATTGCCTCTAACATTTGGCTTCCAGATGTTATGTTTTCAGATCCAAGTGCAGTGTGTCATTGCTTAACAAACCTTCTCTGAGCTACAGAGACGTCCAATTACTTTTAAGGTGGAATTCTGCAAGTACAGTAAGACTGCAGTCCCTAAGAGCAGGGTCTTCCCACCAGGGCAAACCATCTGTGATCCTTTACTGCAGAGCTACTGTACACAGCAAGCTACAAATCATAGAGGAGCTGGCACAGACATCCCAGTTTCATCCCCAAGACAGCAGTTAAATTTTAAAATTACTTTATTTGAAATTAAAGCTCTGTTTGAAGTTGCCATTTTCCATCATTAGTAACATGAAATCAAATGTGATCCTCTGTGTGTGTCACGGTCCTCTTTTTCCTAAATGTGTGTGTCATGATTCTGCCAGTGCCTGGAAAGAAGGGAATTGGGCAAGGTGAGAGAATTCAGTGCTCCTGTTGAAAAAACTCCTTTAGAACTTTTGGGTTGGTTTGGTTGGAGGGAAGGTGGAGCCCAAATGACTGAGACTCTGTCTTGGCATGGAAACAGCCCACCCTGAGAATCAGGGCATTGGCTTCCTCCAAGCAGAGCTGATTTTGCTGTGACTGTGTGTGAGCTCTGTGAAACTGTGGACTCAGCAGATGCTTTAATTTGAGGATAAAGTACATAAGCAAGATACAATGAGAAAAGCTTCATGCATGAGCCTACTGAAATCTTTGATCAAGGGCCTTGAAGATATCTTGATTTTATCATGGGCTAGGAGCACAAGGCTGCTGCTGAGGAACTGCTGTGTTGCAAATTCAAAACCTGACTTGCCACTTGGAAATTGTTTACATGCAACACCCTTAGGCAATTTCTTTATCAGGAACCCACTCTTTTCAGGAAAGTCTGGAATGGTGTACTTGATCCATAGAAAATTCTGGGACTTGAGCATGTTTTAGTAAATCCAAAGTCAATCTAACATAATCTACATATGCCTATGTTGCCTCTGCTGTGTTACTAATAAAATGTGTGACCCTTGGAGCAGCTCCAGATTCAGATTCTATCTCTTTTAGTGAAATCCAGAGACTGCTTCTTGCTGCAAGCTTCTTCTCAAATCTTTTTACAATCTCTCTTCCACATTTGGACCATGCACAGAAAAAAGAAAAAGAAGGGGAAAAAAAGATTTTATGAGCTTTTATTCATTTGCTGGTACTGACAGAAAGACTTTTGATGGTCACTGGACTTGTTCCTCTCTAAGAATTTCCAAACACATCTTCCCTGGTCATTTTTTTTGCAGGAGCATAAGCATCCCAGGAGGCAGGTGCATTTACTGACAAATCTCAGAGCTCAAAATTGTCTCCAGCCTCATCAGCCAGGTGCTTTTGTGCCTTTAGCTAATAGCTTTTCTTGTAGCAGAGCCTTGCTCAACAAAACTGTAAGTGGGGCTGGCTCTTTTCCAGAACAGTGCAGCCACATCTCGTTGTCTGTGCTCACAGCCGGGGCAGATCCACAGGCACCAGGCAGGGGAGAGCTGCTGCTGTGGCTCTGCCTCACCTCCAGCTGCAGCAGCCCCAGATGCCTGGGGAAGAGGGCTGTGGAGACAGCAGAGAAGAGCCCTTTCCTGCTCTAGATCCTAGGTAACAGTGGGGTACACAGGTACCCAAAGTCTCAAGAGAGTGGAAATTTAAGATTAAAATCCCCTGTAGTTATCTGATGAGCACCAGAGTGCATGAGCTGCACAACCTCACACGGGTTTTTCAGCTAACTCAATGGTGTATTTTTTTCCCTCTTACTTCCTTAAATGCACAGTCACATCTGGGAGTACTGCACATGCTGTATATGCCTAAGAGGCATTCTGGAAGAAGTTTTAGCAGGAAGAACCGCATTACCATATACATATGATCTTCACCTCACATAACCCTGTATAAGCACCATTCCTTGTTACAAGGTTCTTACATAACCCACAGTATTACAGGCAGGAGGGGAGGAGAAGGTGGAAGGAAGGATCTGTGGAGTGGGCAGTCTTTTGCCTACCTCTGACATGGGTGTGAAGCTTTGAGGTGTCTGTTTTCAATTCTTACATACAGTCTACCCTGCCTGATCACAGTTAGTGGATAGGGTGGCACTTCCATGCTGCACTGTGATCAAGTAGTGGCTTGGTTGCTCTTCAGGGAAGATAGTGAGCACAGCAGATGTGGAACAACAACTCCCTTTAGCAGCTGTGGCAGTTTAGACATGTCCTGGCCAGCCTTGTTCTGTTCTGGCCACTGAATCAAGCACAATAGTTCAAAAGCCAGTGGCTAGAAGAGCTGCAAACTAATCTGCAGCTTGCTGTCTTTGGTTGTCTTCTGCTACAGTTTGCAATGCAAGAAAACCCTGATATTTAAAAATCAGTCCCTCTCTGAAATTACCTACCCTTTAATTTGACTTTAAAAACATCAACTGCTTGCTTTGCATACCCAATCTTTGGAAAAGCAGGAAGAGTCAACGAAGTAGTGAATATGAGGTGCTATGAGCAATCTTTCATTATCAGTTCCTTGCTGTGGCATCTATACTGTATGGTAATCTTTTTTCCTCAGCAGCTCTGAGAAATGTTGCATTCAATTCACACAAAAAATTTAATTTCTGTCCTGCCCAGTGGTGACAGATAAAAGTGATTATTCTTGATACTGTCTCCCGGGTCAAACTCTGGAGTTAGCTCCACTTTTCGCACAGTTTAGATTAAAGAGAAATGTTCTTTCCAACCTGAATTATTCTGTGTTTGTCTCCTGCTGAAGGTACTACATGCACCATTACCTAGTGATGCAGGTGTTATTAGTGCTTTGGAGCCATCAGAAGAAATGCAGCAGTATTCTCTCACCATTACATGATACAGGCATGAAATGCAGAAAGAATTTCAGTGTTTTAATTAAAATCACAGATGCAGAAGGATTATTTGAATGAATAACAGTAGCCAACCCAAGCTCTATATTAAAATAGGAGAAAGAATGGTGAACTTTTATTTATTATTTGGCAAACACAAAAATATTAGAGCTGCAAAGAGAAAAGTGAGGGTTCAGGCTTGGTCAGTGACAGGTACAACTAGATCTGTGTCTACAAAACTACATGCAAGTATTGTCATGTGGTTTTATTGGAGTATCTGTGCTCTTTAAGTTTCTGTGCTTGCAAAGGACTGGCTCATGGGCAGCCAGTGTTTACCCCACATTGAGGGCAGAAGGAGCATATGAGGGTGTTGTCTCACAGCACTTCACCATTTAGATGCACAGGAGAAATTTCATCTCATACTGCTCAGGACTATGGCCAAAAGTGAAGCTTTGCATTTTGGGCTGGTGAAGGAGGCTGAGTGTGCAATACTGAGCCCTGAAATCCTCTGTACACAAAACAGGTATTGCAGAAGCATCCCAGCAGCAGCAGCAATATATGTCTGCTTCCAAGCTAATGAGCTGCACCGTGGCATTTCACTGTGAGGAGAAAGTGTTTTTCATGACAGCTCATAGCATCACTCAGGTCACACACTGTGAACATATTTTCCATATTTTATTGCACACTGTCTCAGTGTGATGCTGGCAGTTCTGAGAAAGCACAGTGGCTTGGATGAGTCAGGGAGGCTGCATGATCTGGGAGCTGTAAATTAAATTCAATTACAGATTAAATTTTCTATCATCTTTGCAGAATGGCTTTTATATATATGTGTTCAAAAACATAATAAAGGCACCTCAAATCCTGCAACTTCTAAATACAGGAAATACATACATAGACATATATATATATATATATAAGCTTCCTGCATAGTCAGTTATCATAAAAGTTTGAGGATTTGGGGTGCTTTTATTATGTTTTTCCAATGAGATTTTAGAGATCTTGGTATTGTGGAGGACAAAGCTGCTGAAAAACTGCTTCATAAGGGGTAAAGATATATCCTAATCAACTTTTTAGCTCAGAGTAATGTTTATGGTGAAGGCTAGAGCTCATTTGTCAAGTTTTCCTGCTAATAATGATGCATTTTGTATCTCTGTTCACTTGATGCTCTCAAAGTATTTTGATTAAGCCTTTTGAACCACCTTTTTGAAAACCAGGAAAAGTTAAAACCCTTTCTACAGTGGGTCCAGTGATCTGCCCAATGTCCACCAGTAGCTCAAGGATAAAAAGAGATTTTAGATTTCATCATCTAGACTAGAGTTTAAAATCCTACTCCAGTCCTGGGAAAGCACACATTTTCCCAACCTTTTCCTCCTTCTACTTCCCTACAGAAATGCTGGTTCAGCTTCTACGTTGTGTGGCTCTTATCATGTAAAAGGGGAGCTACTGCTTAGGATACTGTGATACTGGAGGACATTGCAGACCTGTTTTCTCCTTGGAAGTGGCTGTGGAAAATTCTGATATGATATCACCTGGAATATTGTTGTGGAGGAAAAAAAGTGCTCTCTTCAGTGCTATTTTTCCAAGTTAACATAAGCCTTTGAATTGTTTTTGTAATAGCTTTCTTCCTGCGTGTGCAGTATTAAATTAGGGATTAAGTAATGGAAGCAAACAGGAAAAGCAAAACTTAAGTCAACAAGTCTCTGAGGAAAGGCTAAGAAAACTGCACTGAAACATCAATAAAGAAACAACCGAAACAAATTTTCTCAGTTTGGGAAATGATCTAAATGCCATGATAACTCTTTTACTTATGTGAGTCTGAGATCTATTATTTTGAAAATTTAATTTGCAAGTAAACAGCAAATGACTGCTTCATAGATTAATCATCATTGCTAGATCAGATAATACCCCAAAACTGCTCAAAAGCAACAGTCACAAACCTTTGTGGCAAACTTTCCCCATCTTGCATAAAGGTCTGAGTAGGGAAAAGTTGGATACTGGAAAAGAGCTGAGTTGTGCAAGGAAAGGCACTCTTATGAACAGCAGGGTTAGTACAAATATTCTTGAATGGTGACCAAGAATATTCTAGTGTTAAATAACCCAAGAACCAATTGCCATCATCATAGACTTCCACAGATCTTTCCACAGAAGTAATTTCAAATAGATTTACTAAGAGATATTTAACCAGTTCTGATACAGCCATTCTTCAAATATGGACATGAGGAACTTGGTAACTTGACTATAATGTACATATTGTAAGAAGGCATGCATTATTTATGAACAGAAATATATGCTTTTTTCATTGTTGTTCAGACCCACTAAAATTGAACAACCTCCTCTATGGCTTACTCCTAATCAAATACAGGCTGTTGTCAGAGCAGAAGTATAACTGCTCCTCCCCAGCCTGCTCTATATACTGTAAAAGTTGCCCTGTTGTAGTAACTCTTACCATTTGTGTTAAAAAATTCAATCCCTGAAGTTGTGATTCCAGTGACCCTTGCAGGATCCTTACAATAAGGAAAAGCCAAGTTGAGAAGCGTTTGCCATTACAGCTTCACATGTCAGGACAAGGCACTTTTCCAATCACATGTTACTGCTAAAAGCAAGGTATTTTTTCCTAGTACTTTTTGCCAACAAAGTCTGTTCTTATTGCTGTAGTTGCTATTACCACTATCTCCTTTGGCATATTAGTTTGAAATCCATACCAAATCTTCAGCTCCAGTCCTGTATTAAGCCTACACAGTCAGGGGATGGTGTCTGAAGGTGAAGCTGCCAAAAGAAATTTAAAAAACCTTGAGGATACAGGAAATTCAGGGAGCACTGATTCAGGAGAGAGCCAGATGCTTCAGGCTGAGTCAGTGCTGAACCTCCTCACAGATTTGCAGGCTGCATTTTGCCGTGACCTTTTTATAAGTCAAGCTGAGTAACTTAATCCCCTTTTCATCACTCATCCTTTTTGCACGTGCAAGTGTCTGTGAGGGCTTTAATATAAAAATTTATATTAAATAATAATGTAATAGTTATATTTAGTCTTTGAGCTAAATTCAAACTTGGCTATCGCTGTGCTTTTGTTGATTCCCACCTGATACAGCTGAAGAACTTTCTTGGAAGAGCAGTCATCCTCAGATCAGCAGAGACAGAAATGTTCTAAAACTTTATGACTCCACCAGAAAGAGACTTTTTCTCCAGTGGTCTCATTCGATATTTGAGTGCAATTGCTACTAAACTTAATACATAAGGAATTTTGTATATGATAAATGACTTTCTGTTTTTCAACTTGTTTCAAGTTTGGCCTCAAAAAGTGTAGCTTCAGCTGATTCTTGAAACCTTGAGAAAGTCTGTTGAGGTAAAACGGGCAGGAAAAATGTTACATTTAAAAGTAGAAGTTACAAAAAGTAATCACAGTTTTATTGAGGTACTCTTCATATTCTGGGAAGAGATACAACAGAGGCTCCACCCCCATTTTTTAAAATTTTGAAAGTCCAACACAAAGCTTGTTTCCATGTAAGGCTCAGTTACTTTTATTTCCGTTGAATCCATGGGACAACTTTTGGCAAAGGCCACAGCAGACGGATGTAGTATTTTCAAAATCCATGGTCTACTGACCTGGGGCTTAACATGGGCAATGTTTTCCAGGGATGTGACTGTAGGTGTCCAACTGAGCAGTGTCAAGAGATCAGTCAGCTGTGATGCTTGTTGAGGAAACCATCCATTGTGGATGGGGAGTGGGTTTCACCCTCAGAGAATTTTGGGATCATTAGAAAATTCTCACATGGCTTTCTCCAGCATAGTCTGTCACCAGCAGTTCATAACATCACTGGTAAAGTGCTGGAGGGGAAAATCTGAACTAATCACTCATAATAACTCTGCACAGACCCATGGGATAAGTCTGAGGTCAGGGCTGATCTGATCGTTTATGTGAGAATGGCAGTAGCTGTAATTCACTTGCTGGTCATGGGAACAGGCTGAACCAAAGCCAGTTTTTTTTCTGTGCTACATAAGGGGAAAAAGAGCTGACAGAGTGACTTAAAAGTATCTCAGTTTTGCATGCAAAGGACCCTATCTCTGCATGACCTTTCAGGCCGTGCAAAGTGAATGCTGAGTAGGAACACTCAGAATTTTATTCCAGTTTTGTGCTTTCTTTGTGTAGGCTTCTTTGTGTCTAAATAAAATCTTAAGAGTTCATCATGATTTTGCCTTAACAGTCACTAAAGTCAGGTCCTGTCTGGCAGCCCATGTTATGTGGGAAATGAAATTAAATGCTTATTCGGTCCCTTTTGGCTGTGTGCTTTGTGAATTTGGTTAGCTGGAGTGACACTGAAACCCAGCTCCTGGCACCCCCATCCATTTTGCATTCTAGTCATGAAAATTATTTCTCTTTACTGCTTTGCTTTTGAGATGCTGCAGATGGTGGGGGGAAGAAGTGGGGAGAGAGGAAGAGAAGATCTGGGGAAGGGGCTTCTGCACCCTGCCACTATAATTCAATGTGATCTGACCTTCTGGATTTTCAACCGTGCTCAGCCATCCATCACTCCTCATGTGACTGTCACCTTATATTATTGTAATTAGCAATTGCCAGCCCAGAGATTTGAAGAGAAAAAGTCCCAGAAGCTCTCTGCCAATTTAGAATTAACCCAGTCATTACAGGACAGATTGTCCTGCTCCAGAAGTAGCCCCTTGGCATTTGCAGTGAGATAATAGCACGGTCCTGCGGTGGTATCCGGTTCCTTGGCTCACCCTGCCATGTTGTCCGTGTGTCCCCCCAGCTCCCAGGCTGCTTCACCCTCACTCCTCCCCACCTGCCAGCCCTCTTTGCTGCCTGTGAGAGCTGCAGCTGCCAAGGAGGGTGCTCGAGCCGGCAGTCCCAGAGTCTGTGGGCGGATGATAAATTCGGCTTTCTGTGCTTGTGCCAATTGAGGGCTGTCTGCTCAGCCTCAGAAAAGACCCTGAGGTTCTGTTTCTGCTCTTCCCCTCCTCCTGGGACTCATCCCCCTGTGTCAGCACTGCAGAGCAGAGAGCCACCGAGGTCCCTGCCTGTTTTTGTGCCCATTGGCTCGTGCTGCTGCCTAAGACTCCCTGTCTTTGTTGCTGTGAGTGTCTCAGCCAAGTGGACGAAAGCAAGGTCAGATCTGCCTTCTCATGCTACAAGTTCCTCACCTTTGCTTACAAACTTTCTCCAAATGTGATTGGCAGCTGCTGTTGCCAAGTCCCTCTTTACATGGCATTTACAGATTGTGCTTCATTGTCTTTTATGCAGGGGCTGGCTGGAGGTCATCCTTGTTACTTTGTTCAGCTAATTAGGTGCATCTCCTGCCCTGCTGCTGTGCAGAGGTGACAGCACTGACAGCTCCCTGGAAGGTTGCCTTCTCCTGGGAAATATCTGGGGTTGGAGACAGAAAACTGAGATATGGAGAGTGTGACAATATCTGACACCCAGTCTCTGTGGTCACTCTAACTGTTCAAACAAATACAACATAGTCAGGTATTGAGGGTGCTGTTAGTCCTGCAGTTCAACTGAGTGGTGAACTATTTCACTGAGTGTGGCAGGCGGGTTTGACAGAGCCCTGGCTCACATACCATTCTGATAGAGTTTGCATATAACCAAAACCTTATTTGCATAAGCCATTCTGCCCTGTTGTGTCAAGGCACAGCTTTTTTTTTTTACTCTGACATTCACAAAAGCTGCCCCCCCTAGTCCTTACGGATAAGGTGATGCCCTTTTTTTCTTTGCAGTAGTTCTGCACTGCATGGATTAGTTCTGATCAGTGGTGTACTTTTCTCCACCCTCTTGCTCCTGCAAACAATTGCAAAGTCCACTATGGCTACGAATTGTCTTCTCTTCTTGTAACCTCTCTGGGAGGCTGGGCCAGAGCAGCTCCTGCTCATCACCACAAGAAGTGCAACTGAGAGCCCCTGACACAAGATTTTGTTATTTAGTATTTATATGCTTGAGCCATGAAGTTTCTGAGCCTGCTCTCAACCTTCACATGTATTTTCCTTTGCACCACACAGTTTACTGAGCCTCATGCCCACCCACACAGCAGGGCAGGTTTGTATGAGCACTCTTGTACTTTGTTGGTGTGCCTGACACCGCACAGTAACTGTGTACCAGCAGTAATTGTGCTCATCCAGAAGCAGCAAAGTGCCTACACAGCTATTGCTGCCTTAAGCTTTTCTACTTGCATCAAATCCCCATGGTTTCTCAACCACATCTGCAGAATAATGTATCTTTTTCTTTCTGCTGCATTCTTGGTTGTTTTATCACATTAAGGGCTCAGAAAACTTCATTAGGGCAGTGTGCTCCCTGTGTCTCTTCTCATCTTCAGTACATTTACAACCACAGCTCATCATGAGAAAAGGTTATGTGGAAGAGTAGCGTTGAGAGTGCCTAACCTTTGTGCTATTGTGGTTTATACACAGAAATGAAGAGAAAATACTTGCCAATAAATGGAAAGATAGACATGGAAAGAGCAAAAAAGAATCAGCAGAACTCTAAAAAATGTCTGGAAGCAAAGTTGTATGTTTGGGCTATTCATAAGGTGAGGCATGACAGCCACTAGAGAATGGTATGTGTTGTACTTCATGACTGCCTTCAAGGGAATATGACAAGATTAGGAGAAATTTCTGCTCATTACTTAAATGCCCAGCTACATTTTATGTCCACACAGCACAATGCAAAGTGTCAGTCCTCATTGGTTTAGGAGCTCAGGATTTAAGCTAACTGGAAATGCCTGTGGGTAAGTCTTGCACTGTGGGATTGAGCTGCTTCTGTAGCCATACCCACTGACTCTTTCTGGTCAAGAACAAAAAATGGAAGAGTTTGTCTACAGTAGAAATCAAATACTTGGCTCTGGCCAGGAAATAAGGGCCAGAAGTTGTTGTTCTGCTAAGTATGGGCAGCAACACCACACCATCCTCATGTTGCAGTGGACACAGCATAATTCAGGTTGGAATACACCTCTGGAGGTTTCCTGATCAAACTGTTGTTCAAATCAGGGTTGGTTGAAGATCTGACCAGATTGCTCATAGCTTTATCCAGTCTTGAATATCTCCAAGGATGGAGAATGCACAGCCTGTCATTTTTCCACCTGCAAACAAAAAGCATGAGCTATACAATTGTAATGTAATATTTTTGTGACCAAAGGAACTTGGTAACAGAATCAAAGCTGCTACTTGAGCACTCCTTGCTCTGTAGCTCTCTTTATCATTATCCCTTCAAAGCATGATTTTGAAAAGGGTATATTTTTCACTTTAGGAGTTATGTCCTGTCAGTGCCATTAGAATGCTTAGCAACAGGGATGCAGATGCATGCCACACATGCAGTGAAAGTCAGACTCTTTCCCTGCCTATATTAGAAACATTTCCCAGCTCTCACCTAATTATTTTCATGATGAATCCAAAACCCAAAAGGCAATTAAAAGGAGTGCACCAGTGTTCTTTTATGTCAGCAATAGGTTAGACTAATTGCCTGTGAAACTATCAATGTCCCTAGCCCAGTAGTGCTGCAGCTCTCCAGATGGCAACCTTGCACCCAGTAAAAGAAATGTGCTAATTGCCAAAACCCCTTTTTATATCATCCTTCCAACAATATTATTGTTAGGTGTATTTAAACCTAAGCTTCAGAATATCAACAGTCCGGCAGTAGTTGCTGGTTTAGTAAATCCTGGAATCTTGGGTTAATAAATCTCAACACACTGGGTTTAGTCATAGCTCAAGATAGCTCTGCCACTCTGCTGTTCTGAATCCTTAAACAAATTACTTTGTTTCTTCATATTCCTGCTTGGCCTTCTGCTCCTTTTGGTATTTCTGGCCTGATGCTGTAAACTCAGTTGTTAAGTTACTGTGTCATTATGGATTTTACCATTGGCATCTTGCAACCTGAGGCAAATACCCATGTTCTCCAGCTATTAACCACTGTAGCTTGTTTCTTGCTCTCTGTCTTTTCACAGGTGAGCTCACAGTCTTATGTTATTGTGGAAGAAGATGGAGAAAAAAACCTACAAACTATTCAGCAAAAAACAAAAGCCCATTTCTTAGCCAATGTTTATAATAACTGTTATGGACCCGACTCTCTCAATATAAGATTTCCTGACATTAAATGAACTTGAAATTTACATATGCTTTTATTTCTTCCAAGAGCATTGTGTGATTTTTTTCCCACTTGAAGTGCTGTTGTACTCTGAAAATTGTTTTTAATATTGGCACTATGGGGGCTCTCTATTTATTCTGTCAAATTTACTCAGAGCAAAAACCTGTGGTTTGACAGCAAGAAACTCTCTGGCTTTTGTGATCTTTGGATTGTGGTGGAAAAGGCTTTTGCTAACTCCTAACACTGCAGACCCAGGTGTCAGAATTTTCCTGAACTGTGCAGAAGTGATGGGGAGTGATGAAGGAGAGCGTGACACACCGTGCTGAGAATAGACTGTGCAGTAAAAGCAGGGACAGCAGGCTTCTCTCCCGTGTCCCTCTCTTGCTGCTACAGAGGATTGATGACGTTGTAACAGGCTTTGCTGTGAGCTGAATATGAGAAGAATTCTTCCCAGACTGGAGTACAATCAGCATTTTTGCTGCATTGGCTTCATTGCTTCGCTTCAGTACTCCAGTGAGCTGACTGGCAAGATCCCAAGCTGCATGCTGAGATCCCTGCAGCGCTGCAGGCAAACGAGTGCCCAAGCTGCAGAAATAATGAAATAATGTACCTCGTAAGTGCTCTTCACTTAGTCAGAAGATTCCCTGAGGAACAGCAAAATCCTGGAGAGGATGTTGCCAAAATTCCTTCTTTGCTGTCTCCACTGCAGAGGTAATAATTTGCATAAAGTTACTGCTCACCAAATTTCGTGATACAGCCTCCCCCCTCCACACCAGAGAACTGCTGGCTGCTTTCATACACAGACACAGATGCAGATTCCTACAAACATGAGGCCAGGATGATGGATCCCTTATCTTTTCACCAAGATGAAACCCAATCAGAAAAAGCAATTTCATTGCTGTATCTACATCTCTTACCAGCTTGCTCTATCCTTTACTGTCTTTTGCTTGCAGTCTAAATACAAGGCTCTGGGGTAAGGATTATTAGGTGTTCACAATGCTGAACACAATGAGATCCTGATCTTCTCTCATCAATCACTATCACAATCACATCAGCATTTATTTATTTACAGTGTCTGTTCTTTCAGTAGGAAGGTCTGCTGGGACCTCAGTGGCAATAAGGAGAGAGTGTTGCTTTTTTCAGCCATGCCTCCTTTTAAGAATATAAATGGCATAGCACTTTATGGCACCCAAAATGACACTTTTCCACAGATACCACTGATTATTTTTCGAGTTGGCTTTTTCCTTTTATGCCTAACTGACACTTGTTTACACTGTGTATTTAATAGTTTTCTGGCACTTTCCATGTTAGAATCTTGGGGTACAGAAAAATTGTGTCTATTTTACAGACATGGCAATCCGAGGAAAAGCATGGTGAGGTTTACCTGTCATCAAAGTCATGCACTGACTTTATAACAAAACTGGCATTTTAAAAAACCTCAGCAGTTCACCACCATTTCTTTCCCTGTTTTTAGCCATTCCCACTCTTCATGCCTTCTCTCCCTCCTGTCTTCCTTTTCTGCTACCATTTTGCTAGTGTCTTGTCCCCTCTTTCAGCAGGTCTTATCTCTGAAAGAGGGGTTTGTTTTCCATATTTCTGAATCTGGATCTGATACCCAAAAACTTCATATGCCATGCAGACCTACTCACTGCCAGTCCTGCTTCTCTTTCATGTGCTAACAGGTAGGAAATTCCAAAGCGAACTCCCAGCTATTTCAGGGACCTTGGACACTGACAGTAATTCTTCTTTCTCCTGTTTTTGTTTGTTTGTTTGTTTGTTTGGTGTTGTTTTGAGGTTTTTTTCTGTGGCCCATTATAGTGCTGGCTTTTAACTTGGTTATGGGCCATTAGTATTTTGGTTTATAAACAGGTCATTCTGAAATGTGGAGCCTGCAGTGTGTACAGACGCCAGAACAGTTTTCTCTGGGACTTTCTGGACTCTATCTTTTGTATGACTATGTGCAGTAGTATGTGGGGATACAGCACATCTTTTATCAGCCTCTATTTCAAACAAGGCTCCTCATAAAAATTTTCTTTCAGTATTCCCACATTGAAAAAAGTCTCCAGATTCTTTCTGGATGAGATCTTCAGTGTTTCCCAGCAGTGCACCCCCCAAAAAGGACAATTACCTGTGTATACAACAGCTGGTTTAAGGGGTATGTTTAGGGTTTGAGTGAGGTTTTCTGGTTGGTATTTTTTCCTCTTTACCTTAAAAAAAAAAAATAAAACCTCCATAATTTCTGCATGTGGTTATTTTAAAAACTTCTGGGCAATGTACTCTGTGAAGTAAGAATAGTCAGTTCAAAATTCTAACTTTTATTGATGTGGGCAGTTTTTATATTTTAGACACTGTGTAAATGTCTTTTCTGGATAGATTTGTTATCCTGTTTTTAACACCTTGAAACAAGGGGGAGCTGCTAAGGAGGATGGGAGGCTCTTTGCCAATATGAGGACACCAAGGGAGCTGTCTGCCAATTTCAATAAGAGAAGAACAATTTTTTTTTTTTTGGTTTTCACTCCTCCCCTCTTTCCTAGTGCTCCTACTCCCTTACATTCACTCCTGGATAGAGGTAGGAGTTCAGTCTCCAAACTGAATCAATTCTTACTCCCTTCACTGAGGTTGTCAGCAGAGCAAGGTTAAGTGTCAACTATGTTTTTGTGTTGTGAATAGCTCTTCTATCTGCACTTGCTTGATATAAGCAGGCTTTCCCCTTGAATCCTGCTCAATGCAACATACACGCTGCAGATCACTAAAGCTGGGATTAATTGGCTTTACAAAGCTTCCCTAAAGTGACTTATTTCTCCCTTTTTCTCTCCTAAAAGTGCCACAAGGTCTTGAAACCTGTCTTTTATCTGAGTGTGCTCAGAGGAAAAAAAAAATCTTGATTTTAAAGACCTATTTTTCTTCTCACTTGTTTTACATCTGCCACTAGTTATCTGTATGAACAAGGCACGGCGAAACAGCCATAAGAAAGAGTAACCCCATATGAAAGATGATTGATCTGTCTTTACAGCAGGTTCCAACTAGCTCTACCCAAGAAAACCATCACTGACTGGAGTAACAACATGGCTGGGAGAGTCCCAAGGGATTTAGCCAATTCCAAGTGGATCAGCAGCCTCATATAAGATAAGATGGTCTGGTACTGGTGGAAATGACCTCCTAGTGAGCTATTTTCCACAAGAGTAGAGACTGTCACAGTGTCTGTGCCACTTCTTGCTAGATGCCAGTAACATTCTGCCTTACTCAGAATTTCCCAAACACTCTTCATTTGTAGAAGCAATCTTCTCTTCTTTTTGCCCTTGACTCCTGCTAAGTAAATAGTAGTTACTGTACTGGGGGCGAAATTTACCCTGGTTATGGAACAGAGAGTATACTGGAAATAGCAAGTCATGCTATTGGATGGAATGATGAAACTTGCTCCTGTTGCATAAAAATGGCACCATTTCTATGCAGGAATTACAGCCTAGAGGTGGAGTATTAATCTGCTGAGAGGAACTTCTCATCAGCTTGGAGATCCATGTATAGGTGACAGAACATCTAAAGCTGGCCTCTTGTTCCCCCTTAAAGTTTCAAGTGCACTTCAGCTTTTGAAGCTAACCCATTCTGCTGGAGGACTGCCTAGCCTTGATTTGGCTTCCCTCTTTCTCTGGATTCCTGCCACATAAGAGATGTTAGCTACTTTGGTTGTGTTTTAGAAACATGGAAAATGTGGCTCATGTAAGCTTATGATAATGGATTGCTGGACTTTTCAGGCTGATGTTATGTTTTGTATTCTGCATTTCATGCTCAAGAATTTCCCTTGTGTAAACCTCACCCCTGTTGTTTGCTTGCAAAGAGAAGTCTTTTGGAGAGGGGGCAGGATTTGCCAAGAGTAGGAAGGGAAAGTGGTTTGCCATGAAAGGTGTGACATATTCTGTACCTCACTGGTGCTTTGCAGCAGAATCCTGTTTTGCTGCTCTCTGATATCCTCTTTTGCTGAATTTTGACTGATATTTATTAGTGCTTAATCACCATTCTGCAGTGCCTGAGCCATCTCATGGCTTGTTGAGGTTCCATGACCATGGCATTGCAGTCCACAGCCGCCTTGGTTTTGTGACATCAGAGGGAAGGAAGCTGCCTGACAGAAACACTCTCACTGGAGCTTCCAAACACACAGCCACCACAACTCCTACCTCATTGTGGGTAAAGATATACTCAACAGGTAACAGGTGTGGAAAAGATATTTTATTTAGTAAAATGACATACGTGTTTCTATGTCCCACTTTGTATTTAGATTTATATGTGTGTGTCCCTTCAAAATTAGAGACTGTCAGGGATTATGTGCAGTGCAGATGTTGAAGTGCAGGATTTTATTTCGAGGTCATTGGGCATATTGCAAATTTCTCTCTTTATCTCAATCATGGGCTACCCACCTCCCCACTGCTTACCTGCCTAACTGTGGATGTGCTAAGGTAATGTATGGATTCACAGTTTCCCTTTTCCTTTCTTCAGGTGTGACTTCCTGCCAAAGGTATGGCAATATCTTGGCATCAGAGTGGCTGAAGGGAAAGAGGGTTGGCTTAAGAGCTGCAGAGCTGACTTGTGAGACAGTTCCTTTTTTGTTTGGCCTTTGCTTCATTCAAATGCTTCAGCCATTTTTAGTTGGTTGAGCAATGTCAAACATCTCAGGTGGACATCAAGATATGAACACAGGCAAGAGTGGTGAAGTGCACAGCTCCTGTCCCATGCTGGGGCCCTAATTGCTCTAAAGAATTACACGCTTTGTCAAGTCCTGTTTGTAAGTCCTCTCTTGATTCAGTCTATTTTCCACCAGGGGGAAGTGAAGGTGAACTGCTTAATTTGCATAGCACTTGGAGGTAAAAATTTTCAGAAAAATTAAGGCCTTGACATGATGATTTTTATATGTATGTGGATGTCTTGTCAGCCCATGGTTGTCCTACAGAGACAGCATTTCCCTGAATGTCTAGGTTATGGCCATGTGCACAGAGTGTATGGAGTGCTTTTGGTTTCTGGTAAGATGAAATGCCCTTAATACAAATCCTGTCCAAACAGAAATCAAGAGCAAAACTGCTAGTTACATCTGAGGGTGCAAAGTATTACAAAACCTAACCTTCTAGAAATACTGAAGTCTGGACAGACCAGCTTTTTCTGAGGTGCTAGTAATCTCATTTCTTAACCTTGTGTGCTGTGAAAACACCTTTTGTTTTAGAGACAGGCTTCCCATGGTGATCAGGTCAAGGACAGAACATTTGATAAGAGAATTTACAGCTCTGTGGGATGAGGCCATAATGCTCTTCTTTGGGTAGAGTAGGGTGTCATGGAAAAATCCTGAAGCATCTGTCTGAAAAGGTTAGGGAGAATCGCAGTTCCAGGTCTGGGATTCAGCTACCCTGCTGGTTTTTCATGGTTCGTATTCCAAGCCTCAAGTGGGATCCTGACAGAGGCATACGGTCATTCTGCCTCTGTAGAAGATCTGAAACTGCAGGCTGGCATTTCCCTGACCTCACAGTGGTTCCTGCTGCTGTGTTTTGTGGCATCAGCCCATTTCAGCAGCAGCATTATGTTAAAGGATACCCAGAGGCCTCCTTGTCAATCACAGGGAGCTGAGCTTTATTCCCAGACACATCATTCCTGCCCACAGCCAAGGTCTGAAATAAAGCTGGCTGAGGAGAATTGCTCAGACATGCAGGTCATGGGGCAGGCCAGAATCTGTGAATCAAAGGCCAGCTGGGAGTGAGTCAGCCCCAGAATTTCTGTGAGACTGACATTTGAAGATGAGGACAGAGGAAGACAGGCCATGAGTGCACCAGTAACCCTTGTGTGTGCACATCTGTGCCAGTCTGTGGGTGAAATTCTTGCAGCTGGGTAAGAATTCTGCTGCCATGCTTGGCAGACAATGGGGGTAGCTGGACTGGCCCTGAGGGTGGGTGGAAAGGACAAAGGAACTTCCCTCCTGAAAAGTGCCCTGACAGGGACTGCACTAGATTTCATGTCCTTTCATTGATTTCTGTGCCAGGCAGCCATGGTGACTGTAGCCATACTTAAAACAAGGTTTTCCTCCTCCTCCAGGGGAAAAGAGAGGCCAGAAAAGAACCACATACACAAGCTAGCTTTGGAGCTGTGCTATGGCTGCTGCTCAGCTGAGGGCCTCTGGACTGAGTTTCTCTCTGCAGCGTGACCACCAGGTTCTTGATACTTGCTGCACAGGGCTGCATGGGATTTGCCTGTGGGAATGGGGGAAATGGTTCATCCTGTGCCAGGCAGGGTAGCATCAACAGGAATTAGAGGAAAACTTGTGTATAAGAAGGAAGCAGGACCCAACAGTTTTGGCCTAAAGCTAAGAAAGTGTATTTCTTAGGAAATAGATTAGTCGCAGTTAACAGGGTCAAGATGAATCATATGGACAGAAGGCAATAATGGGACAGCTTCTACCACAAATTTCCCTGTAGCTGCTTCACAGATGAAGAGAGCTTCAGGATTCATTCCTGGGAACAAAAATGTGAAGTCCTTCTTTTCCTCTTGATTGTAGCAATGTGAATCAGGAGCAAGTCTTTGGATGTCAGTGCCCCTGACATAGTAAAACAGAGGATGAAGGCATATAAATCCATGAGCTAGGAAAGAGAAGACTTAAACATAAACTGAAATGACTGACACAAGAGGCAGTAAGTGCGCAATTCCTTCCCACACTACTATCCAACTAACCTTAAACTTTAGGGAGAATTACTATGTGAGGACTGCTCTGCCCTGTATCCATTTTGGCTCTTGGCTGCTCTGCACCATTGGCCAGCAGGAGAGCTGCTGTGAAGTGCCTGGAATCAGGGTATGCAGCAAAGTACCCTGCTCTTGTCCCAGCACATACCAAAGGATACCTATGGCAGCAGGAACAGCTCTGGAGGAGCAGTCAGCAGCAGGGATTGGTGAAACCTTTTCATTACTGACCCTGAGGACAGGCAAGGACTTGCAGGGATGGGTACTGTTTGGTCTCAGTTGCTAGTTCCAGTTTCCCTCAGTTCTGGATAACTGGCTGCTGAACCTGAAGTTATTTCTAACCGCTTGGAAAAAAATTTACTTCCACTTTCTCCCTGATCATATTGGTTATTTCTTTTTCCACTTTTGTTCATGACAAGGCTGGCTGGATAGCCCAGAGCAGAGCTGTGTGCTCACAGAGCACCCAGGAGAGAGCCCAGGACAGCTAACCCAGCTGGGTTCTGCTTCCATGTGCAACATATGCCTTTGCAAAGAGAGGGTTTGGGATGCTTGTAAGCTCTTTTTGATGCACACAGAAGAGGTGATATCTTCTTTTCTGGCAAATATGTGCTGTCCTAGCTTGTAGCTTTGCCTAATTTCCTATCAACAGCTTCAAGGAGACTCGGATGTGAGGTGTCCACTTTCAATCCCCTGCCTGCGGGAGTTGGAGATGAGGCATGGAGGACAGGCAAAGATACAAGCCCCCTACCTGTCCTCCATTTCCAGTCACCATTTCCTCCTCTTACCAGATCAGGAGACATCTATATTTCATCTCCAGTTCTAATGGAGAATGTCTGCTAGTATTTTCTCATTGACTGCATTCATTTTAGAGAGCAGTCTTGTGGTTTTGGCACTCATTGTGAGCTTCTGTTCCCTCTAGTGGTGGCTGGGCTCTGTGTGAGCCATAACATATAGGGAGTTTGTTTTAGGTTTGAACCAATATTGAAGATCTGATTTACCCTCAGTCTTCGTTATTCATCACAGATGTTCACCAAGAGAACTCGGAGACATTTAATCCAAACTCTGGAGTTTGGAAATAGTCCTTGTGCAGGCTGAACTTCTCCAGCCCTTGTGTGTCAAGCACCAGTCCACCAGCAGGTGTCCCAGAAGCCCACTGGTTTTCACCACAGTAGGCACAGAATCTCTCCTACCTGCTCCTGGAGCTTCTGAAGAGCCATATAGATGCTCTGCCACAAGCAGGACACAGAACCAAATAAAAAGCACAATGAACAGATGAAAAGTGTGTGGATGGCAGGACTGGGTGTGCTGGAGCCAGGATCTTCACCTCCCCACGTGGATCCGCTCCTTGCGGGGGTGAGGAGCCCGCTGTTGCCTTGGTGACTGGAGCCGGCTCTATTAGCACAGCCAGGAGAGCTTAATCCGGTATAGTCCAGAGGATTAAAAACGAGCTTCTGCAGCACAGCACGAGAAGGGTGATTTCAGGCATGACGTCAGGCAGATATCATATTTTGTGTCATGTTTAGACAACACTGGAGTACTGGGTTGAGACGGCTGCTTATCATTCCCCAGTGCTGCAAAGAGAGCATTATCTTTCTCATATTCCAGAAGCCCTTCATCTTTGACAGGGACGAGAACGCCATTGGGGACTACCAGTTCTCTGTTAGCAATACCATCAACAGACAGTAGTTTCTCCAACTCTTGCCGTGGAAGTGAAATCTCTGTCTAAAGGAAAAGCAGTAACAATGCTGTACTAGCTCATGACAAAAGCACAGGAGCATGTGCTAGCACCATCTAGCCAGCATCCCCATCATTGCAGCACCAGCTGCTTCCTTTTCCTCTTTTTTCCATCTTTGAGCTCGATGCGAGTAGTTGTCCTCTGTTTCCAACTACAGCTCTTACTGAGTGTCTTGTATCCTTTGTCCTCTGGCATTATTGAACATCCTCCCTGTCTTTCAGGGAGAGGCTGAGAACTTGCAGGCAAAGCCATTGATTATGCCCCAGTACGTGGGAGACAGGATGAGATGTTCTGGTGGTATCCCAAACCTGAGACCCCTCTGACAAGGGTGAAGACAGAGTATTGCTGCATTCTGCTTCCCATAAGGGCCTGAAATCATGTGAAAATGGCTACAGGGCATGCACTGAAGCACCACTGGGGAAGCTCTACCTCGACCCAAGGCACAGCCCTAAAAGCAGGGAGTTGTGAAGTCACCTTCTCTGCCTGCTGTCTCCTGTTGTGGCAGCCCCAGGCATGGGGCAGCTGGACCCAGCTGTCTCATTTCAAGTCCGTGTGTCCAAAGCAGCAGGGGAGGAGCCAGATGAGCAGCAATTAATTACCTGAGGCAGGTAACCCCAGAGGACCAGGCAGTGCTGTGGGGCAGACACCCTGGCACGCTATGGAGAGCAGTACCCTGCTTCGTGCCATGGAGCCTGTCCTGGCAGCCCACTCTGTCCTGGAGCTCGTCTCCTGCTCTGCCTTTCCAGGGTGTGCTGTGCCTGGGCGGTGACGTGGAGGCAGCACAGCAGCGTGTGAGCCAGGGCAGGATTTCCCTGCAAGCCCTGGGCCCTCGTCCCCAGCGTGTGAAGGTCGCTGGCTCCTGGGTAAATTTCCATCGGATGCGGCACTCTCCCACTGCGACTCAGCATTTCTGACACCCGACTGCAGCTCCTCGTTCTCGTTTGATCATTTTCTTCGTAAGGGGAGCTAACAGCCGTTACTAGAGTGATTTGGCCACCCTCCAACAGTGTGTATATTACTCACACTTTTCCCTGCTAGCAAAAGGGTTTTTTTCCCACTGTCTGGTTGCAGCCTCTTCCTATCTTCATCATTAGATAGCTCAGAAGGTCAGCGCTAAAAGAGAAATCTCTGAGGCTTTTTTTACAACCCAGAGGAAGGGAGGGCCAGTGCTGGGTTAGAGGGAAAGGGTGAGAAGGAATGGAGGGTATGCCCGACTGAATTAATTCTTCACTTGGATAGTCTCTGGTACAGCTGAAAACATGATCCTGGAAAATGTAATATTTATAGAAACCATACTGCCCTGGTTGGGTAAATCTCAAGGTCAGCTGATGATCACTGCAAAAGGACTGGCCAGATACTGCTGCTGTTGGCCTGGCATCTTGAGACCGTAAGACCTCCAATTCAGCACTGAAATCTGCATACAAAATGGGATTCTACTCCCTCTCCCTAACAACCATCTCTCCTGAATGTGCCTTAAGAAGGAAATACACAGCCCAGCAGTGAGGAGGTTCAAAATGCCTGCATGGCTTTTTTTTTTTTCCCTTTTCTTTGAGAACATTAAGCTATTAACTCTAATTCCCTCAGAGCTCAGAGGCAGAGGTCTGCAATTCATTTCACATATAGGGCATCTCTGGAGTTTGCCTGAAGGACCAAGGGCTGGCCTGAAGCCAGTTCTTTAATTTCGGAGCCCTTTCCATTCCTTGAGGAAATTCTGCATGGACATGCTGGATGCCAAAGTCCCTAGAGAGAAAAGAGGAGCAGAGGATTTGTGTTTTCACTCCATCTGCTATATTCCTGCACAAAGACAAGTCCTGGCCTCATCATCAGGTGCACACAATCCTTCCACTGCCCCTAAAAGTACTCACTGTCAAAGAAATTGGTGGTAATGGGGAAAGGTGAGAGCAAGGTCATGCCTGCAGCTATTTCACTCTGCTCCAAACAACTGTCCAGGTCTAAAGAGTGAGGAGTCTCCACTGGAGAAAATGGAGTCAAGGACACACTGTCCTGAGGCAGATGCCCACTTCTGAGACTTTAAAAGATTCTCCCCTTTCAAAACATTAGAAGCAAACTAAATGTGACCTTCATACAGCCTTCCTGAATTGTCTTTCCTGAGCACAGAGCAACATCTTCCCTATTATTTTCTGTTTCTGAAATATTTTCTCCAGTGAGGGTGCTTGCAAGTCTTTAAATTTTGTGTGTGAGGTTAATAGAGTAAATTAGGATAATTATTCATGTCTTCAAGTATTTATTCAGCTGTTAACCAAATACTTGATTGCAGTAGCAGTATTTTAATCCATGCAGCAAGGCAAAGCAATAATAAAAAAAAAGAAAAAAGTCAGGCTGTGAAACAGTGGTCTGCAATAAGAATAATCATGTTGCAGCTGAAACCAGGAGCATGCAAAGCATACAGCAAAGGTGAACTCTCTCAAGAGTAAAAGGCATGAAAGATACATTTTTGCTGTTCATGACCTTGGGCCAGACTCACCTGGGCCACACAAATACTTGTGCCCAGCTGTACTGGAGCGTGTCCTTCAGTGCTCACTCAGGTGAGGCTGGAGGGCTCCCGTGAGCACCTCCCTGCTTCCCAGCCCTGCAGAGAGCCATCCCCTTCGGGGTAACTGGGACCTGGTCTCCATGGAAATACCACAAGTATCACCTGTCCATCAGACTGCACTGAGGTGGATTCATGCCTGGTATGCACTGTCATGGTCAGAGTCAGTTCTGATGTAGAATTTATGAGTAGGGAGCTGGCCAAGGATACACAGCTCAGGGGAAGTTATGGAAAGCACTGGGAGATTAACAGTTTTGAACACAGTGGCTAACAACCTGAACCCAAGTCAAGTTCAATGGCTCATTAAACTCAGGTGACAGGATTCTGTTGGTCAAGGGGAAATGGATGAGGAAAAATGCTGTGGAAAAGCTTAACTTAATGGTGCAGGTGAAGGTGAAGACTGCATGTGAACAAGCAGTGTTGTACATAAACATGTGCAAATATGAAAGGGAGATACAGGGCAAGACAGTTTAAAGCATTTGACCTCCAAATTCCCAGGTTGAACCTCCCTGCTCTAGGAAGGAAAAATTATGTATAGATTTAAAGGTGAGTGCTATAGGGAGAGCAGTGGTTGCTTGTCTCTCTGAAGATTAAAGGCTGCTAGGGTATGAATTCCTAGCCTAGGATGGTCTGTCTTGCTAGGACTTGTGTGAAATTGAATCCGCTCTGGAGAATTCATACCAGAAAGGCTGCAGCTAATACACATGACATTCTCAAGGATTAGAAAGATGATTTTTCATGGGCCAAATTACTTTAGAGACACTGGCACTGTCATATCAAGGTGAATCTTATTATCCATCTGGAATGAGCAGGACAATATGAAAGCACCACTGGCTTATGGAGTATAGAGGCAGCTTACTTGCATGGGAAGAGATGGTTCAGTGCATCAGTGGGAGAGAGACCTGTATGTACACTGCTCGTCTTTAAACTTTAAAAGTAAACTTTAAAATTTAGGACAGAGAACACAGACTGAGCATAGTCTTTTCCTTGTGTTCAGTGTTGTCTCAGCCATGTTTTGGAGGATACAAGATTGGTTCCGAATTAGTGAGGGCCAGGTCAAAGAGGCAAACTATGCATGATGCATCCAAAACAAGCCTCCATTAAGAAATCTACACTGTTTCTCAGCAAATGTTCTAACTTTCTTCGAATGCTTTCAAAAGGAAAATACATTGCCCTGATCTGCCAGCTACCTTGATGATTAATGCAATGCTAAGGCATCAGGTGTCTTCAGATGGCCTCACAGAGGTGTCTGGTAAATAAGAAAGACAAAGCTGTAGCTCAAACATTGTAGAGGCCTTTGTGGTTTTTTTCTCTTATTTTTTAATACTTCTTGTTGAAGAAGAACAGTAGTGTAATTATTATTATGCTTATGTCCCAGCACATGTAATGGAAGTATGAGTAAAATTCTTTTCTTAGGTCTTGTCCTTTGGCTGTAGCACCAACTCCTCAGTCATTTCCTCCTGCTGGATGTGGGATCAATAATAAGTATATACATTTTTAACACTAGAAAAGCTGTGTCCAACAGTGTCAAATAGGCCCTACAGAGAGTGCATGGGTTAGGTTAGGTTAGTTTAGGTTAGTTTAGGGGATTTATAGGTAAGAGGAACATCATCTGTTCATTCACTGCCTCTAACACTGTTTTGTGCCTTTTAAATTATGAAAAAGTCATAAGAGTCTCCGCCTCCTTGCACATTTTTGAAAGAACTCCAAGCAGAATGACCTCCTTCTCGGTTCCCTTGGTGAGAGGACACCCTTCTGCCTACAGTGAAAGGAAGAAAATACTGGCATCTGCTAGTCCAGGGGACATATTTCAGCAGTGGAAGCTTACAGGTTTTGCCTGGTATTTTCCCTCTTCCTAAAGCACATGTTAATGATTTTGACCTTTCTCGTAATTTGATTCCAAAAACAGTGTAGCAGCAGCTGAGCCCTAACATGCCATTTGGAAGATTATTATCACTCTGAAATCAAACAGCTGCTTGTTTGAGCCTGTGTGGAGATCCCCTCACTCATGGAGATCCTCCTCTCTCATCTCTCAGTGCCCTCAGTCCTGGGCCTCCTATCAGGAAGTTCCAGTCTGCTTGGCCAGTGTAAAGGATAAATGTGCTGCCAATTCTTTGCATTTGTGTAGTGCAAAAAAACCTGTAGGAGAGCCAAGATGGTTAAATATACCAAAGGCACCCTTGTACACAGGTACCTAAGATAGAGGGGGCAGGGTCTGTAAAAATTTTTGTTCATGGTGTGCAATTAGTTGGAAGGACATCTAGGCAATCTGCAGAAAGATCAGAAAGTGCTCTCTTCTTGCCTTAAGCAGAAGCTGGCTCATGCAAAAGTTCTCCTTCCAGATCTGCATTTCCTTGGCTCCTCCCACAGTGTGAATAATCCCTAGCATTTCCGTGACTCAGTGGATTTGCTATGGAAATCATGGCAATATTTTCAGAGTCATAGTCTAATACCTGAGCCCCGACAGGATTCGTGCCTCCACATCTCTGGCATTTTGCATAGTTATGTAACGCCTCTTACTCATGGCACTGAAATCAGGAGCGCGTCCGAGCAGTGAGGAACAAGAGAAATTTGGAGCAAAATCCAAACCTGCCTTTCACTCACTCTTGAAAACCTTATCATTCATGTTTGAGTGTGGAACAGTTTTTAAAATGTGATTTGCAGATAGCTTGCTCTGTTGGTGAGTACAACAGGGTCACAACTTCATTTTAAATTTCTTCTTTTTGCATGGCAAAATTCAAGTTACTGTGTAGAAAGTAAATCTGATCGGATACTTCATGAGACTAACGTGAGCATCTGCCTTCATCTTTGCTGTTTCGTTCCCTTTTCTTCCTGTCCCCTTCCCCCTGTTCCATGTAAATGCTTAATAAGAACAGTAGCTGGGAGAGCAGGTGTGTAAGAAAAGCGAAAGAAGTAATCTCATCCATAAAACTCCCTAAGCTCACAGCTGTGTTTCTTATATCAACTGAATATAAAGCTGCTGTCCTTAGAAAACTGATAATAAAAGTAATTTGAGAAGCTTGCTGCTCTGTGCAGAATGGTAGCTGTCCTCAATGCAGTTTCTGGTTGCTCTTGTATGCAAAGTATCCTTTCTGCTGTTTGTTCAGAGGTGCCTCTCCCAGGTTAGACGGAGCATTCACAATGTGTGCAGCAGCCACAGAGCCTCACGAGGGGGTGGCTGCTCTGGGGAGTGGTCACAAAAGAACTATTCAGCTGTTTTTATGTGATATTCAGAGAGGATTTTTTACCTGGCTAACTGAAAGGTAGGAGTAAATCACCTTGCAGTGAGTTCGCATTAATGAATACAAATAGGATTTGAAAGTGGTAGGCGTGCATGGCTCCCATGTCTGCACCAGCTGCCTTCTCTGGGCCATAATCACATTTTCGGAGAAGCTGTATCAGCCACTACTGCTGTCTGTAATAATAACAGTAGCACTGGCTTCTCTGCTCATATATTCATACAGCCATGGTCTCTCACAGCAAAAGCTGCCTCCCTTAAGGCTGCAGAAAGCAGACCCACCTGCAGACTGCCGTGCTGGCAGCTGTAGAGCAGGTGGGGAGGCAAGAGCCAGAAAAGCAGTGATGCATTGCAAAGCCACTATCGGGTTCTGTTTCACAGGTGAAGAAACTGAGACAGATGGAGGGCAAGTGATTTTCTCAAAGTGATATGAGTAATATCACTGGCAGTGCCAGGTCTTGAAACTAATCCTGGCTTAGGCCAGGTTCTGGCAAACTGTGCAGCGACATCCCTGGGCTCCTTGCTCTTCCCCTGGGAGACTCACTGCAGATGTCTGGCACAGCTGGCACTGTGGGGGCACCACTGTGCTGGCTCTAGTCCAACAGTACTGCTGGGGGACTTTCCCCTTTCTTTCTCCTGACGGTGTCTGTGGTGAGCATGCAGTTGATTATTTACACAGTAGGTGCTCTTTCTTAAATTAAAATGATCCCTTCTGGGTTTTGGTCCCGTTAACCCAGTCTTCCCTTTTTGGGCACATGATGTAGCTGGGTGACAGAATTATTATTTATAGGTAACACCTGGCAGGGGCAAAGACAGTGACATTTAACGAATCAGTAGGGATGAAACAAAGGATTTCTTGTTTGCTGATGCTCCAAGAATAGGCTGCACTGAGAGCAAGCACCCCTTGTATTTCCCCTCTGCTCCTCGTCCCTTTTGTATCCTTTCCCAGTGTACTTCAGGCTGTAATTTCCACTTCTTTCCCGCCCTCCTTCACTCCCTACAATTGGCTGCCCCAGGAGAATGTTAAATTCTGGTGCTCCATGCCCAGGTTGCACCAAAGTTTCAATAGACCACGGGTAAAAGTTGAAAGTATCACATTCTTTTGTAGTCAGATGTATTGCAATGTGAAGGATCATGACTCTCACCAACCTCTCTGTGAGACTGGGGTCCACATTCCTAGATCACTAAATAACTTTTTTCTACCATTCTGCCAAAAATTCCATCTTTTTATTCGCCAAGTTCTAAGCATCTTCTAGATCCTTGTCTCTGCCTAAAGAGTTTGCTCACCCCTGAGCCCTGTTTTGGACTTTTTTCCTTCCTCCTGGCTCTCCAGCTTGGCCAGGTCCTGGACTTGAGGAGATAGTCAGGTAGGCAGTCCAGTCTGCAGGGAGAGTGAGGGCTGTAAAGGAGAAACACAATGGAAATCATCCCAACAATGCTTTTGGCAGAAGTTTAATTGCACATGATGTGATATCACAGAATCACAGAATCACTAGGTTGGAAGAGAACTTTAAGATCTTTGAGTCCACCCCATGCCCTAATACCTCAGCTAAACCATGCACTGAGTGCCACATCCAGTCTATTTTAAAAGACATCCAGGGATGGTGACTCCACCACCTCCCCAGGCAGACCATTCCAGTACTTTATCACTCTTTCTGTAAAAATTTTTACCTAACATCCAACCTAAATTTCCCTTGGTGCAGCTGCAGCTTATGTATCCATCCTTGGCCACACCTAATCTTGTCTTTATTGTCTTTTTATTCTGGTCTTTCAGGAAAAATGATGGGGCAGAAAAATAGCCAAACAGGCTAGCTTGTCTTAGGGCTAGGAGTTCTATGACTTGTAAAGCTCTTTAATGGCACCCATGGATCCCAAGCTAACCCAGGGCTCATGGCCTTTTCTAGTTACTCAGATTTTCCCTAGCTGTTCATCATCCCAGGAACAGCTAGTTTCCTGAAAACTAACACTGCCATTTCAACACAGTATTTTTGGCAGTCCTAGGACACTTCTCTTACTTCTTTGGTGTGCTTGGATCTGGCCTAGATTAACCAGACAACTTTTCCAATGTTCTTTGAACAACATAACCCTTTTTGCACTGATTAGTTGTTAGGTCAAAGTATATGAATGCTCTAGGTGATGTGCTTCACTTTTCAAAAGAGAAAGAGAAGAGCACAAATACGCACACAAAACCTACTAAATTACAAAAAACAAGCAGTTTCTAAAGTTCTCTTTTCAGATGGATTACTTGCAATCCAGTGTTAATTCTCTATTGCTCCTGTCTCCAGGAAAGATGCTTAGAAGGTAGAGGGAGTAGCACATTTCTGGAGCTTGATATTGGAAAGGATCAGTAGCTCCATCTCGTAGTAACACTCGTCAGTCAGGCGTGTGCTGTGTCACTCAGTGGAGGAGTGCCTGCTCCACTGTGTAGCATCTCTGCTGTCACTGACAGCTTCAGTCCTGCAGTCCTCACTTAACTCCCCTCTGCACCTTCCATCCTTCAGTATCAGGCTGCTCCCTGTTTCTGGATCGTCTCCTTCCTTGACTGTGCCATGGGTTTTGTACCTCTATGCTTTTTGCAGTCTCTCATGCTGACCGCTTTTCATATTTTTAATCTCTTTTATTTCTTCTCTTCCCCCTTCCCTTCCTGATGTTTTCAGTTTATTATTATTATATTATTATTTTCAAATAATTTCATTTGTCACGTCTTTGAAAAACATTTTTAAGCCAGAATCAAATTTTCTGCAGGTTTTTACAGTTTTAGCCATCTCACAATACCAGAGGGAAAAGGCAAACTAAGCACACTTGGTGATTACCCTAGAAAATACTCATGTCAGAAGCAGACTTCAAGGTATCTCAGTCTCAGTGTGTGGGTCTGGCTCTCTGGCAGGACATGAACACAGCACTTTGCTCAACACCACTTCCAGCGTGGGAGTTCCTGCCATCACAGGTCAGCCAGTGGGATGGGCTGTGCCAGCCCCTTTGGAATTGCTCTGGTGCAAAGTCAGCCAGAATGCCAGGCTGGTGACCTGTGTACAGGTGGGAGTCCTTGAAGGATCCCATCACCAGCCCAGTTTGGGGCATATCAGCAAGCAGCTGGAATATTGTACTGTAAGTCTTTTCCAGATGCTTGAAATATGCCTGGAAATCATGGATTTGGCAAGAGGGAAGGATGTGATAAAATGGAGAGATCTTTTCTTTATCCTTTCTGACCTGTAGGGTACTATAATTATCTAATGCTCTGCTTTCAGAGCAGGAGCAGGCTCTGTGTCAGCCTCAACCCAGAGCTGAGTGCAGCTCCTCTACCTGGAAATATGTACATGCTTTAGTTTATTGTGGGTAGAGTAACAAAAGGAAATAAACTAAAATATTTCCCCCATTTACAAGGGTAGTCTGTGTGTCTGCTGTGTGTTGCTCCTCCTTGGACAGAGCTGTTGGATGGCTGTCAGCACACTGAAGGCTCCTACATGTAAGAGAGGGCCAACCTAAACTTCCCTCCTCTGGTCTGGATAATCTGACTGATCTCACCATTTCTGCCAAACAATGGAAAATTGCCTGAATATTTAAACATGTATTGTTCTTAGGGAAACAAAATGTTCAGCTAGTTTGGTTGCCTTAGCAACATTCACTTCTAAAAATACAAAAGACACAATCTACAAAATAAGTGAACGTGTAGAATAGGCAAGGAAAGAAAAATTTCTCTTTTTTCCTGACCCAGAACAGCCGGGTCAGGGGCAGAAATGCTTTCACTTAAATCTCAGTGAAGGATTTAGGGCGTACCTTCACACACTTGTTGAATACACCTAATTTTTAATAGTTTAGAACATGGCTGGTGTTAAACAGGCAAGTCCCTGTGACATCTCTTTTATTGTGGCTCCAAACCAATTCTCAGTGGTCCTTTAGAGGGATGTAGCTCAGAAAGCACAGGTTGCACAGAAGTGAGCAGCAGGTCACTGCAAGGGTTGCTGTGTGCTGTGGAGCAGGTGGGTTAAAACTGTAAAAGTTAATTAAGAATGATTAAAGGACAGGCTGAGGCACATCTTGGAAAGGCAAGTAAAAGAAACAACAAATGATTCCTTTGTGACATGCTTGGGTCAAAAAATGAGGGGATCCTAGGTGTGACCCAAGGACAACATGACTTGAGTAACACTATAATTTTCTGTAATTCTGACAAAGGAGAATATGGAGCAAACACTGTGTGTACAGAAAAGGAAATGACTGCATTTGAGATGAAACAGGAATGTAAGCGTCTTGATCAGCTCCAGTCACAGGGACCAGAATATCTCGGAATACTGAGATAGCTGGCATGTGAAATGGCAAATCTTACAGGGCGGATTTTTAATTAATCTGTTAAATTGGTGGTGGCACTGTCTGACTGCAGAATAACAGATGCAGTGCTTCTGTTATCTCTAAGAAAAGGAAAAGGGGGTAATCTAGGGAAATGCAGACCCATTCTTCTGACCGCCACAGTGCCTACAGCTTTAGAGCCAGTCTGTAGGAGGGAATAATTAAAAAAAACCACAGAGGCAAATGAACAGTGAGGAACAATGCAATATGAGTTTGTCAAAGGCAGAGTGTGCCAGAATAACTCAATATTTCTCTTTGATATAACAACTGTTTTGGAATGGGGAAATGATAGAGATCTTACTTCTCCAGACTACAATAAGGCACTTGACACAGTGCCATAAGTGAAATTAATAGCTAAAATAGAAGTTGTGAAAAAGTTAGAAAGTAGATAAAGAGCTGGCTGATGGGAAGACAAAGTCAGGTTGTTCAGAAAGGGAAGGCATCAGTTTGGAATTCAGTAGCTGGCTTTCCCAGTGCCTTAGCTTTAATAAGCAGAAATGTATCGGCATTTGTAACAGCAACACTGCTGTGGCTCAACAACTGGAAATGCCAGGGAATGACAAAAACTTGCACTTAATAATATACTACACTGTCATTGCACAGTGACTGTGAGCCCCAAAATGTTGCAAGTGTGTAAAGACAAATAATATCCTACCATATATTGAGAAAGAGAAGGAAGAGTGATTAGTGGTATGCAGGACTAAGGAGAGATCTCATCTGAAAAACAGAGTACAATTCTTGTTGCCCACTTCCTAGAAATATGAGTTGCAATGGGAGTAGGTGAAGAGAAGAGTGAGCACATAACAGGGCCAGGAAGGCTCTCAACCTATGTAGAGAAGCTAAGAGAGTCTGGCTTTTACAGCCAGGAAAGTGAAGAGTGGCTAGATTTCCTCTCTATAAATCTATTGGTGTGTAAAAAATCAGAAGGTTATTACAGCTGAAGAGCATCCCAAGAACAACTGAGTCTAAACTGACCATAAAGGAATTTACTCTAGAAATGACAAGAAAGCTTCTAGGCATCAGAGCAATCAGGTTTAGAAACAGTCTCTAATGGGAGAGCAAGGAAAGAGGCCAGATGCTTTAAAAAGATTTCACTCAAATGAAAGACATTTTGTTCTGTGGCTTCCTGTGATAGCACTCAGTGACGGAGAAACTTCCAGGGCTATATTTGCCTAATCACAAATCAGTGGCAGCATCCATATCCAAGAGGTCTTCTCCACTTTACCTAAATTAAAGTCTATGCTTTCAGCCACACCAGTAGAATTTACGGTGCAAAACAATGATTTACAGAAAACACCTGGTGGGAGGAGAATGACAGCAGGCAAAGGAAAACTATTTCAGTAGAAAGTCATTGTCCTTCCCTGATGCTGAGGGACACGAGATAACACCACGTCTGCCAGTTGGGGATAAGCCCTGCAATGCTGATGCCAACAAATGAGCTAAAAGAGCTTCCTAAATGTATATTGGGTATAGATCCATCATGGATACAAGCAGAAATGCATTCAACTCCCTTACAGTTTGTTTCTGTTTGCTTTCATCCATGAACTGTGACTTTGTTGAGAATGTTCAGATAAAAACTTTTTTTTCCTGGATGTTGTTCAGCCTGTTTTTTATCACTTAAAAGATGGTTGCCACTCTGTTTTATATTCCTCATGGACCATGATATTTTGTTACAGTTCCTCTCTCAGAAACTTTTTACAGAAGAGAAACTGATGTTAAAACTGGTGGGATGAGTTGGCTAGAGTTGTTTGGGAAGTCTGCAGTAGAACAAATTATCTAGCAAATCACTACTCCCTGCCTCACTATAAATTCAGTATCTCTGCTGCTTTTCTTCTGTGTTTCATTTCCCCCTTCCATTTCAGTCTGCTGCATTCAAGGTCCTTCATGCCCTCTTCACTCCCTTCTCCTTGCCAGCTGAAGCACATGGCTGAGGTGCCCTGCTGCAAGCCTCTGCCCTCTGATTTCCCATGGTTTTCCATTTGCTCCATCCATCACTCTTGCGGCTGTCGCAGCTGTAGATCACCACAGCAACAACGCAGTGGTGCTGGGAT
>VXBR01000788.1:279589-365576 GCA_013400215.1 Cisticola juncidis
GGCTGTCGCAACAGCTAAATACAATTTATTTAATCAACTGGCAACAGGATGAACACAGAAGAAACGAGTTATTATGTCTCCAGCTGAGGCAATACACATGTACAAATGGAAAGAGGGCTTTGGGTAGAATTTTTGGTGTATACAGTGGATTGAAGCCGATACGACAGTCTTGGAAGACCTTGCTCATCACGGGAAAAACACACTCAATTAATTCCCACCTTGTGGTCCCTTTAGCTGGCAGCTTTTGCTCAGTGTTTTTTCTGCAGCATTGCATTTGCTCTCTACCCTTTGCCACCTCTGCCATGCCAGGCACAGCTGGTGAGCGCAATCTCCGATCCACTGAAGACCACTTGGGAGACAGTGGTGCCACAGAGGTTTGGACACAAACTTCTGATGCTGTCACACAAGCCAATGGGCCACTTGCAATTCCCATCAGTGTAATGCACGGAGGAGAAAAAAGAGTTGCCAGAGAAAAAGCATTCCTCAGAATCAAAATTTGAGGTTTGTCAATGCTGCTGCATCCCTGTGGGTGGGCTGTGTTTTTTCTCTGAAGTATCAGAACTTTGAAATGTTTCAGTTGTGATGAGAATGGAGACCTTTCTCATAACACATGTGTCTTTCTAGGCAAGGAGTCTCAAAACCAACTGTGATATAATGAAAGTGATAGCTGACTGTAGAGCCAGTACAGATTCTTGCCTTCCACAATCTTTGTGTTACTGTCCCATTTATACGGATGTAGCTTTGGTGCACTTGCAGCAATTGTGTACAAGGAAAATGACTTAGTTACATATAAATGTGGTCAGTACTGTTATATATTTTGATAAATTATTAATCTTAGTGAACCAGATCTTCAGATGAACCAAGTAAATATTTGTCTCAGAAAAGTGTGAGGACAAGGTGACATGAGCTAACATTTTATCCAGTTAACTGTCACCCCACAAAAAGATTAAATTGGATCCAAAAGTAATGTTATTAAAAGGAGTTTAGGGTTTGTGATACCTGGGCCATGGATATATCTCCCTTGGACACTGCAATAGTGGCCAGGGATTTAGATTTAGCTCTCCCTTCTGGTGTTTCTAAATAGCAAGAGAAACAAGAGACATAAAGCTGGGTGTTTCATGTCAGTGCTTATGAACTTGCTGTCAAACATGTCAGGTGCTTGGTAAGACATTAAGGGTTTTCTACAAAATACTGTGAAAATACACACCAAAAGAAAACACACCTACATTCCTGCTTGCAAGAAATGAGGGAAAGGAGAAGGAGAGAGAAAATGCTATTTAATTTATATAAACAGGAGGGAAAAATAAAGGCACATACAAATTTTTAATTTTTAGTTGTTTATAAAGGAAAAGCAGTGAGCTGTGTCTGGTTTGATTTTTTTTAAGACTTTTTTTTTTTTATAAAGACTTAATTGCTGAGAAACACTGCTACACTTTGCCTCAGTGCAATTCTTCTGGTCAGTTTTCTGCCTGCTTTGCACCACAGGCTCTATGGCAAAGCTGGGACCAAAGATCTGTCCCACTCTCTCCCTTTTCTCTCCATCCTCTCTTCCATCTAAGGAGCTCACACACTATAGTGAACTTGAGGGCTCATATCTCACTATCTCCACCACAGTCCTACCCTTTGGAAAGTTATTGCTTTTGTTATTGGCAAGATAATTAAAGGAAAGGACACTTCCTATACCAGCTGCTCCTTTGCAAACCCTTTTGCTTTGTTCAGGGATACCCTTCTTCCCTGGTATCTGAATGACTGACGTGGACTCATCCCCTCCTCTCTGAGGCATCACATCATGGTAACAGCAAGAGAGTCTAATCCTGTGGTCCAGTGGTCACAAGCAATGTTCCTGTCATGCAATCCTCTCTTCCCTGCCTGTGTATCCTGCCTGGCCTCTGTCATCAGGCTGCCTAATTGACACATCCCCTTCTCCATCATTTCCGATTCCTGGTTTTCTGCTACCCTTTCTTTGGCCCGTGATTAAAGTACCTGTGAGAGTTCACTGGCCCTGAGAGTGTCATTATAGGATTTAATAAGTATGTGGTGATGTGGCAATGCATCACCTTACAGTATGGGGATACAGCATAAGAAAAAGGAGGGGAAAGTGCTGAACTGAACTGCAGCAAAGGCTGTGCCAGCTCAAACAGATACAACCTCTGTGCACATTTGTCTGTAGTCATGCTTGGCTCCTCTGTCGTGCTCTCCTGCTCTGCTTCCCACCAGGTGGGAGAATCTGCAAGGGTGAAAGAGAAACTCAGTGGGGAGACCCCACAGAGATTTTGCTATGTCAATTACAAAACCTACCCAGCTGTCACCAGCTTTTTGCTTGTAGCTTTGATTGCAACTACTGATTTGTTCCTAAACCTGGGGGCAGATGTGAGTAAGACGGTAATAATATCTTTACTCCTCTTCCCTCTGTAAGAAGGAAAAATGGTCACGAACTTGTAGCTCCATCTCAACAAGGCCAGGAGCTGTGTGGGGCTCCTTGTTGAAGAAAAACTGTCTTGCTCTGCGGCTGCTTCTGCTCTCTCACTGTCAGAAAATGTCCTGAGCCCAGGAACATCTCTGCAGATTGACACTGGTTAGAATCATAGAATTGTTTAGGCTGGAAAAGACTTTTGGTATCAAGACCAACCACTAACCTTACACTGCCAAGTACAACACTAAACTACATCCCTAAGCACCACATCTACATGTGTTTTAAATACCTCCAGGGATGGAGACTCAAACACCTCCCTGGCAAGCCTTATCCAATACTTGACAACCCTTCCGGTGAAGAGATTTTTCCTGATATCCAATCTAAAACTCCCCTGGTGCAACTTGGGGCCATTTCCTTTTGTCTTAGTGCTGGTTACTTGGAAGAAGAGCTTGAACCCCACCTGGCTACAAGCTCCCTTCAGGTATTGCTGGAGAGTGATAAGGTTCCCCCTGAGCCTCCTTTTCTCCAGGCTAAGCAGCCCCAGCTCCCTGAGCTGCTCCTCATAGGACTTGTGCTCCAGACTCTTCACCAGTTTCACTGCTCTTCTCTGGACACACTCCAGCACTTCCATGTCTTTCTTGTAGTGAGGAGCCCAAAACCGAGCACAGGATTTGAGCTGCAGCCTTACCAGGAGGATATACTGGTTCAGGGGGACAATTCCTACCCTGTCCTGCTGGCCACACTGTTATTGATCCAGGTCAGGATGCCATTGGTTTCCTTGGCCACCTGGGCACACACTGGTTCATGTTCAGCCCCTGTCAGCCAACAACCCTGGGTCCTTTTCCGCCAGGAATCTTTCCAGCCACTCTGCCCCGAGCCATAGTTCCCAAACTATTGCTTCTACTGCACAGTGTCTGCCTGGGACATGGTGGGAACGAGAAGTGAAACTGTCACTGCAGTAGAAGTGTAGATCATGAACCTTGGTCTTGAATGGACTGTTTCATGCAGAAAAACAACTTTGTTTCAAGATGTTCAAGAAACCATTCTCAGGAAAACTTGGAGAGACAGGGAAATATTTGCTTGTTCAGCTTTCCTGCCTGAAGCCAAAAACTACTCCAAGGTTCGAGAGGTTTTGAAAATTAGAGTGTGTGATATAACTAGAATGTTGTAGTTTCTAAACAGCAATTCTCCTCATAAACTGGCCTACATGGCATTAAGTACATGGCAGTACCACTCATGCACCATGCTGTGACTATCAGCACAAACAATGCCTGCAGGCTCACAAACACAGCAAATCTCCCCAGCCAAACCTAGATTCCTCTGAAGTCTTCTTCTGTCTTGGATTTCAACAGCCAGAATTTTGCCTGTGCATCTACCTTCATTAGATAACCCTTTTTAATCCTCCACACTGCTTCTCAGCCAGCAGGCATCCCATAGTACCCATCTGACCAGTACCTTCTTCCCATTTAAAACCCTCCCATCTTCTGCAAGGAATCACTTAATATGTGTTACTGCTTTTTCATTATGTGATTATTTTCGGTATTTGTGGCGCCTTTCCAAATCTGTCTGGATGTGCTGTATCAGCCTAAACCATCTCTCTGTGTTTGTTGTAATTCCTTTCCCAGACTGTGTCCCAATGATTCCCCTTCCCCTCTGTCCCCCCTGCAGGGATATTTCAGGTTTGTGAGGACTGGGCCCAGCAGACAGCCCCAGCTCACCCTGCTCCTCACAGGTGAGTGCCTCCCATCCCTTCACGTGCGTGGAGATGACCACACGAGCCCAGAGAAGCATCCTGTGGAGCTGTCCCATTCAACCCTTGGCATTCTTTCCAGAAAATCTGTCTGGATCACAGCCCTGCAATGGGCACCAAGAAAAGCTGGCCTGAAAAGCTGGCCTTTAAAGCCTCGAACTGATGACGTTGTCAGCACATAGTGTTCATTCCCAAGTCGTGAAGTTTATTCTGGGACCACTTGAGAGCTTCAAAGCTCTTCCCTTGCCAGGAAAATATCTGTGCTGTTGAGCTCTCCTTCAGATTCTCTCCACATGCCATAAAGGAAATGTTCAGAAACCTAATCTGAGGGGGATCGGGCTGCAAGTTCTCCTTGTCTCCATCAGCTTCAGGGGGCATGAAACCTGAGGGTGCTGCAGGCACCAGGCAGCCTTTCTAACACACACCAGCTGTGTCCTATGCCCCCAGCAGGGAGGCAAGTGCTCCTGTGTCCCTGTTGCTTCAGACTCCACCCTTGCAGGTATTCTGCTCACTTAGAAAGACCCTATCGCCTGTAGCTAGCACTGCTGCTAGGTAAGCAAATAGGAGTGACAAGTTCTTCCCCTGGGAAAAGAGTGAGAGGTGAAGGATGGGCTTGTGACTGAGACACTCAGCTTTGACTCAGAGAAATAAAAATTTCTCTTCCAGTCTCTGTTGCTCAACTCTTGAGTGACCTTGCCAGTTCACAGCTACTGTTTCAGTTCCTGGTTTTGATCTGGGGAAGATAATATTTTGTTCCTCTGTCTAACTGTGCCAGTGTTCAACATTTTGTGCCATGGACTCCCCCAACAGTATATTTATGTGTCATCCAGCAGAGCCAGCCCTTAACTCTGGGTGAGCCTTTAGGTGCTGTTATGATACCCCTAGGCAGAGCAGGAGCGGAGCATGCATGGGAAACTCACTGATTATTCTGACAGCTTCTTGCTGGTCCTGTTCTGTTGGTGCATTTTGACTCAGCAAAGGCTGGCACTGTCTCTTGACTGTGAATTCCCTGCTCTGGGCTACAAATAACTACCACAGCCTCAAATGGGTGAACACCAGGTGCTAAACACTCAGTGTCAGATGCTGCATTGTAAGTGAAGGCAAAGAGCTGACCTACTTTGTGTACCTCATCCAGGATGTCGAGATGTGCTCTCAGTTCTGCTGACACAGACCAGAGGAGAAAAGCTAAATCAAGCTGTATAACCTTCAGAACAGAGGACTTATGTGCCATCATTTGGAAGGCCACAGAAGTGACAAATGCCCAACAGTATTTGGAAAGGAATTGATGGCAGCAAAGCAATGTCTGTTTTGGAAACTATATATAAAATTCCTGTAATTGTATAGGGGGAGTGTCTAAAAGTAGGAAGCCACTGCTGCAAGGCAGACAGCACTCAGAAATCAGGCGAGAGATGAAGGGAGAATGAGTCCATGAAAAAGAGGTGTTTCCTCAGTAGGGCTCACCTGTTGGTAGGCTGTTCTTGTCCGTATGATTCCAAGTTAAATCAGCTACTAGGAGGTCTTGATGCCACCAGAAATCAATAAGAGGGTAAAGCCCTGTATGAAGGGGAACCAGAAAAAAAACTTTTAAAGGTGTGACCCTGTAAGATCCTCCTTCAGAATCTAAACCTGAGTCAATTCTCCTACACCCTGAGCAGAATAAGGCCTGTGGGATGGGACAAGTTGAAGTGTAAGGGCAGAACAGGAGGGAGGACAACAGAGAAAGATCTGGTAAAGAAAATGAATGGAAAAAGGGAGTAAGGATGAGAAGGTCTGAGAGAGTGAAAGAATGAAGTTAGGAAAAAACAAAAAATTGAGAGGAGGTGAAAAGGCAGCTTTTTAGTAGCCTGTGGAGATGCAGTTGTTGAGCCAGATGTACCTTGAAGCACAACCTGAAAGATGTACCTGTGGCCCACCTGGTAGGCCTTGGAGAGGAATATCTTATACATTCCTTTCATCTTTTTGATCTGGATTGGTAAAAGAATGTTACTAGTCTCAGTTCTCTTCTTTAGGATCCCTGAATACAGGAGCAAACTAAAACAAAACTGTTTTCCCAAGCACGCTTATAAAGAGTGACATTTTTTCAATGCTTTGAATTCCTTAAACTCCTTTCTCTGATTTGAATAATCCCTACAAAGCTACGTGATTTCAGGTATATCTTGCTGCCAGCAAAGGCAGATTTAGGGAATGAGGCAGCTTTACAGAGATATCTTCAGCCCTTAAGGGCCAGGTTCCCTTTCATCAGGAAATAGCTTCACAGGCTCTTCCTGTTGTTTTTACAGGCCATTTTGAAACTTGGTGCTGGCTTAGATCTAGCTTCAATCTTCAGTCTTTACTTCAGTCTTTTACTCAGGCCAGCCACTTGCTAATTCTTCCTACTCAGAATAATCTCTGTGTGTGTGTGTGAGGTTCCACAAGAGTTATGCCAATTACCATCAGATTTCCTTATTTTATTGGAAGTTTCTCAGTAGCCAGAGGTTCTATGTCAGAGTTATTTGGCTTAACCAAGATTCAGCTTTCTCTTTATTGAGGTAGTGTAACTTTCCCTGATGGTTGCTGAGAAGAGCTTTAAAACATGAAAGCCAGAAAAAATGTAATCATTTTGAAAGAAGTTTTAAGTGAATGCTATCATTACTAATTGCCTAATTTGTGATTTTTAAACAGATTTGTTTTTCAGAGATTCTGAAAAGGGAAAATGTGATGATAGCCAGTGTATTTGTGTAATAAATTTTCTGCAGCATTTTAAGATTACTAAGGCAAACGTGTGTTACAAACTGTCAGGTTACTTTCTTTCTGTGTATTTTTTTTCCAAAAAGCTGTTTGCTTTGAAATAGAGTGGCCAAAACAAGCAAAAAACTTCACAAAAGTAATTCACTAATGGAACTGAAGTGGGCTTCCTAGAATTGGGCAATCTCCATAGATAAAAATTATTGCATTGTCTGAATGGATCACAGTGGGATTGCACATGTGTTCTGGCACTTCCATCAGCACACTTCCTTTTAAAAAGCCTTAAAATATTGTGGTATGCTATGGACAACATGCCAGAAATTGTGCTGCCCAGGCCCAGGAGTCACCTTTGCCTCTGACTCCTACAGAGTCCCCTGGTAATGCACAATGACATTGCTCCACACATCCAGGTGTTTTACTTGCCTTCCAGACAAGCAACAATGTCCAACCCCAAATAATCTTTGACTGCAGCATCAAAACCAATCAGACCTTAACACACTTCCTGACTAAATTTGCAACTTCTATTTACTGTTGTTTTTACCATAATTCATTAATAACACTTAAGAGCTTTCACTCTGAAGGCACCCTACTGTCTATGACAGGCCACACTGCACGTTATGGGAATACAACTGCAGAATAACACCCACAGACATGGCTCTGTCTGCTGTGCCTAACAAATCCAGCCTGCAAACCTAGAGAGCATCTAGGAAGTCTCACAGTGTCTGTCCCCTCCCAGCCCCCAGCAGCTGTATCCTCCTGCCTGCAACCTGCCAGCAGCCCATCCTCCTGCTGATGCTGCAGTGCTCAGCCACAAGCCCTGGGGCAAGACCAAAGTGCTGCTGGCAGTGGAGGCATGGAGCTAGGACATGGATGTGCCAGGACACTTGGCCCAGCAGAGCCTTTCCTAGCTTTGCTAACACAGTGAGGAAAGATCATCTGCCTTTGATGCAGGGGCAAGTTGACTGCTGTGTCATTGTTGACCCTTCGTGTAGGATCCCCTTCCACTTCCATCTGGTTCTGGATAGAAACCTATCAGCCTCTGAACATGAAACCTGTTGCTTTCTGCTTCCTTGTAACATGAAGTGTATGGCAATGTGATCAATAGGAGGGACTCTCCAGAATAGCAGGGGTGCAAAAATAGTATTTTCTCTGTGTGTGTGTGTGTTTTCCCTGTGACCCCTTCATGTTTCACAATACAGCCAAGGCAGGGTTTCTCTTGTTTCCCTGCTTGTGCAGAAGTCACTGTAGATGGTCAAACACTCCACAGCTACCAGGAACCCAGACCCTGGCTCCTGTGCCCTCTGCAAAACTAGAAATCAAATCCACTGGGCAACAACAGATGTTGCTCAGCTAGAAGACTAGACTCACTATCAAGAAAGAAATGAAAAATTATTGAAATTGAAAGCATTGATCTTAAAAGCCCATTGGATGCTATTCCTCAGGCTGTCTGGCACCATATTCTCCATCACAGCAGCATCCACACAAGTTGTAATCAGGGCCAAGAGGTCACACTGGTGGCTTCTTTCCACACCTCCCAGGTTGCAGCACAATAATAACAGCATCTCTTGCATTTCATATTGTCTGCAATCTTAGAAACACCATTAGAAAACAAAATGGTATTAAAGAGGCTCTACCAGTGAGAGGAAGCTGATATGTGGCCTAAAGCGGATATGAGTACAGATTAAATGGTTTCGGTGTGTGCTTAACTTAAGTTACAGCCATCCACACTATTTGCATATTGGTGCTCATCTGGGCCCATTTTCTGGCATTTCTGGGGTTTTGCTGGCTCACCTTCGTGCACTTGAGAGCTGGCAGCACAGAGAGCACAGGGGAGACCAGAAAAAAGAGGGAGGAATGTGATTATCCAAGCCCAGAGAGAAGGACACAGAAACAACACTTGGCAGGAGTACAGAAGTCTCAGTAAAGTGGTAGAAGGCATAATGGGATCAGCAGACCCACGGGGTAGGGCCAAAGCTCTTGCAACCCAGGATTTATGATGTCCCACCAGTTATGAGAAGGGCAGACTCTTCCCCTTATTTCTTTTTTCTTGAATAGATGGTATATTATGACAAGGCTCCCTTGGCAGTGGATTTGCATGAATAATGTGGCTGTACTGTACCCAAGTAAATCATATGTTGTTCTCAAACATTCCCAAATGGTGTTTGTGCAATTCTGAAGTCTTAAAATCCTACCTGCCTGGCAAAAGTTTGGCTGCAGTGACCAAAAGGAAGTGATGCATCCAGCAGGACAGGAAACCCTCCTCAGGACTGCAAGAATGTGGAACTTCCAGGACTGCTCTGGAGAGACTTTACCCACTGTGCATCTGAAGGTACCTCTTTGCTGACAGCAGCTGTTGGATACCATGTGACACCATGGCAGACCAAATTGCTTCAGGAAACTGAAAACTGTCAAGCAGATGCTGCTAGGACATTCATGGTGGGAGGAAGTACCAGGAATTTTTATTTAGGTACACCATTTTCAATAGTGACACTCTATAAAAGGCATTTTTAAAGAGCTCCTCTGTCATTGCTTTTACAGAGCTTCAGAAAGCATCTTCAGAGGTGTAGGGCTGCAAGATACCGTGTGAGAGCATTGGATCAACGCCTCTTTAAGGTCTCCTGTCCAAATACTGACAAGGGGAACTCAAAAAGAATGAACAAGCGGGAGCACAGAAAAGTGGAATAAATAAGTAAAGTCTTATTTTGAATCAGTGAGAGAATAACTAAAAGAAACATGCTGAGCTATTTATTTCTAAAAACTTAGTCAGAGAAACCAGTTACCAGGCAGCAAACACCTCATAAGCTGAGTATCTCTAGAAAGGGAAATGCTATGTGAAAGTGATTTGTAACTAATTAAACTGGAAATTTTTATTTTTTATTTTCGATTTGATGTTCTATCATTGCTAACAGGAAAAGCAGAGAGGATGCTGTGGTAACTCAAAGCTTCTGGTGTGACTAAGGTACTTAAAGTGGCCCATATGGATTCCAGACCACCCACCTACCCACCCCAGCCCTTAGACAAGTCAAAACAAAGCATTACATTTTTGAAGAGTTGCAGCTATGGCAAAAAATATAGGCCTCTAAAAAGCTTGTTATTAGACACTGCCAAGACAGATTTTTGATGATCATTTCTGCTAATTTGACAAGATAAATAAAATACCGGTATTTTTTATTGTGATACGTGATGTGAGGTGGAGGCTCTTTGGCAGGTATTCATCTTTAGGGCTCATCTCAGGCGTAGGAGATGAAGGGGACAGGACATGGTGGCATCTTCCCATAGCTGCAAGTTCTCACAAATTCATCTCTGGGAGGCAGATTCTCCTCTCTACAATGTGGTAAAATGGGAATAGTCCCGTAGAAATTACTGGCACAAAGCCAGCATGAGGTCATCACTGAAATGTGGGGTCATCACTGAAATGTGAGGTCATCACTGAAATGTGAGGTCATGGGCAGCTGCTCCTTGTAGAGCAGCAAGAGACATCCTGCTCCCAGACAGCTGAATTTCTATGGAAGAAGAAAAAAGTCTGTGGTGTGTGGCCAGGACTACTGCTCCTGCACATTCCAGATGGTCCAAGTGTGAAATTTTCTAACCCGAATGATCTAAGTGCCTAATTGCCATTTACATGTAAAATTAGACTCCTAAGCAGTTTGTGCTATGCCTGTAATTAGTCTTACAGCTGTTAGGTTTCTGGTTTTGAAAGCAGTGCCTTTATATATCCCCAAAGATGGAGCTTTCCCCAAATGTGGGTTGTTGGCTGAAGCCAAAGTGCCCAGTGGAGGGTCAGTCAGTGCTGTCCTCGGAGCCCTGTGAAACACCTTTGCACAGCATTTCTGGAGGTTCTTGTGAAACTCAACAAATCTTGTATCAGTTTCTCATGCCTCTGTTTTCAAGAGGTGTTCTTTCATTATAGCAGGCAGCACTTGTGATTTTCTACCTCTGAAGGCCTTGAGGTCCCAGTGCACCTCTGTGCTCACACTTCTATTGGGACACATCATACTTTGTTTCTGCTCTTCTGGGGATTCCTCTTTCTTTAACAGAAACTTTTGAATAGGATGAGCTCTATGACACTATCTACATTATACTGAGTTTGTTTGGAATTTTTTTTTTTGTCCAGGTCTGACAAAACCAGATATGAAGATTGAAAATTTCAAGGAGATGCTGATAAGAGTGATTAGTTCCACACAGGAAAAAAAAAAAAAGGATAAAAGAGAAACAATAGAAATATTTGTTTTATACCAGGAATCAAGAAAAGGGGGTTTTTTTTATTATTTCTAGATCTTTTCTAGAGGCTATACACAGTGGTGTTTTCCTGTCTTTGGCTCACTGAATTGTTCAGCTCACATTATCCTTGTTGTCCTTTAGCTTTGAAGGCCAGAGGCTCCTGGGTGTCTCTGCTGCCCACTTTTCTAAAGTGGGACTGTAGGAAAGGATCCTGCATATTGTGACAATATTTCATGGCGGAGAGTTTTGGGAAGCTCTCCAAATCTGTGACAAGCCAAATTGCAAGAACTCTGATGGATGAATCTCCAAGTGTTGGAGATTATGTGGTTTGTCTACACAGAGAAATTGCAGAGGCTTTAAATATCCTGGAGTTAGAGCTCTGTGATCTCTACTGTGAATGAAGATTATATTTGTATAAAGGTGTACGGTGCCAATACAAGCATTTCAGTATGTGGAGGGTGAAAAAAAAGAGAGAGAACATGCTTCCAACTGAAATAGTTATGCCAGGAGAAGAAAAAAATTACTTAGAACTACTTAAACAGAATATGTTTATCATACCAACTAGCTCCAAAAGGCTGCATTATAGCCATTAGGAGAGGAAATTTATATCCTAGACTAAGATTTGAGACTGTAATAGACTGGTTTTGTCCTTTCTACTGGCTTCTGCCATACCTGCTAGCTCTAAGGGGCTGGAGAAAACTGGCTTGAAGGAAGGATCATTTTCTTTTTTTTTCCAGTTTCTCAGCAGACATGGCTGTGGAATTCTTTATTGGCAACAATATATAGCATAGCTTTGGTAATTCACATGGGTGGGGATCTCAGGTGAAAAGTTACTTAGATAAACTTAGCATTTTTGCTCAAGTACCCTGGCTTCCCAAGCAAACATGAATGATTCTGGATTTTCTCAGATCTTCTGAGCAAAACCAACTTCTATGGGGCTAGATGAGCTGATTATATGGAGGTGTATACTATCTGTCTGTACATACATATCTGGACTTGGGCTTGAGCTCCACTCCAGTGGAGTGTAAATTGAGAGTGGAGTATGAGAGTTCCAGCATATTCCTAGGTTAGCCTGAATTGACTGAATTTGCCTAATTCTGAACAGAATTCAGAAAACATATTTCTAGGCAGCAGTGAAAGCAAGGGACTTCCTCATTGGCACCTGCACCCTCCTCTAGGAGTGCAGGGGAGGATATCTGCTACAAATAGATGTCACAGAGCTGGCTGGCAAAACAATAGTGTCCCAAAATAGTGTCTGCCAAGGACCTAGCAGAGGAGGGGGAAAAGATCAGGTGAGTAGATGGGGCAGAGGTCTCCAAACAGATAATTCAGCTGATGTAGGGTATTCTGAAAGGGAAACTTTGACTGCCTGACTGCCAGTTTCCCTGTCTGGTGAAGGAAGAGTTTCAGTGTTGCTTCACCATGATGTCTCCTCACCTTTCATAAGACCTACAATTACACAAACTCACTAAAGAGTCACTAAACTTTGTCTCTGTTAAACCTATAATACTTAAACAAAATTGTAACCAGTTAACAGTAATGCTATTAAATTTACCCAAATCTCTTTTCTAGCCCATGTAATTTAAAACAATGTTATGTATTAGTCTGAGTGCAGATAACTATACATTATTCTAGTTTTATACAGAATAAGAAAGTACTGCTGAGTAGTTCAGTAACCTACATGCATGAAAAGGAATAGCTTCCCTCTCCCACAGCAAATTGCTGCATTGGACTGTAGCAACCTTGCCTCAGTTTCTTCTCTGTAATGAGACCAGACCTGCCCCTGTGCAGGGCTTACATATTTCTGAATGACAGAAAAAAGCTAAAGGTTGAGAGCAGCTTTCTTGTTGCACTAGGAAAATTGAAATCCACAATGTAAGCAGCTTATCATCTGAAATATTTATGCATTCATGCCTATAAAAGCACCTCTCTTCTCTGCAAAACTACAGTGAAGCAAAATGCACTTCCTGCTGCTTAGAAAGGCTATCAAGGGCATCTTAATTGATCATTGGGAATTTCAAATTATTTTCTTCTTTAGTTTTCTTTACTTCATTTTTTGTCTTTAGAGAGCATGGCAGCCTTCCTGGCGGGCACCCAAAACCTCACTGAATGCAATGCTTACAAACAAGGTCCATTGCAGAAAATTACTTCCAGTGTCAAATATTTTGCATTAAAATTGTCCACCCAGTGAACCCTTCTTTCTCAAGTTTATTTCGATATTTGATGAGTTTAGGTCAATAAAAATAGCAGAAGTACACAGATCAAAATCCTATTCATTTTTTGGGATACTCTGTGTCAGAGTGGATACTTGATAACTGGACCCTATGTGTGGAAAGGAAGGAGGGTACAGTAATTTAAGCGTTATTCGAGGTTTCAAAGACCTGTATTCAGTTCTTAGCTGTCGAGTGATCTAAGTCTCTCCATTATCCACCTATGAACCACCTTTAACAGCTGTAGCCTTTTTCTGTAAGAAGTCTTGTGAAAGTGAATGCATCAGCACCAAGAAAATGTCTGAGTATCATAGAGCTGTGTCAGCCAGTAAGGCAACCAATGTGTTGAACAGTGTATCAAAGAAAACATTTTCCCATTTGCCATATTGAGCTATGGGTCTTAGAAATGGTGAAGAAGTGTGATTTTCTTCTTCCAATGTTTTCCAGCATTTTTGTAGCCTTCTGTAGCCCTTTCAGGTTCCTTTCCAAGCCAGAAGATAACTCAGGTGTCCCTTCTGTACTTTGCACACCAGATACACAACCCCAGTACACGTTGAAGGGGTGGTGAGAAAGCGTTGTGTGGATCCATGAGGGAACAGGAAATTTCTCCAATGTCTCTGTCTACCCGGTCTGCTGGAGAAAACCCAAAGCACTGGAGTTGTAGACATGTTTCTCACTTGAGCTATTAGGGACTTGATGAAATTGCAAATACTCTCATCTCCTCTTCCCTGAAGCCTCTCTCTAGCTTTGGCTGAAATTGCAACAAATGATTTCTTCACTTGGAGGGAAAATAAAAAGGGAAGGCAAAAATTGGGAAAATAAAATTATCTTTAAATGAGCTGATGCAGTAAATTCAGCTGCCCAGTTACTGCTGTGGAGTTGTTTGTTGTTTCTGCCATCACCCACTAATGTGGTTGAAAGGCTAACTACTGAAGTCACTGAATGCCTTTTGATTTATTCTTGCCTCTGTTTTATATCCAGTATATATTTTCAGAAGTTGGGCTGTCATTACAGTGAAGGTGAAATTTCTGTCCTTTTTCCAGAGACTAATTGTATAAGAAAATAAACCCCCCAAATATTTATAGTATCAATTGCAGTGTACCTGAGTATACCTTGGGTCTAAAAATACCGATTTTAATTAGCGACCTCTTCGGGGTGAGGCGAGAGCTCCATTTTTAGTGACGAGGAACTGGCGGAGGTGGAACTCCAGGACAGTTTCAGGGCAATAAGTAGCACGGATTTTGGTAGCACAATTCCTAGCTCAGCAGAGGAGTGGGGAGAGCTCATGACTGTGCTGTTCAACCTCACAGCACGCTAGCAATGTAACTGCAATGTGACTGAGACATCTTTCAAACCACACTGTGCTCTAATGAAGATCCCAGTGATGGCTAAGTGGTTAAAACACAGGAATAAGAACTACTAGAACTGCAGGACTGCTTAAACTGCCTATGGTTATGGGGAAGCAATTATGTGCTAAATACCTAAAGGCAGATATATTTGATGGAAAGAAATGGAAGTGGGCTTGTAAAGAATAGCTGTGAGGTAATCAGTGATATAAATCAAGTTTTTCAAACAGTTGTGTTAGAGAATTCTCCTTTCAATTCTGCTTTTGTGATCCCGTTGGCCTGTGTGTATGTATTCCTAAAGTGAAAGGCAAGATGAAACTACTCTGTCAAATTATTTGCCAAAATTATAGTCCATCACATTCTGCTGTCTAACTAGTTTTGTTGGGCAGGGTTAATATTGCTTTGAAAACTGAATTTAATCTTGTCTGATTCACAAGACCTCAATCTTAAAGATAATACTAGGAAAGTGGGGAGACTTTGTCTTACACAATGCTATAAAATAGTAATTGTAATTGAACAGCAGTTCTTGTTAGTTCTATTTTTCTGAAATAGTAATGATAGAAGACCATTTCCTTGCTTGTATCTAGATATATGCAGATGGTACTGCAGAGTAGCTTGGGAAGAAACTACGATTTGCTACCAACCTGTGTGCCTGCCCTGACCTTACAACAAGTTTCAGTCATCTTGCTCCCTTTTCACTAAACCTGAGTCCCCTCAAGCTTTCATTTACTGCTGCGTAAGAACACGTAAGTGAGAAAATAGATATTATTAATTTACTCCTGTGCTTGTGCAATAATAGCCCTGCACTGACTTCAGAAGAGCAATATCTGGGTCTGAGAGCAAAGGCGATCTGAGTGGGATTCACAGACTGGAATTTTCAAAAGGGCCCAAAGGAGAGGGGTCAGTACCCACTAGTCCATGGAGCTCCCTCACACTCTTTGGAAACCACCATGTGCTGTGCTTATCTCTGCATTGCTAGTTACTAGCTCCAAATAGTTAGAGAAAAGTCAAGTCATTGCTCCATGCTATGATTAGTGTGATACAGTGCTCATGTGCTATCATCTGGGACATCTGGGTCGTTTAGGGACACAAAGAGATATCAGCAGTAAGTTAGGGTAGATGAAGGGCTTGAGCAAACTCTGCTGAAGCCAGTGTGAGTTTTTCCCATGACTCTGATTTGTAGCTAGATAGAGACATATTTTGGCATGAAATGTATGCATACTTCTTAGTCAATCTCCCTGTAGGAAAGCAGGGAAATAAAACTTTGAGGGAAGGCTTAAGAGAAACTTGTTCAGCTGTGATCAGTGGTGCACTTCAGACTCTGCTCTCAGGCATACCAGCTGGTCTGCTCCAACTCCACCAACTCCATTCACAGCATGTTTACCTGTTACATCAAGGCACGTGGAATGTTTGGTGGTTCCTCCTTTTAGGGGCCCTGTCTCCTTCAGCTGTAGTCAAATACAATGAATTGTTACACAGCTGCTGAATTTGTGCTGCAGTAGAATTGCATTTATAAGGACAAAAAGCCCAGTCTGAAATGAGCCTCATTTCTCAATGGGAGGAGCAGTGGCAGCAGGTGCCTGCTAAGAATATCTCTGGAAGAGAGAGGAAGAGCAAGTATGCCTGGAGGTATCACTTTGCACACTGACACTCTTCCCAAGGCAACTGAGGAAATAAGCCAGCTAGGGTAGAAAATGGCTGCTATTCCACAATCTTTTTCTTTAATTCTATGAGGATTTAACCAGACCTGTGTATTTGTCATGACATTCATTTTAAGAAACAACTGCTAAAAGAAATTCTCTTATTTTTCAGCTGTCAGTCAGTTTGCTACCCCAGTGGTAAACATTCACCTCCACCCTGTGTCTGTCTTTTCAGCCAGTGGGAATTCACACCAAATACTTAGAACATCTTTATTACTGGGAAGTTGCACTGTCTGTGTGCAGATGTTCCTGCTGTTAACTTGAAAATCTGGCTGTGCAGTGCCAGAAACATTTATAAATCTGGGATTTTCTTCCTGGGTCTGCTGCTGAAGCCTGATCATTTGAATGTAGTTAGTGGAGACGTCACAAAAGATACACCAGCAGAACTGGTAGAAATACTACTCTCAAAAGAAAGTACTTACTCAGGTGACCAGAAGGAGCTGCTCAGGTGAATTTATTGTAGGTTAGAAAGTGCCCTTGAAGGTAAAATCTTCTAAGAGTCACAGAATAGGTGCAGCAGTGATAACAATTTGTAACAGTATCTTCAAGCTCTGACCATAATTAGACTCTGTGTTGTGATATCTGTCCTTGAATTCATACCTACCTGTTGTAATGATGCAGTTTTATGTGGGTAACTCTCCACCAGAAACCACAGAAGGATGTTCATTTACACCGCACAAACATCTAATTAAATTGTTGAAATTAGAATTAGTTTTGGCCACAGTACTTTGAGCTGATTTTTAGTTATGTGAGAGCATGGTAAATGCCACTTGTGTGTATTAGAAGAGCTGGGAAGAGGGATGGGTGTGAGATGGTAATGTATGCAGGTAATTAGTTTGTTTAGGCTAGATAAATCAGGAAATAGTGAGAAGCTTCACAGGGATATAGCCAAATCTGGGGATGGGCAGCAGGCTGTGCAAGTCTGTGGGTGTACAGTGAGTATTGTGGAGCCAGAGGCAGGCAGGATCTATTGATACATCTCACTTGAGTTAACTGCAGCCACAGAGCCAAGGCACTCACTGCCACTGACTGTCTGATGGGGCTTCATTAGCACCATGCTTTTGAAATGAGTTCTATCTATCATGGATTACAGGACAAATGTATAATTTGTCATATTTTGCCCAGATGTGCTCTCACAGAAAAAATACCATGTACTGGATGATCTTGAGTGAACTAATCTGACACAAAAGTTTTTAAAAAATAAAAAGCTTTATAGCCCATTTCCATTCTTCTGAAATGTTCATATTAATTTCCTCTCCTTATAATACCTCTTTTCAACAGGAAGCTATCAAGTGGATTCCAAGAATGTGGTCATCCTGACCCAGCTCATTCAGATTCATTTGTCTCTTGATAAAAAGTATGGACAGAACACACCAGGTGTACAGAAGAAGATAAATAGTTCAGATGTCTGTGTGGAACCACTGTAAGTAGATCTTTTCTCTCCAGTAATGTAATTTTATCTTGCTGTATCTAATTGCAGGTGGTTGCTGAATCTAATGATGAGATTGCTCTGTTTTCTGTCTTAACAATTTCTCTAAAGCCTGAAGCAATGAGAGACAAATCAAGATTATTTAAAATTATCTGGAGCGATTGATTCCACTGTTGAACAGAAGGATATTTTTCTTGGGCTTTCATAGATTTCAGTAGTTTGAAACTATATTGTCTTCTTTTATGGAAGAGTTCTAAAACCTCCTGTAAGGTGAGAAGATTCATTAATTGGTTTAGTAGTCAATCACCAACATGTGAGACAGAGACTGAACTAGCCAAGTATCCTCTTAGATACACTACCCCCAAAACCATTTCTGACACTTCTAAAATGTAAAATGGTGATGTGATGCTTCTGATTTGGTGATAATTTACTGATTTACCTGCAATTTGCATGAGTTTCTGTTTGCAAAAACAGACACAGCTGTTTGTTCTGCACTGTTAAAGAGCACTGGTGGCATCATATTCATGGTCAGTCTGCCACTTGGAATACAGCTTGGGAGTCTCCTGCCAGCCATAGGCTCTGACACTGGAGCAAGAGCTGGCTCACCATTCAGCCACAGGTGTGTGTTCCATCCATCCCCATCCCCATCCTTTACATTACTGAGCAGGTTTGATCCCTGCACTAGAGGGCAGTCAGAGTCAGCTGCACCAGCTGGCAGGTGAGCCACACCAGCCCCAGGAGAGGTGGGACGAGTCTCAGGCCCTGCCTCTTAGTCCTTCAGCCCCTTGGTATCCATCCTTTACCAGGGCCAGGAATGGGCAGCACAGGCACTGCCACTTCTCTTCATGAACCAGAAACTGAAGTGCAGTGGCTGAAGGCCATGATTCCAGTAGGACAGGGCTTGGGCAGCTGCCACTGGTTCAGTAAACATTTAAGGGCTTGCTATAGTCTGGAAAATCAGTGTGAATAGGTTTACACAGTCCTTTATACCATCTTTGGAGCATCAAAACATTTCTGTTTGCTGCAAAGCTTTGTGCTTTTCACAAGTCCAATTGACCTGCTCCCCACCACCTTCATAAACAACTGCATTCACTTGCTTGGAAGGCCCTGCAACATCTGAAATCCTGTTTGAATTGTAAGCAATAGGAGTATCCATTCCCTCACCCGCTTTCTGCCCAGGGTAGATGAACATGCCTGGCTTCAGGCTGTAGGTTTTTATGGGCTGAGCCCTGTGGTGTGTGGCATGACAAGGACAAGAGATTTGGTAGACCCTCTTAGAGTGTGGGCTCCCATGAGACAGAGTTCACCCAATATTTGGAAATGTAAGACATCATGTGAGTGTGTGAAGCACAAAGCCAAAATAAAACTGGAATTCGATGTGAATAGGTCTGGGATGCTGAGCATTTGATTTATTTAGGGAGAAAGGAACTTTTCTCTCTTGTAGCACTGAATCATTCATGGAATTCTGAATTTGCCTGTTGAGAAGTAGGTGTTGCCTGATGCCTCAGACAAGACACTGAGCTTGGTGGGTGCTAGTGTGACCTGGCCTAGCAGATCCTGTGCTATGCTGGAGGGAGAACTCCAGCAATCACCTGCTTGGATATTTCTGCCCTTTTGGGCAGCCAGATTTACAGCACCCCAAACACGGGGAAATCACATCCAAAAGGAAACTTCACAGAAATACCATGCTGTTAAGTGAATAGCAGCTTTTTGTAAAGAGCAGTTGACTTTGCAGACTGGCCCCAAATGGATTTTGGGTAAGAGCTTGGTTTTTTCCATCAGGAAGCTGAAAAAAGGCAGAGAAATAGAGGATGTGTTATTATCTCTAGTTGAGGGCCATGCCACCAAGCCATCTTGGTCAAGCCTCCTCCTCCTTTGGCCCTCACATGCCCTGTCAGGACTGTCTGCAGCCCTGCAGCTGCCAAGCCTGCCTTTCCACCAGCTGCACCAGAGAAGCTTTTCCTTGGGCCCTCTGCCTGCTCAGGGCTGCATCAATTCCGATGGCAAACATGGATACAGGCATCACCAAAAGCACAGCCCCCTGTGGAGGGGACAGTGTGCATCTGGACCTGCTCCAAGCTGAGTAAGTCATCTTCCTTCACATGCTTAAGCAGGAACCAGGAAATATCTTCAGGGGATTATTTTTTTTCCAATTCCTGCTTATTCTATTTATAAAGGACTGGCAAATTGTAAACATCCTCAAAGCACAAGGTGCACTCTGAGCTTTTGCTTTCTCAGGTTTCATGTCTGTTTACATTACAATAAGTCTAAATAAATAAAGGGCAGTAGTAGCATCTCTTTGCTTTATTTTCTGGCTGGCATTTCCAGTCTGGTCTGGAACAGCTGAACCCAGGAAGGGATTCCCTTGTTGTCAAGGACTCTAAATGAATATTCCGGTGCCTGTGCTACATTTCTTTTATTTTGCATGCCCTAAACTCCCACCAGTTTCCCTGGGTCCTGACACTTTTTGCCAATGGCAGCATCAGATACCCCAGAAGGGATCTATCTCCTGTGTTGAGGATATAGGAGATTTATGTTTCATTTCCCTATGGTGTGTGTAATCCCTTTCTGCAGCATAAAGACAGAGGGAATGCAAAGCCCTCCCATTCTTATTTCACAGTTTGTACAACACCTTTGTGCTCTTCATTTGTGTAGGGGACAGCATGTGACAAAGGGCAGTGAGGAGGAGGACAGCTAGGGCCTTGGGAAGTGCTTGTTTGATTACTGAGACTTAGTAGCACTTGGGCATGACCAAAATAATTTTAAAATAAACCCAAATTCAAATCCTTATTTAAAATATCAAGGTCCTTTCCTTTTTCTCCTTCTCCTTTCCTTTTCATCCTTTTTATTTTTTTTTTACTCTCACCTTCTCCTTTTTATGTCTCCTCTCCTATGAGCACCAAAATTTCTTTTAACCTTCTCTCAAATTTTCAGACATCTCTGGCCTCAAACAGGAGCTGATGTGGCAAAACCCCGTGAGAGAGGTCTATTCTTGCCGTATTTCTGGCCTATTTTTGTTGTGAGGAGAGATGGGTGTCCTCTGAAGCTCAGAATGGTATCTAGGGTTTCAGCTATTTCCCCTGACTACTGTGGCACTTGTCCATCACTTGTCCAGAGCAGACACTCTGTGTAAAGTGCCTGTCTGCTAACAAGGAAAAAAGAAGTCACCACAGGGGTGAACTGCTGTCAGTTTGGAGAAGGGAAGGGTAGGAAATGTCACTCTCTCTTTTGTAGGGAAAACTGTGGGACAGCATATCATAAAATGACCACTTGAAAGGCAGTAAAGGACAAAAGGACTCAGTGATGATGAAATGTGAACTCAGCCACATTTCAGGTCAGCTGAGTGCCAGGTTTTCTCTTGTCTGAGGTATGTTAGCTGTTTCAAGCATTTTTCCTCATGGCAGTGATAGTAGACAAGGTTTATGAATAAGAAACCAGAAGTCAGAGACATAAAGAGGACAATTCCTTCACAACACAAAGGTGGGGCTATTCCCAAGGAGAAAATGCTGGCCCATAAAACTGGACATAGACCACTTTTGGAGGAGGCAGCAGGGTACACAGTAGCATAATTCCATCAGCCCAGTGCTTGCTCTGATGCTGACAAAGAGTCCTTGGGTAGTTGTGCCTTTTTCTGTGGCTTTGTTGGCCAGTTTAAAACCAGCCTGTTTGTGTCAGTGCAGGCTGAGATGTGAAGATGTGATTTGGGTTGTGAAAGAAATGCCAGACCAGAAACTCAGCAACACTCCCCAGCACTCCATGTCTTCTCTTTTTCCTGCATTACCCAGTACTGCCTCCCCTTTGTCTGTCACCTTGCACCAAAAGTAACATCACATCAGACTGGTTCCTGGCACACCATCGTGGGAGCACAGGTATAATGGACTCTGTCAATGAAGTTTCATATCACATGAAAAATATCTTTTAAAAATTAGACAGTTCTACAGTTCTCTAAAACCCTTCATTGACCTGCACTAAGCTTTCCACATAAACCTTCTTAAAAGGTCTGCAAGTCAAATTCTGCCTCCTCAATGCTTTTTCCCATGGGGTTTGGTGGCCCTCAGACAGTGTGGTTAATTTAGAAGGCAAATACCCCAGAGATGATGCCCAAGGACAGAAGTCTATTATATTGCCCTTATGGTGCAGAATATATCCAGGCAAGGGCAGAAGGACTGGTGCAGCAACAAGCCCCATTGTGCTTCACTGAACTAAGGACCAATTCCATGGCAGCAGTTCTGTTGATTGAGTAGTAACTTTACATAGCAGTTTAACCAGACTAGCACTACAATTCTAAACAAAACGCCAAAACCTTTAATAATAATGCCTGGGTTTAAAGGAAGATTTATTTCACCTTTTTTGCCTTTTTTGCTCCTCTTTTCTTTTGGAAGAATGCCTAACAGAAACCGTGTGTGTAACTTGTACACAGTAGTACATAAAATGAGAAAACTTTTCAGAAATTTTTTGCTCTTCTTGTGTTAGAAGTGGATTCAGGCCTGTAAACAGATGCATTCTTTATGGCATTAGCAGTTTGGTTCGATTTTAATCAACCACATGATGCTATCCCAATATGGTTTAACCTGTAATTGTCTTTTATTCAAATATTAGAAGCCCAAATATTAGCATTGCTAGTAAGAACTCACTAATGTGGCACTCAGGGGGGTTTTGTCCCCTGAATGCTGCCAAGTAGTTAAGTTGTAATATATTCAGAGATTTGAAAGTCTGCAGCCTAAGTACTCTCCCTAGTTATAAAATTACTATTCTAGGAACTAACCATCCAGTGAGTACAATTACTTATTTCCAGTAACAGCAGGTCCAACCTGGTTCAAAGGTAAAATACCCGTGTAATGGCATAGTCCATAGGGAAGTTCCTCTCTGAGAACAACAATGATCACCTTGAAGCAAGTACATTGAAAATCCTTGAAGATTTGTGCTGTACATGGTGTTGCTAGAAATGCTGCTTTTCTCAAATTCTAATATTTTATTTCAGCAAAAAGTTAAAATGCATTTTTTTTCATAAATAGATTGTGGCAATGTATAGGGCAAAGCTAGCTGACACTGAACTCTAAAATGCCTGACTTAGCAGAGCTGAAGAGAAATCCAGGAAGAACATGTGCTGTGCATGGTAATCTGGAAGTGTGCACATAAGCAAATGTGCCTGGTACCATGGACATTTTAGATCTGAAATATATGTGCAGCCTTTAGATCAAAGGGTTCCTAAGTGTTTTATTATGCCAATCTATCTAATAATATTGAGCAAACTCCAAAGTACCTGTACCTGGTAAACATTCACTTACCCACCTCTGATATGGAGCAATTGCAGGAATCAATCATAGTTACTCTCTAACAGCATGCAACAAACTAATTTCAGCTTTGTGACAGGAAGATTGGGAGCTCTTACTCACACAAGAAATGACAGGAGAAAGTCTTGCAGCTGATAGCCTTGCCAAGCTTTGTGTACGTGCCTCAGTCCTTCCAAAGGAGCAGAGCAGGCTGAATGTGAGGTTAGGGGCAAGGTCCTGAGCCTGCTTGGGTCTGGGAGTTCTCATGGAGTGGAAGGTGGGGAGGGTGCACAGGCACAGGCACAGCCCAAGGAGACCAAGCAAGTGAGATCTCCTTGAAGGTGCACAGAGCAGAGGAAGGGTGACTGGGGGACAGAACTGGGGACACAGAGCTTCACTGGTCGGTGGGAGGGTTTGGGAAAGGGGTGAAGGAGTCTGAGTGTTTGCAAAGCCTCTTCACCCGTGTTGTCTGGTGTTGCACAGGGATCTGTGCAGGCAATGGTGGGGACTTCAGTACCTCTACCAGGCTTCTGTGAGTTCCAGCTTCTCTGAAACATCTGGCACTGAGTGTGTACAGAGTGCCAGTTGTTCAGGCTGGGCAGTGGTGTCGGTGGTACCAAGTGGAGCTGCCCCAGAAATGGCACTTTGGGGTTGACCACTGTTGGCCAAATGAACACACAAGAGGGTGCAGCAAGTGGCTGTAGGCTTGTCACAGAGGGGACTGAGGAGCACCAGGAAGGGCAGCAGCTCAGTAAAGGACAGGGCAGCTTGATCTTAAGACAGAGAAATAGCATGAAAGTAGAGGAGGAGGAGAAGGAAATACTCATCCCAAACTCCTTGAAATCTGACTGGCTCCTCATTCATAAAGCTTAATGGTATAGCCACACTTTTCTGGCATTTGAATTGGGAAGGGTTCAAATGCTGTTCAAATGTTGACCATTGCAAATCAGCTAGAATCACCTTTTTCTTCTGCCAGTGAGACAGAGAAGCATCACAATCTTTCCTGTTGCAGGGAATAAGGAAGTTGATCTGCTGGAGCTAGGACATAATAACAGTTTTTCTAGGTATGGCTGGGGTTTGGTTGGCTGAATTTTCCTCCATACCAAGCTTTTCCAGCCCTGAATTATTTTAGTTAGAACACACTACTATTTTCATCTCTCATCAGTCCAAACTGTTGACCTAGTACGTCTTCTGAGATAAAATGCATTCTTTGATATGGGAAAATTGGTGTCAGTTTAAAAAAATAAATTGCATACCCACCAGACAAAGAGAGCCCTTAAGGACCAGGTGTCAGGCTCTGTATTTGCAAATGAGTGCTGACTCAGGTAATTGAGTTTTTGGCAAGATAGTCAGCACCCCACAATGTCACATTGAGGCCCAAAATATATTAAAGCATCTGTTTGCAAAGATCGTGCATGTTCCTACCCATTTGTTTACAGAACTATCCTAAATAAAAGGTCACAACATCACTGTAGTTTAGCTACAAGATTCTGAAAATAAAGAGCAAGCAGCATAATTTCCTTCTCAAATTCAGTCTATTATGTCTTAATCTAAAACTTTCCACTCCTGTGGAGAGCAAAAAGTGAATCTAGCTAGAGGTAAGTGGTGAAGATAGAGTTTGAATTGTTCTGACCCTGCAAAGAGAGAATCCCAAGAACACAAATCAACTCTTCTAACAGTAAAATAAATCAGGTCTTTAACATTTTCACAGCCATATCTGAGTCATGGGGTTTTAATAACACCACCAAGAATGTTATTGACAATTATTTAATTATTCAAGGAAGAATATCCCCAGCCTAGGCTTTCTACCAACTCTCTTCTCACCATTTCTGGGGGATTGCTCTGGAAAAAGATGGCCTTACGCTGGCAGAACCCTGTGGAAGTCTGTGGGAGTTTGCTTTCACTGTGACTTGCAGGAAACAGTTGGTGAAAAGCTAAGTCTGATGGTGAGTGCTGTCAGGCAAATGGCCAAATCCAAGAAGGAATACAGGCACCTAAACCCTCCCTGATCTCTGTGACAGGCTGTGGCTTACATTTCTTCAGGTGGCCTGCTACTGAATCTTCTTTTTTCTTTCAGGATTAACATATCAAGGTTCAAAAGCTTGTTTATTTTCACAAAGAGTAAAGAATTTTCAAGAGTGTGTTTTCAAGAGCTGGGGGCAAACTGGCCAGCAGTGCAGAAAGGAGAGTCCTGGGGAGGATGGCTAAAAAGGTGGGGGCAAATTTAGATTACTTGACATGCAGGTGGGCTGTGCTGAATGCACAGTGCCCTGGCTGTGCTGTGTGGCTGGACAGAGGGTGGCAGTGAGCCTGGGCAGGGCAGCAATGCCCCACAGCCTGCTGGTGACAGCTGTGCTGCTGGGGAACCAGGGACATCCAAGGAATCAGGCCCAGAGCAAATGGGACCAGTGCTCTGGTGGCCCCGAGTGCCTTGTGCAAGCCTCCTAGCTGCCCCAGAGAAAACCAGGGCATGGGAGAGCTGTATCCTCCAGTGACTTTATATCTTTGCAGAAGTCCTCAGAGGCCATTAAACCTTACAATCCTTGGGGCAGGAAAATACAATGTGGCTGAGAAAGCTTCTTGTACAGAGATTTAGGAATGCATCAGGTCTAGGCATGGGCATTTCAGTAGACTTACTGAAATGCAGCACATATTGCTTTGGTTTAGGAGCTGACAAGACAAACTCTCATCAGTATCCACTATATATGCAGATTTCCCCAAGAATTCCATGGTTTTCCCAGCCTGTCCTTTTCAAGGTGGTATCATTGTCCTCTATGAGTCACTGCAGCTTATTGCTGGGGACACACACACCATGCAAGCCAAATCCTCACATAACACCTTCTTTCCCATGCTGTTGCTTTTTTTACTTTATGAGAAAGTAAATTGTTTCTTAATTCATTGTCTCTATTAGAACAAGAGGCTTGGAGTACATGGTTTTTGGAGAGAGTGAGACAAAAAATAAATACAAAGAACCATCACATATGTATATAGCTACTGAAAAAAAAATTAAACATTTTAAGTGCAGTACTCAGTAGTGACAAATTATCCATCTCTTTTGTGTCTCAGGGAAAAGTATAATAAAATTGCAGGCCTTGATCAATGGTAGATGAGTCATTTAATGACAAACTGTAGTGACGAGTCCAAACCTTTAATTCAAGTACATTTAAATCTCCTGCCCTGTTTAATTATCCAATAATGGCAACTTGGATGGAGAGTGATAGACTGTGAATACAAAAAAGTGTCTTAAACTCCAAATTTTATTTGTAATCTATCAGTGAAGAGGATGCTAAATAGGTTAGATCCTGACCTCTCCTGAGTGCTAGTGCACTTACTTAACCCAGATGAGGAGCACGCCTGGAAAGTTAAAAGGAGTTCACTAAAACTTCAGTGAAACTGAGAAGTCATGACACTTTGAAAGGCAGAAAGAGGAATACATGACAGCTTGCATTATGACCTAGAAACTCATTCACATGCATTTTTATAACTCTTCTGCTAAAACCAGGAACATACGGCCCTGCCTGCCCTGCTCCAGAAATTATAACATTCTATCAGTTTGTATGGAAAATGCAAGTGTTCTCTCAACTTACTGAAGGCCTTTGTTTTGTTTTGCTTTTTATCTACCTTGTTTTTCCTCATCTTAAGCCTTCATTGTTTGCTAAAGCTATTCAAGAATGCAATGCCTAACAACGCCCTATTACTGCTCTGCAGCTTTTATTTGAGAAGGCAGCCTCTCAAGTCTACTCATCTAGGCAGCAATAGCTACCTTCACCCATAGTTAGGGCTGCACAATCATTTCCATTTCAAGAGTCCTTTCTTTGGGTTTATTGTTTTATTTTGTTTCCATTTTTTCCCCGAAGCTGCTTGAAACTTCACTAGACTTGATCATTCAGGTTGAAATTTTCCATGCTGGTTGTGTACCTCAGGCCTCTTTTCCTTAATTTGAAACAAAACAGCTTCATTATCATCCATTTCTGAGAACAAGATGATTCAAAACGTGTGCACTTCCCACATCAGAAATCTTACTGTAAATTGAAGCGCGCTGTGCAATCGCTCCTTCGCCGTGTTTGGAGGTCAATGCAAAGCTGCCCTGCTTCTTAGAGGAGCCTTTGTCATCACTGTGGTATTTCTGGAAATCTGAAAAACTGCAGGACTGAAACGCTTCAGCTCTGCCTGGTTAGAAGGAACCTAGAGCTTGCAAACTAAATTCTGTAAAGATGTGGCAGCCCTTCACAGGGAAACCAGCACAGTCTGAAGTGTCCCAGCAGCAGTGACCCAGCACCTGCCCGGCCTCAGGCAAGGAGCACAGGCACCAGAGAGAAGAGAGTCAGCCACAGGCAGAGGATTTTCCTCTCCAGGTCCATGAGTAAAATCTGGATTTGTTGCTCATGTTCAGCACATAATTGACTCTATATTCTTCTTAGAGGAAGTCTATACACATGAGTTTTCCACCAGAAGTAGCTTCTCTGTAATCTCAGGTGGGAAAGGGCTGATGAGGAGTTGGTGTTCCAGCTATATCAGACAAGCCTTGTGAGCACTAAGGTGAATTTTCATGTTGCCATTGTTTAGTTTCCTTTAAACACTTCAGAAGTATTATGGAATGTACTTTGCACACCACCATTAGCACTGCAGCCATTCAGAAGCCAGATCTGCCATTGCAACTATATTCAGCTCCCCTTTATGGCATGGCAGTGGTGTGGAGAGGATAGAGAAACAATTCAGGAATTATTATGTCAGTGTGACCAACTGGAGATCCACATCTACCTCCAGACTCCACTCATTAAACTGTCTCCTCTGGGACTTATGACTTTTCCTTAATAAGCTTCAAAGTATTACCATTTTCTTTATGTCAGGCTCCTTCCTCTCATCTCCTCTCCCTCTGGCTTATGTTAATGAAAATATTACTACACAATGAGAGCTGTATAATAGAGAGAAAGAGCATATCTGTGGCTAAAAGCAAACATTATGGCAAGATATCAAACCTCTCATCATAATAATTAAGTATGATGAGTATTAAGTCAAAAAGAGAAGGCAAAACCACATTTTTTGATATGCAGAGACTGTTTTAGTTATATTTTTCCTCTTCTGACAGAAGCTGTAGGGGCAGGTCTGTGGTTCTGCCACAAGCCTGGAGCAGCTGGGGACAGGCCCACTGCAAGCACAGACAGCCCAGGGCTGCCTGGGGCAGCAGAGTGCTGGAAGTTGCTCATTGCCACAGGACCTGCTTGGCCAGCACAAAAACTCAGGGTTCTGCTGGAGCTGTTGCTGTTGCACAAGGGGCCAGGCTCCTTCCCCAGCACCTGCTGTGGACCCTGCTGAATGAGGACAGGGTCTGGGCACATCTGGTTCCCACTCTCCTGTTTCTCCCTCCCATCCTTCTGAACTGACACCTGCCTCCCCTCTCAGAGCAGCCACGGTAACTTTGCCTGTGCAGCTCAGTTAATTTGTTCAGTACGGTAAGGTGGGGTTACTGCTGAATAAATACCGGGGTAAGATTCTTGGGAAAACTTCACTTATTTAAAAGTATTTAAGAGTGTTTCCTCTAAAACACAGAACTCTGAGTTCTAGGAACAAGCTAAGAGTGACTGAGGATTTGCCACTCATCAGTTGTGCGGTCATATCAACCTTAAGCCACCTCACACAGTCACAAATACTCTTCAGTTTGCTCCCTAACACACTTATGTGAAAAGGTATGACAAATGCAGAGACAAGTGATGTCAAAAAATAGCAAAGATATTACCTTTTTATAAATATATCAACAAAACCAGCAAGAGACTATTTCATATTTTGTGGTCAAGTTTGCTCTTGGGATAAATATTAAAAGATGGATAACCCCAGCAGCTTCAAATCTGACTTTTATGGTGGGCTATGTTAGGATTGATTATCCACAAAAGATCAGAATGGAGATCTTCACTTGTGCACACCTTCAAAAAATTCACAGTGGGGTCATAAAACTGGAAATGTTTTGGCTTTTTTTTGAGAAAGTTGCAGTACTAAAGTGGCTGTAATACAGAATCTCTGATACCTTTTTGATGTTAACTTTTAATACTAAAGACGTTCAAGGGGTTTAGTTATCTTAAACTGCTCTAAAGGCTTAGATTGTTTTAAGCTATTTAACTTACAGTTGTGCCACTTCATAGGGGCTGAGGTATTGCAGTTAAAGCAGTGTATGGTCAGGACATGTCAAGACACAATTCAGCTCTGATGAATGCTCAACATGTTCAAGCAGTCATAATTTTCAGGCTTTATTTTCTCCTGATTTTTTTTTTTTTAATAGAGGACTATCACACATAAACATAGAGGCTTTTTGGCACTGATGTTTAGGAAAAAATATGAATTTCCTAAGAAATTAAGTATTAACTCTGGAACTAAAAGGTGAAAATCTGGGGTGATATTTCAATGCTTTTTGGCATGTTACTTGTTTTGGGGTGTTCACTGCTGTCTTAGGATTGCTGTCTAGGAATAGATCATTGAAAATGTTCCTGGCTCTCAAGTAGTGCTTCTCATCTGCTCATTGGAGTGACTGTTTGCATTGCCCTCTCCAGCCTGAGGAAGGGAAGTTGACAAAGATTCAGAGGTTTGCAACAACCACTTCATTTTTACTGTGACTTAGTAAGAAGACCCCAGTTCCTCTCCTTTCCCCTTGTGGAGGGAGCTCACTGTTCCCACGAAACAAGGCTGAGCCTCAAAGGCCCAGCAGGCCAGCAGTCTGCCTGGAAGCATTCCTGGAGGAGGCAAAGGCAGATGGCCACACACTGCACCCAGGGGAGACCCAGGGCAGGGAGAAGGGATAGGGCAGCAAAGACCTAAACTGGGCAAGGAACACAGAGGGTCCCAAAGCTGGGGACAGTGAGCACAGCTGAGGCTGTGTGCTGGAGAACATTAGCTTTGCTAACCACTATCTGCATAGCCTAGCTTTCTCCAGCACAAAATCCATATCATACCATGTACAGTTGTGCTGAAAGGCTTCTGGAGCTAAAGCTACAGAGGAGGGGTGCAGCCCTGTCTTTCCTGTCTAGTATTGAAGGGGTCCAAGCCAGATGATTGGTTCCATCCTCCTATCACAACTTCTCACTCCTTCCAAGAGTTTATTTTCTCATGGGCAGTGCCCTCTTCCAAGGAGAGAGGGCTCTGCCATTGATTCAGTTGGAAATGTAAGAATGGACCTTGCTGAGTGAATATCTCTGTCTGGAAGATGCTTAACATGCTTGGCACACTGCTAGGAATATTTCACTAGCAATAACAGTGGCCCTGTCTCTCAAATAAAAATCTTTACAAACACAGGAGAGAGAGGACTAAAACACTATAGCAGTATTTTCACCTGGGCCAGTTACAGAAAAATCCCTTTTGCTACTGCCACCAGATCTAACTGTAAAAAGAAAGGGTCTGTTTGCATTTGTGTTGAAGAGCTAATGTTGATGTGTTCCTATTTTTGCATGATTTTTATATAATACCACAGAAACCCTAAATATGATAAGAAATACAGATGAACATCAGGAAATAAGAATGTGCCGTTGTGTTCCTGCAGCTTCCAATTAAGTTTTTACAGTATATTAAACACAGACATTAGTCACAGGCACAGATGATTTGGGCTTTGGGCTCTCCCTCACCTCTGTCATTTTAGGATGAGACTCAGACCATTCCCCTTTTCCCCTTTCACCTGTCATTCCAAGTCCTTTGGCACCATCATCACTTAACTACTTTGTATGACAAATACCTAACCAGCTGCCTTGTGAGGACAGACTGTTATTGCACCCCTGTGGCTCATTAGGAGCTGTGTGACAAGAGGATAAAGTAGACTATCCAAGAACACACTGAACATTTCAGCAAGTCAGAGTTCCACCTGCTTTTCCTAAGTTCCAGGCTTTCTGTAAGTCATTGGACTTGAGCAGAGGAGGCCACTCTCTTAACAAGCTCGTCAACACACCTACTTAAAATCTCCAGGATAAAAGCACATGCAGAAATTGGAACAGATCAGGATTCAGAAAAAAACCCCAAAATATGAACTCTTTAAATCTCAAATGTTAATTGTTCTGTATAGCCTCCTTTTATTGTCAAGAGCTCTGGATTGCATATCCAGGGTTACTGCAGTCAGTTCCGGGAAAAAATGCAGGAGCAATCTGACTGCATCCAGCAGTTTTGCAAGAAATCACAGAACAGCTTACAAAAAGGACAGAGAAGAGATAAACTGCATACTTCTAGCCTGGCTCAAACTTTCCTAAAGAGCTAATGTGTGAGAGAGACCAGAAATTTAAACTACACTGTTCTGCTGGTTCCTAATTGTGCCCACAATATCCCTAATCATGGGAAGTCATGTAGGAACAAAGAAAGACACACATTAAACTCTACCTGGAATTGCAGAACAAAAATGAAAAGCATGCTCTTCAAAGAATCCAGAGAAAAATACCTGTGCAATTACTGTGAAATATGAAAACATAAAGCTTAGAAAAGGTTTTTCTACTGTTATTTGAGACAATAGAGATTTGGTAAATAAAGGTTTTCCATCAAAAGGTGAGTGAGGAAGACCACTGTCAAAGAAAAACATACCAGAACCATACCAGAACCTTCACTTGCTTTGTGACATCAGCCTGTCTTTATAAAGATGTGAAGGCAGTGATGAGCTCAGCAGAGTGCCTGGGCTTTACTTTCTTTCACACAAGAGCCTGAAGAAAGTGTCCAATCAAAGGTGCTGGTGCAAGGCTGGTGGTCTCCCAAATTACTTCTCTTGCCACCAAGAGAAAAGATGGAGAAAAAGGATCAATCTAAGGGGCTGGAATGAAAAAAGCGAGGGAAGTCAAAACTAGGTCTGGAGGTCAGGGAAGTCCAGGAGGAGATTCAAGGATTTATCCCAATGCTGGAAGAAATTCTTGTGGACATGAATATATATTATTCACCCTTGGGATGAAAGTGTGGATGCTGTAATAATTCTCCAAGGCAAGGCAAGTGATCTCAGCATCAAAAGAGTTTTCTAATTGAAACTTGGACTAAGACAAGTCAAAAGGGCTGGCCAGTTCTTATCTTGTCCTAAGGAGGAGATTGAAAAGGTGACTAAAGTTCTTTTTAAGGGTTATTCCTGTTTAAAGAATGAAATAGGCTTGAAGTAATTTGCTAAATATAAATAGAGAAGGCTCATAGGTCAGGAGGGTACTTTTTGTCCATGTCTGCATCTGAAACTAAATGACGTCTCTGGTTGAACTTCTGCTTCTCATTCCAAGGGCAGGATGATACCCCTCATCTCTTGAAGCTGAACAAAAGGTGAACATTTTCCAGTGTAGTGAGCTGTATTCTGCCCTCAGAGCTATTGAGCTTGCAGTCAATTTAAATATAATGTGAAAATTGAATAAGAGAGATCAGCTGTGATTTTCATGAAGCTAATCTCCTTTCTAACAAGGATACTTAATAATTCTCAAAATAGCCCTTGAATTCCTTTACTTCTCTCTCAGCAGACATCAGGCAGGACTTCTCTCAGGGCCTCGTGGATGAATTTTGGAGGCATATCCTCTGCTATTAGCAGATACATGCCACCAGGTTAATGGGGAGGTAGAGAGATGAGAGAACAATCTGAGACCTGAGTGCCAGGGACTAGTCCCACAGGGAGCTGTGAAAGAGCTACACAACAAAATTGCACCAAAAGAAGCAAAAGCTGATGTTTACCTCCCCCTCACTTTAATGCTCTCAGCTGCAGAGAAACATAGCAGAAGAGAAATCAGGAATCAAATGCAGCCATCGACAGGCTATAAGTTGGTTTCACCTGCTCTGGAGTGCACAGGCTGATACAGCTGTGAGATAATGCTGCATCGCCTCAGAGGGACAAGCATTGCTGGCAGAAGTTTTGTGCCAGCTCAATAGATAAGTGAAGCTAAAATGGACTATAGGTTTTTTCTTCAGGAATTCCATTTTATGGAAGATTACAAATTGCATTTATTGATCACTTTTATTGAGTGAAGAAGAACTCTGAAAAAAAAATTCCTTTCATATCTTAGGCTTGCCAGACAGAGAGGGTTAGAGCTTGTGAATTCTAAGAGCTGGTCCCAGTAAGTTGACCTAGCACTTCATCATGCCATGGAGACCTGCAGTGTGCTGAGAGTACTGGGGAGAAATACATCCAGAGAAAATAGCAGCTGTGCATTCAGTGCAGAATTCAGCTTGTGGGCAGGATACCAGGTGCAGAGATCCATATGGAACGAGGACAGTAAGGATCAGCGTGTTTGTTTGTTCCATCCATGACTGTGTGAGATGGTGAGTCCAGTCCTAGGACCAGGGCGAATGCACCATGGCTGCATGATGCTGAGTGCTGAAATGGCACATACTTCCTCTGCTGTGTCAAATGCTTTTTAAAGAAGTGAAGGGACACTCTGTTCTGGCAGATTGTATATCATGCACAGTCTGTCTGCGCTTCACTGACTTCATGATGAGTCAAGTGTGGTCTGTCCTTCCACAGCTGGTGTAAGTCCTCTATATGAATTTAATGGTTCCTAGCAGCACTAAATCCTGTGAGCTTTGCCTGAAAAGATTATTAAAATGTGATTGTATGCTTGCATTTGGTCCGGGTGAGATCTGTTCTGCCATGGCCCAGTAGTGTGCAGGCCACGGATCAATGGTTGCAGTATCAGCACTCATGTTCATCCCTTGCCCATGCAGAGTATGGTGTGGGTTCCTCAGACAAAAGAGTTTGTGATTCTGCAGTTGAAGATCATACCACAGTGCCTTACCACCAGTTGGGCACAAAGCTTTCATAGGCAGCTTTAATCCTGGCATTTCCTATCTGTGAGAGGCTGATTTTGTCCCTTTGGTGATGTTCTTTTTGTGTGTCATATGATCATAAGTCTACACTTGTGAGCATTTTCCTTGCAATATTTGGATATTTTGTCTATAACTCTTCAACAGTGTGCTTTTGTGTCTTCCTTTGTAGAATTTTTGCTACTGCTCAGTTTATAATCTTTAGTGATCAATTCTGCTATGAAACAAAGCAGTCTAAGACAGGATTGCTTAAGCATCTACAATAATGAGACTAAATGTTTTGGCGTTGAGGAGCTGCTGTAAACAGAGCTTCTTTTGTGATGGGTTCCTACTGGAAGTTATTGGAATCTCCTATCAGTACTTTTGTTAAGTTTTAAAACTGCTTCCTTTATTACCTGCATCCCTGGCAATTCTCTCTGTCATTCAACAAATTAATAACACAGCTGTGTTAGAAGCCAGCTTTGCAGGTGAACTGGGGGTGACTTTCACCAGGATGCAATTCAGCCGCGTGCTGCGCCAGGTGCAGGTGTTGGGGCCAGCCTGGGACAAACACTGAGCTGGTTTGTTACACAGCTCTGGGAAGGGAGGCTGCTGTTGTGCCTCTGCCAGGAAGGAACAAGCAGCCTTCCTTGCTGTGAGGCTGCCCACCATGTCTCTAACCAGGGGCTGCTGGTGGCTGCTGTCCCGTTAGGAGCTACAGCAGATAAGCTGCATTGTAAATGGGAGCTTGTCCTTGGTAAGATCAAAAGCCTTCATACTGCAAATGGAGCACATTTTAAAATAAATGCAGCACCTCTCTAGAGCAGTGTCAGGTTTTTCAGCAACTTAGCAGAAGTGAATTTAGCTGCCCTAACTCAGAGGTACAGCTACTGAGATAAAATCATAGAATGGTGTGGGTGTAAGGGATCTTAAAGATCATCAAGTTCCAACCCCCTTGCCATGGGCAAGGACATCTTCCACTAGACCAGGGCAAAGCTTCATCCAACCGCCCTTGGGCACTTACAGAGATGAGGCAGCCACAGCTTCTCTGGGCAACCTCTTCCAGTATTTTATCACCCTCACAGTAAAGAATTTCTTCCTAACACCTAATCTAAACCTGCTGTCTGTCAGCTTAATGTCATTCCCTCTTTTCCTATCACCACACACCTTTGTACAATGGCCCTCTCCAGCTCTCTTGTAGGTTCCCTTCAGGTACTGCAGGGGCTCTAAGGGCTCCCTGGAGCCTTCTCTTCTCCAGGCTGAACAACCCCAACTCTCTCCATCTGTCTTTATAAGAGAGGTGCTCCAACCCCCTGATCACCTTCACAGACTGCTTTGGACTCTACCCAACAGGTCCACATCCTCCTTATCTTGGGGGCTCCAGAAATGGATGCGGTGCTCCAGGTGAGGTCTCACCAGAGAAGAGCAGAGGGAGACAATCCTCTCCCTTGCCCTGCTCACCACACTGTTTTAGATGCAGTCCAGGATTTGTTTGGCATTTTTGGACTGCCAGAGTGTGTTGCTGGGTCATGTCCAGCTTCTCATCCACCAGCAGGCCTCCTTTGATCTATGATCCTGAGATCTGCTCCTCAAAACATGGAACATAATGTGAAACATAAAACATGGAAGGGATGGGCTTCAGATGGAAGAGCAGTGGTGGTGACCCTGTGTAGAGATCAGAGGAGCAAGGACAGATCATGCTGTTATCCCTGATGCTGGAAACAGCAGCTGTCCATATATTCTGTCCCCAGTCAGCCAGAGGTGGAGGCAGCAGAAGACAGTGTGACTCTCTGCTGCAATAGGCAAAAGAGGCCATAGCTGGCTTGTGTGCTTTGGCTTCCTGCTCTGGGAAGTTGGTGGCTTCATTAATTCCTAGAGCCAGCCCTGCACCTGTTTACAAATGGCCTCAATTATTTCTCTTTCTGTTTGCACTGCACTACTTTTTCCATCTCTCAGCTACATCCCTGCCCATTCTTGTTTGCAATGGGAGGGAAAGCTCTAAGCAGCACTCTTTTGTAACAGGGATGCTCTTTTAGTTCAAATGGCAGCAGTCTGTGTGATTGTACTGAGCATCTTTGTTTCCATCTCCAGCTGCCCTCCTCTGCAGGGTGGGCTATTGCAAACGTGTCAGATGTAGCACTAACATGATGGAGTCTCCCATCAAGCAGATGAGAAGACAATAAACACCCCTCCAAATTGTCAGAGGGTAAATATTAGCCTCATTAGGGAAGATTTCTCTCTCTTTCATGCCAACACATAATGTTTGCAACAGCATCTTTAGATTTTGTCTGCGGAATGCTGAGGCTGTCCTGACTGGGAAACTACCTGTGTGCCTATATCCATCCAGGAGAGCAAAGGGAGCCTACATCCATCCAGGACAGCAAAATTTTTCTCTGTGTTGCGGCCAAACCCACTTTCTTCCAGCACAACAAAAACCTGCCACACAAGCTTCATGTTAGAGGTGTTGAGAAGGAAGTAGGAAAAGTAGGATAAAAAGTAGTAGGAAAAAAAAAGTGGGAAAAGATGGAAGCATGGGCAGAAGGCTGGTGCCTCAGATACCCTTGGCATGGAAGTTCTAGCTATGTTTCAACAGCAAGAGAAAAGCACATGGAAAGTGAGCAGCTTCTCTTTTGTCCCTAGCAGGAGACCAACATCAGAGAATGAGATGGAGTCTAGCCAGAGTTTTGTCTGGACCCTGGGGACCTGCTAGCTGTATACAGCTGGGTGCCAAGGCAGTGCATCTACAGGAGTGAGGGAATGTGGCATCAGCCAGAGGGAGGTGATGAACAGAAAGGAATTGGCAGGTAGAAATAGAAAGAGTACCATATTTTGGGGAAGTGGTTGATGTTCAGGAACATTTGTCCTGGGAACAGATAGTGCTGGCCAGTTAAGGGCATTGACTGGGAGATTGCAGTGCCTTCTGTAATCCAAAAGTTAGAATGAAAATTAAGCTCAGCGAGCACAGCAATAAAGTGGGGAAGCCAAGCTAACTTGCAGAGTAAAACCCAGGAGATGTTTTAACTGTATCACAGGCTTGCATGGAATTGCTTAGTAAATTGTTAAGCCCTGCTGTTTGAATGTAAGTTACAAAGCTTTAAAATGTAGCCTTCTATCCTCTTTCCATTGTCTGATACACAAAGTGTGTTTGGCAGGCTTGTTTGAATCCCATAAAATGCTGGAGGGTGTTTCTGTTCCTCTGGAAGCACAACAGGGAGAAATTTGCCACAGCAAGTTGTGGATGGGATTGGGGAAGTGTCCCTGCTGCTTCCATGCACTCTACTGTCCAAACAGCTCCTGCATGGAAGGTGTCCTGTGTTTGTATGAAGGGAGGGAATGGGGAATATCTTGGGGACTGAAAATTATTCCCTCAGTCTTTATAGACATAAGCTCCAATCACAGAAAGCTCAGCATCCATGCAGACATTTTCGTCAGTTCCACTCTACCAGTTTAGTGACACATCTGAGATTTTCTCAACTGAAAGAGCCCTCTGAAAATTGAGAGGTGATTACCCAGCCCTTTGCACAGTTTTAAAACTAATCTTTGGAAATTACTTAAACATTTCTTTGTAAGATCCTTTTTAAACATAGCTACTGCAATTTGCTTGTGGTAGCAGAGGAGAAGTGAATAAAAAGGACGGGGAAAAGGCCGAGGTAAATCACCTCTATGTGTACGTGTGTGTGCATGCTACCTTTAAAAACAAGGCCTGGCTCAAGCATTTGAATGCCATAGTTTCTCTCCTCTTTAGGAACCAGAATAGAAACTTCCATGAGCTGCCAAGTATTGATAATGTACCTAGGTGGGACAACCACCAGCTGGATTTGTACTAGTTACTTTCTCATAGTGATTTCACACAAGCAGGGCAGAACCATGCCTGGAGGTGAGAGAGGAGATAAGCAGGAATCACCATATCTTAAAATTTTTACTCTCTGCCAATCACTTGCTCTTTTCCTGTGGACAGGCTATTCAGTTTCTCTGTGCCTGGGAGGGTAGCTTGAAGACACAGAGTCTTCTTTGGTAGTTCAAGCTTTAGGTATTGCTACTTCACTTCCCATCATCATCATCATCATCATCATCATCATCATCATCATCATCATCATCATCATCATCATCATCATCATCACTCTCTGCTTTGCTTTCTCCTTCCTCCACAGTTCATTCCTGCTCCTCTGACACTGACACATGTTACCACTATGCTCACCATTAGTCAATATTTTCCAAGCAGAATTGTCCCTCTGGTAACTGCTGAGATTATAAAGCAATACAAGAATAACCAAACCCCCTGTGCTGGGTTTGTTTGTTTTTCAGCTGGAAGCCACACCACCAGGTTTACAAAGTCACACACAGTTTTGAGGCTCAGCCAGCTGGGAGGTGGCTGTGGCAAAAAGGAGGGGTGGGGATGAGGGAGAAGCAGCAATTGCTGAAGACTTTGCTGCCATCACATTCTTTACACTGACGCACTGTGGCCTCCATTTTAGCATTAAACATAAATGAGAGAAGGTGCTGTGAGTCATCACTAAAGGATGTTTGCAAAGGGTTTTGAGATCCTCACAGTAAACTTGCAAAGAAATGTCCGTGAAGAACAGACATCTCTGTTGTTACCCTCCGAGATTTTCCAGGCAGACAATAATAAACAAGAACCATTGCAGGTCTTGGCTAGTCGTGTAAGAATCACATGTTTTGAGATGAAGGAGGGAGGAGGTGTTGTTATTTAGCAGATACATTTCTGTTGTCTGATTGCAAGAAGGTAGATAGATGCAGGACTCACAGTGATGGGTTGAGTTTTTGACCCTGTTCAGGATGCAGTTAGCTGAGCAATGTTGTCTAGATGGCTGCAGCTGCTGAGTGCAGTAAGGCTGTGATTTGCAGTAACCAGCTGAAATCTTCTAACTTCTCCCATTTCACCATAGTATTTCTTGTCATTCTCTCCCAGCTCAGTTGTCCCACTGATGATGGTACAAGCATTTATGCTGTCAAACAGACATTTGAGGGCAAAGTTACTTTTCATCCTGAGTGGATTCAACATCCACGTGGTCAAACACCAGGTTCAGTTCAAGCAAGAGTGAGGTGCAGGAGCATGAGAACATGATTAATAAAAGGTGAAGAAAACCAAGGCTTTTTTAAGCCAAGTTAAGCAGGTGTGGCACAGCACACTGCACATTGTACTGGGTAGATGGTTCCCATCAAGAGCTCTATCTTACAAAAACACTGGGATATAGATACTGTTGCAATAAATATTTTGTACATGACAGCAAGGTAAAGTCTGTGTTTAAACAGCCTCTAAAGTCTCCAGATGCAGCTCTGATGTTGTGTGAAATGCTGTCATCTGCATAGAACTATTCAGCATCCAGCAGATAACAATTCTACAGTGACATGGGTGCTCCCATTTGATATGGGAGCTCAGTGAAGAGGAAGCTGCTTTGATGACTAGAAGGAGTGAGGGAAAAAGAAGGAGAAAACAGGGAAGAGAAGTGAGAATTTCTTGTGGAGGGAGACTGGTCTGAGGGGATCAGAAAGGAGGATGTAGGAGTGAACTGCTATTCTAGAAGAAATATCTGATTTAAAATTGCAGAAATGGATGACATTGTGAGTACAGCTTTGAGCTTGCTGGTGTGATTCTGTCTTTTCCTGCCAGCCTTCAATGCAACAGCCCATGCACCCAGCTCTTTGCAGTACACATTTTGTCTTCTCCTTTCCTTCTCTTTTCCACAAAAGCCCATATGACTCTGGGGTAGAAGACTCCCCATGGCTCTCTAAAGGGAGTCAGTCGGTCTTGTACAGTTACTGGTGGGTGTGAGGAATATTATTTTAGAGGAGCTTTTGGAATTGGGGAAACAAAAGAAAGGAGGGCCCATGTAACAGCAAAAGTATCTTTTTTTCCTGTGTGCTGCTGCTGAGCTTTTCTAATCTGTTTCTGCATATGGCTGTGTCTCAGGAGCAGAAAAGGTCCTTATAACACCTTAGTGGGATCCCATGGGATAGGATGCAATAGGCCAACATGAAACTTGTCCATTAATTGCCAGCTCTGTCCTTGCTCTTGGAGTCAACATCCTCTTCAGACTGGACCCCCATTTCCACAGAAATGCCAGCCCACTTTTGTAGTTCTGCATCATTTTACACGGTGTTTGTTTTGTGTGCCGCAGCTTTAAACTCTGCAGCCTGCCTCTCCTTTTCTCCCGCTTTGTTGCTTGCTTGCTTTCATTTTGCTCTTTGTTTCTTCCACCGTATTGTTCATTTATTTGCCCTCCCTTTGTGCCTTGTTTCAAGGCTGTGAGCAACTTCTTGGTGGAGGGAATTCATTGTGCTACCACGTCACAGTGAAAAGAGCTCCCATTCAGAGCCAAGGGAGCGTGTTTTTAAAGGGAAAACTGTGTAACCCACAGCTTCATGTTTGTACAGCACCATGTACAAACAGTGTCCCCCCTGGCACAACTTTATCTCCTACTGTTCATGAGAAGGTGTGATTCAGGGAAGAGAGAAATTATTACAAAGGAGAAGGCTGGAGCCTGTTGAAAGGGAGAGTGAGCAAGCAGGGCAAATGCCCAAAGCCACAGGCCATGGAAAGACCTTGTGGAAAACAAGGGCAAGACAAGACGTTATGATTTGGGGCAAGACATCTAACAAAGGGGTGGGAGCAGAGAGAAGGGTCTACACCTCTGTGTGAGGTGTCACATTTCTGCCCCCAAGCTGCTGCAGTTTGCAGACAGATGTGTTTAGTTGGACTTGATGATCTTAAGGGTCTTCTCCAAGATGGTTCTATCCTACCTTGAGCTCACCTCAGTTTAAGCTTGCACTTGGATGTTCAGCACTGGAGGACAGCAGCTGAAAAGCAGGTACATCCACACACTTGGGAATGGGCTGTAGCTGCCACACAGCCCTGCAAAATCTGCCTCTGAAAATAAGTTGGTGCTTGGGCTTCCCAGATGAGGTTCAGGACAGTGGGGCAGTCGGAGCAGCAAGTTGCCATGATAGCAGTGAGAAGATTAACTCCAATGCTTATGAAGAAACAAGGGATAAATGAAAGGAAAAGCTTACCCCTGTGAGAGTGAAAAATATAAAGATGGATGCCTGGAAGAGAAAAATTAAGGATGCTTTGTCAGCTCCACTCCAGTACATTATAAACATGGCACCTTCTTGATCCAGGGCTGCCAGGTGGGTAATAGAATCCCATTAGTGCTCACTGTTGTAGATGAGGTTTGCACTGAGTTTGGCTTAATAGAGGTCCATGGAGAAATAGGAAATGTTCATGGAAAAGGTAATGGAGACAGCTGCTGCCTGTGGGCAAGAGTGGGGAAGGGAACTGAAGGACAAGTCCTGAAATCAGGCAGAGCCATAGCATACAACTTTATAGGCAAGATCCCACATGGCCTTTTCTAGATAAAGAGTCTCTGGCTGGGGTAGCACTCAGCAAACAGCACGTGCTGCAAGACAGCAAGGGAAGGTGGTTTGAACTGGTGCTCTGCAGTGAAAGCAGAAATTGCTGTTGTTTAGTACAAGTAGAATTCCATGAAGACACAGCTTCCTACCTTTCCTACCTTTCTTATTCCAGGCATGGAATAAGAAATAGCTGCTACATGCTCCCCCTATACAAGTGCTTGGCTGGCACTGGGACTTGGTCCTTGGCAAGACTGGGGCCTGAGAGCTGCTCTTCTATAAATTTCCAAACCTAAACGCCTATGTTTGGTTTCCAGGCACTGGTGCTGAAGTCATAGAATCATAGAATCATAGAATTGTTTAGGTTGAAAAGAACTTTTACATCATTCAGTCCAAAATTTAATGTGTAACACACTGAAAAGAATTATGTGCAAATACCTATTCCTTGTACCCAATGAGCTTTTCACATTTATTCTTCAAGTGGTGGATATTTCTTTGCATATTTTGAGATTCATCACCTCCATTTCAGAGATCAGTGTGACTTCTAATAAGAAATTAATTCCATGTACCAATTAGCTGCAGCACCCTTTGCCTGCCATTGAGCATCCAGCAGTAAAGGGTGCGAAGATTCTTGTGACCTCGGAAATGCATCCAAAAATCATAAGATATTCTCTCCAGACAGATATTTGCAGACTGCTGAGAGCACGTATCAGGAGCTGTGTGTTATCAATTGTGGTATTTAGTATAGTTTAGATTCTTTCTTTTGTCTTAGAAACTATGATGGATAACAGATAACTGATGGGAAAGTAAGGATAAATAGTCCCTCTTAAGGCACTTATGTCTTGATGTGTATCAATTTTGAAATAGGTCTGGCTTTACAGGCAGGACCAGAATTTTTTAAGGCCATATAGTGATGACAAAACACAGACACTTAATAGAATCTGAGATTGCTGCTAGGCACAGCAGACACAGACAGCCCATCAAAACCATTCAAGAAGTCTATAGAGAGCATGGGTATCTGTAATCAACTCATTTTTAGCTCTGTCACTCAAAAAACCCATGTGCCAATAGCAGCATTCTCCTAATAAAAGAAAAGCACTTCTGCAGAACTCCCTGGCTTCTAAGTCCTCCTTCACATTTGGTTTTCTGCCTTGCCAGAGCAAAAGGTAAAGGTGGTGGAGAAAAGGGGCAGAGGTTCTTTGTGCATGGGGCAAAGCATTCAGGTGTAGGGGGGAAGATTCCTTTGTCAAAGGTGCCAAGTGAACACCCAGCACTGTACCAAAGAGGGGCACACTTGTGAAATAAAAAAATCCAAGTTAGAGGACTGATCCCACAAGGGTTTTTGGGATAGTAACCTGGAGGAGAGTGAAAAAGACATTTTATTCTGCAACATTTTTATTTTTGAGTTTGGGTTTTATATAGAACTTTGATGTTTTCCATAAAGTAGAGTTTTTTTCAAATCTGCAGTTGACATTTAGGTGGAGCTGAACCCACTCAAGTGGCTGAGAGAGCTTTTACTCTTTCTCATTGTTGACCTTTTGACATTTAGAAAGTTTGAAAATGGAAAAAATCTCTTTTTCCATTCTGCTAGACAGAATGTCATTGCCGTAAGTGTATGCCCTTGCAAAGACAGTGCAACTTCACCTTGTGTTTTCCGAAATACAGATGTTTGGGTCTTGGTTGTGAATGGCTCGTGCACACCCTGCAAGAGGGCTTGATTGCTTTATGGGGAGCTGGAAGGGTCAGAGGAGCCTGCAATGAGCATTTTTTTGCACATGGGACTTTTCATGTGACTGAATGTACTGTGTTCTCCCAGAGCATTCTCTCCTTTGGTTACTGCTTCCTCCTAGGGGAGCTGAGGTTCTGCTCTGGACAAGGGCTCTGGGCAGTAGGGTGGGAACTGAGAGGCAGGCAGCAGCCAGGGTGTGAGGATAAACAGCTCCTTTTCAGCCTGTCACTGGTGGGGTCCCCCAGGGATCAGTGCTGGGCCCAGGGCTGTTTAAGATCTCTGTAAGAGATCTGGACAATGGGATCAAGCATACCTTGATGAAGTTTGCCAGTGATACCAAAGTGAGTGGAAAAGTGGACACTTTGGAAAGGAGTGCTACCCTGCAGGAAGATCTGGGTAGGCTGGAAGAGCGGGTTAACAAAAACCTTATGCAATTCAACAAAGACAGATATAAGGTATAAGAAAACATAATCCTGGAGCTCAGTTCAGGCTGGATCTACCCAGCTGGGGAGCAGCTCGGTGGAAAAGGACCTGGAGGTCCTGGTGGGGAACAGCTTCATGCACCACAGCAGCACACTGTTCCCTCACAGCAACTCAACAGGGTGCTGGGCTGCACCAACAAGGGCATCACCAGCAGACATACAGAAGTCACTGTCCTACTCAGTGCTTTTCAGGCCACCCCTGAAGTACTGTGTTCAGTTTTGGTCCCTGCTATACACAAAATGTGTGGACAAGCTGGAAAGGGCCCAGAGAGGGGCCACAAAGGTGATCAATGGCATGGGAAGCCTGTCCTATGTGAAAAAGCTGAGAGAAGTGGATTTTCCCAGTCTTGAGAAAAGAAGGCTTAGGGTAGACCTTAGCACCATGGTTATCCAATATTTAAAGGGTGGCTGCAAAGAAGATGAGAAGAAGGTGGCTGCAAAAAAGGGAAACTCCCCTTTTTTGCTCTAAATCACATGGAAAAGACAAGGGGTAATGGGTCCATGTTACTTCTGGGGACATTCCAATTAGACAGAGGAAGAATTTTCACTGTGAAGTCAGTCAGCCACTGAGATAGTCTCTTGAGGGAAGTTGTGGATTCCCCAGTGTTGGACACTTTTAAGATTTGTCCATTTGTGCTCACCTGTCTTGTCTAGGCTGTGCTTTTGGCAAGGAAGGTTAGACCAGATGATCCTTGTGGTCCCTCCCAATATCTCCCTGGTATTTTATAGTTCTATGATCTCATGATTCTGACTGGCTTAAGATGACCCCAAGAAAAGCTTGCCACTTATATGGGATGTCTCTCATCCAGACATGGAATAAGAAATAGCTGCTACATGCTCAGTGTACCCCTAAATGTGTCACAAATGCTGCTCTCACAGACAGGTGCTAACTCGGCACTGCAACTGTTACAACTTGGCAGAGTTCCTCAGCAGTTCCCCAAAATTTTATGCCTGAGGGAACATATCCTATCTTGTTACACCAGACAAATGGTTTTCAACATTCTTCCAATGTGCCAGCCACTAAAAATTCCAGCAGAGTTGTGGGTTCCTGTGGAGAGAGTAGGTTTTCTTTTCTTGGTCTTTATCCATGGACTCCTTAAAAATAATTCACCTGGGATCTCACATAGCGTGGGTTGAGAACCACAGTACTGGATCAGTAAACAGATCCCCTGGTGAAATGAAGACCTTTTTTTCCTGGCTGCAAGTAGTACAGAAGTAGGTGTTGAGTTAGTCCAGTTCCATTTGTTTGTTGTTACACAATGTGTTCTTGTGGATAAAGCAGTGATCTGGCAGTCAGGAAACTGGGTAGCAAGCAGGACCTACAGTTGTGCACCATGCTCTGCAAAGCAGAAACTGTGCTTGATGCTTGTGGAGAGGTGAGATGAGCATTTAGGCTAATATTTTAGAGCCATAGAAGCAATTTTGGAAATAGAAAATTGGCTTCTGAAAAGGTCGAGTAACGAAACATATTTTTTGGATGGGAGAAGTTCTGAAATAGACCTTTCCTGACATACTGTGTTACTACAGAAAGGCATATTCCTGGGATGTTAACAGAAGCAGATTTCCTAGAGTGATGACAGTAGGAACAGCACTGGAGATTTTTTTTTTCCATGTCCCAGTACCACCAGAACAAATTTCCTTTTTGGTGTGTAGAAAACCTGTTTCTCCTGTGTTAGAGGAGGCAGTAGGAGTGTAATACTTCATTGAGAAGTTCAGTATGTCTCCAGTTAAACTGTGTGAGCTGGCTGCGGTTCAACTTGCTTGCTAAAGGTGCATCAACCTTTTAACTTTGCCAACAAGGCTTCAGAGGAGAATCACATTCACCTAATAAAACACAAGGACTAACTTCTTCCTTCTCCTTCCAAATTGCTGTCTGAACACAACCTGCATCATTACCACATCTTACACCTCCTCAGTAAGCTCCTGTGCTGATCAAGATGCCTGTAAGTCACAAAAAATTTTGCAAAAGTTGTGTGGAGAAGTGAATGTCCAGAAGGAGGAGAAAGTCTCATCTTCCTACTGAACATGCCTTTAGCCCTGATGGATAGAAACACAGGAGCAAGTTGGATATTGGCTTTCTAAGATGGGATAGGGAAATGAGGGCTGCTCTCTTGCTGATTGGATATGCATCAAAATGCTGAACAGGTTCCTGAAAATCTGCCACTAATGCCTCATATCTCATCTTGCCAGAATATTTTAAGTGGTTCTTGCTGCTTTCCTGAACAGCCAGTTCTTGCAGCTGGGTGTTTGGAAAGCAGAGAGTTTGTTTTTAATGATCAGTTTTAACTGTGGACTAAACAAGGATTTCTCTCGGAAGGAGAGAGAGTATATGAGGATCTTAAAACATTTCCATGATTGGAAATGAAAATTTCTGAACCTCTTCAGAAAGGAGTTTCTGAAGAAGAAAATACAAGGGGGAGAGAACTTGGTTCTGTCATCTTTCCAAGGAATCAGTCCTAATTTGGTGGCTGGAGAGAACAGTGTGCTTGAGATTTAGTCTGTGTGAGGTACACAATTAATGCATGAAGGAGCATCACTTCTTCTGTACGTACAGAGAGTATTTCAAACAAATCTGCATTCTGGCTCTCCTGCACCAGAATGAATCTGGATTATTTCCACTGCAGACAAAGTCAGAACTTCCTGTGATTTGCAGCAGAACCTTCATGTTTGGAGGCAATCAGGCACAGTTCCAGACAATCATCCATGACCCACTGTACTTGTATGCAGTTTTTAGTCTACATCTGGCCTCGTGTCTCCTCCATATATCTGTTAAGCACTGCAGATGTCACATTCAGTCCAAGGACTTGCAAATGGAGAGTACTTGTCTAATAACCTTGTAACTCCTGCAAAGTTTCCCAGCAGCGGGATGTGCTGTTCAGGTCTGATACTGCCTCTAGTGTGTCCAGTCCCCACCTCATTTTTGTCACACATTTTGTCACACATTTTGTCAGCTTTAGAAAGCTGCCTCACAGCCACTGCTCTGCTGTCATTTCGGTGTAATTCCCTGCTTTTTAGTTTGACACTTGGCATTTACAAAGCGTGCAGCCCCTGCAGAGTGTTGTCCTAACGTGGAGCTGCTGACCCACATGCCAGCTGTATGAATTGGGTCACCCTGGCTGTGTTTTGTCTTCATGGTACAGATAGGGGAAATGATTTATCCTTGTGGAAAGTGGGCTGGAAGTCAGTGCAAGGATTTTAGTCCCAGCAGACTTGTGTTGTTGTATTTAGCAGCCCTAAGAGGGGATAATAAAAATGAAAAGGGGGTAAAAAGGCATCAAGTGCGAGGTGCATGGTGTGCCCCAGCCAGAGGATGCCGTGTGCATGAGCCAGGGCACTGCCTCGAAACAGAGGTCTGTGTTATCCTGACCATACTGAGATCCCAGCAAGAGACACGTCTTTTTTAACTGATCTGCAGGTAAATGCATGGGAATAGACCATTCTTGTCCCACAGCCTTTACAGTACTGTTGCTGAGAGGGAGCCAGTAAGAGTATTCAGCCCATGGAGAGCTGAGAGGAACTATGACTTCTCCCAGGTTGGAATAAAACCTGTGGCAGAGCCAAGTCTGAACCCCCTTTCGCCCTTTCAGTTCTTAACCATCCCTTCTCCAAATGTCCCTCTGTGGCTGTGCCTGCAAAGCTGTCATTCCGAGGAGCATTAGGAGCTGCCTTCAAAGTGACTTCAGTGCAGTTTCTCTCTTCTCACCCCCGCACCCTCTCTCATTAACTTGAAAGCTCCTATTTATAAACCTGCTCAAGACTGCTTGTTCAGAAAGGAGGAGCTGAAACACTCCACACACAGACTAAGAGACTCAGCAGAGATGCAGGCAAGAGCTACTTCTCACTCAAAGGGTAATAACCAGATGGAACAAGTCAGCAGGAAGAGTGCCTGAAATGTCACAGAAATGAGATCAAGCAATAGCTAGAGCTGGGTGTCTGCAGGCAGAAGGGGGAGAATCACAGGATCACAGGAAACAGTAAGAAAGAAGGGCTGAGAGGAAGCAAAATATTTAAGTGGGTAAGCACATTGGACTAAGTGGCCTGATAATCTCCCTAGACCACCACAGTTCCATTATGCATTTTTGACACTCTCTCCCAGCCTCTGTGACAGTGATGAACAGGAGGCCTATAAAGCTGGCTTGCTGTGAAAAAGTGTGCCAGGCTACTAACTGTGGAGTGACTTGTCATCTCAGTTGTTAAAGAGCTCACTCGCCTCCCCAGATCTCACTGGGATGCTGCTTGTAAGCACAAAACTTGTTAAACTCAGGCTAGCCTGCAATTTCTGCAGCACCTGGTGATTTTGTGCTGGCAAGCCAGAGAGCAGGCTGATGACAACTTGAACCCCTGTGAGGGGAGAAGTGAGTACCTAAATAGCTGTCCTACATTGTATGGCACTATTTACAACAGCCTGACTTCCTTTATCTTTCCTCCTGACTGTATTTTATGATAATGATCCAGACATGACCCAGCTATCTCTGCTCTTCTGGAGAAGCACAGCACAATTATAAAAGATCAGACAAGCCCATCTGCTATGAAGACGGGGGGGGAAAAAGGCCAGTCCCTAAGTTTTATAGAAAGAATAAACAAAAGTGCAGTAACCCATAGGGAGTCACATTCATGGAGAGAAACAGAATCACATTGTTCAATAAATCAGAGGAGAACAAAGAGGTTCAATGACAACCCAAGACCAAAGCCATTTCTGCTAAGGAGCCTGCATCCGTACTGAGCATAACCTCACCTCTTCCCCTTCCGGCTTCACAAGTGATTTCATGGAGCTCTTTGTGCCAGCATGCAGGCAATTCCCTGGGCTGCTTCTCCTCACTGGGCTTCTCACTAGAGGGCAAAGGATGTATCTGATCTTTTGCAGTCTGAATTCTTCCTGTTACTCTCAATAATACCAGGTTTACTGTCCCAGACATCTATGCTCTTAGGAGCTTTTTCATCTGATACATTATTATGTTTCTTTAAAACCCCAAATTTTAAATCCCACAGTCTTACCCAGGTGGAGTCTCAATGTATTGACAGTTTACAGATCCATTAAAGGACAAGCATTGCCACAAAATGCCCATGAGGTGTCAAAGACAAGACACAACAACTGAAGAAAAAAGGTAGACTGAGGGAATGAGAGAATCAAGATCTAGGGTAACAAAAGTCATGTGATGTGCACAGTTGTGACATTTTCAGTCTGATGATTTCAAGGATAGTGTGCTGGACATACCAGAGTACTGGGACACTCTTATAATAATACCAAAAAAATTCAAAGAAGAAAGTCACTGAATTTGCACTTGTTTTCTTTGCTGGAGAAAACCCGATACTGTTTGTGGTATCATCTGACATATCTTATATATTTAAGAAGCTCTCTGCTGACATCAGAGAAAAAAATTGTCCTATCTGAAGCATGTCTCAATCTCAGACACATACAGAGGTGAGTTTAGAAATGAGCAGTGAAAACTGTCACAGGTCTAAAAAACTGGTACAGAAAAATTATTGAAGGAATTGCATTTACTGGGTTTAGGAAAAAGACATTTGAGGAACATGGGAAATTTTCTAGCAGAGCTATAAAAAAAACAAGGTTTAATTGTTCTCTGCTTCTGTGACAGGAGGGGTGTGCCACAAATAGTGACCAGCTTTGTTTGCATAAACAAAGATTTTGGTTAAGTATCAGAAGGAGATTTATTCTGAAAATAGGAAGAAAGAAGCAGTGAAGCAGCCTTTTAAGGCTGGGAAGTCCCTGTTTATGGAGTCCCTTAAGAAGAAAGCTTTGTTAATCAGTGATGGTGTTGGCATGTTTACTTTTTCATAAGGAAGGGGCCTTTGAGGTCCTTCCAGCCCCATATTTCTGTGATTTCTGTATTGAGTCTGCAGTTTTAGCAGAGCAAGGCTGAAAGATGTAATCTCATTATATAAATAAACAGAAATCTCCATTGTGTTCCAACCAACCAGCCCTGGAAAGGGAAACAGTTTGGCGAAAACAAATGCCCCAAGAACCTTTAAAGATTTATAGGTGTAATTTGACCCTGTAGTTCTATTTAGGAGTATCTGTGAAGAGTGTACTGGGTTGAGCAGGCTTTGAAGGGGCAAAGGACCCCTCCTCCTTGTCCTTAGTTCTGTGGCAGTACAAACCAGCTTATGCTGTGTACAAACAGGGGACTTCAGGGCTGGCAGTGGGATCCAGCCTGTATCTCAGTGACTACACTCAAAATGTGCAAATAACAAAATTTGTAACAAAATTTTATTGATGGAAACTTCCCCAGGTAGCTAAAGTGGTTCACAATTTCAAAGCTGCAGTAGGAGAGAGGTTTGTGAAATTAAGATGTCCACATTCCTTGTCTAAAAACAGAAGAGAGAGCTGAATAGTACATGGGTAAAATACACAAACTTTAAATTACATTATGAATAACCTGTGGTATAAGTACTACATATAAGAATGCTGAGTGTTTTTAAATAGCACCCATTGGGTTTGAGTTTAAACATTAGATTTACTCAAGTGTAAGTTCTTTTAGTTAATAAAACTACATATGATTTGGCACTGTATACATGAAAAACTAGTATGTTTGCTTTGCCATATCTTCATTAGATTTTTTTCTTCATCCCAAATAATTTGCTGATTGTTCATTTTCTATAATCTCAGTGGTTTTGGTTTTGCCTTTATTTTTTGTTTTTGTTTAAGAAGAAGATGTCTGTGTCAAACATAGATGCTCCTAAACAATGATAGATCATGACTGATGATCCTGCCTTACGCACTCAAGCATATGGGTAAGAATTGAAACACTGTGAGCTTAACTTTGGAAGATAATAAGAACTGTGGCCCCAGTCCAGCAATCTGTATTTGTCCTGGGAATAGTCTGATTGAGCTGGGTTATTTGTGTTCTCCAATCTAAGCACTGGGAAGGAGAGCAGTTCAGCCAGGACCTGTTGGGATAAAGAGAAGCAGATTTGATCATAGCAATGAACAAATCCCTTATCTTTGTGCAGTTCCTGTGATGTATGCAAGAGTAAATGACACTAGGTCCTTTCTCCCTTTAGATTCCAGCTTTCAATGTGATCTCTTTCACTTGGAATAATATCAGTTAATTGAGATAACAGATATATATCATTGGTTTATGACAGAGAGAAGTTGCCCAGGTTGTGTAGAAATTACTTATCTTTGTGGTACATAACCTAATAAATATGTATTCTCCAAGAAGATTAAGCTTGGAGTATCTAAAAGTCCTATCTGAAGTCCACAGTGGTAAAAAAACCAGGCTCTGTCATGCTGCCATTGCCAGTGGCATGGAAGGATGGATTGTTCAGCCAGATTGGTGTGAATTCATGAGTCTCGATCCAGCTCACAAACAGGAGCCTTGGCTCAGCCCTGCCACAAACATCTCTGTCCCCTGCTCCACTACACAGGGCAGAGAAGCAAAAAACCTGATGGGAAACCCACAGAATAAACTGTTCCAGAGGTCAGATCCATCCTAGGGTCTAGATGTTTGTCACTGCTTCTCTGTCTATCAGAGCTTTGTTCAGTGTGACCCAGAAATGAATAATGCAAGAGCCTATTTGAATCATGTGGCTCCTGCTTGTTCTCAAGTTTCTGGGATGAGCAGCAGTTTGCTGCAATACTGCAGCATCTGCATCCTGTGTCTAGGACTGTTTTCCATCTCTTTCTTGCTTCAGAGTAGCAGGGCTTGGACCACTGAAGGGGATTAATGGAAATGGAAAACAGCATCAAGTCCAGGGCCCTGGCTTAGAGAAATGGACACTTCTTGTTTCCCTCTCGAGCAAGCTGCACAGCCTGGATCTGAAAGCTGGTTAGCTCATGCCACTGGGGGTCTGCTCTTTGCAGTTAGTCCAAAAAAACCCCATTTGGTGCAGAGCTGTGGATGGTTATATAGAGTCACACAGATATGATTACTCAGTAGGGCTTATTGTATGTTGACAGGAAATGGAAATGGAAAAAAAAGTAAAGCAAACAGCTAACACAAGGCTGCTACAAACTGCAAAATAAGAAGGAAACCCACTGTTCCCCATGCACTTAAAATTCTGTGTTGTTTGCTTTCCTTGCTGTCCTCTGCTCCTTCCATAGTCTCTTGGTGTGTAAAATCATAATTACATTGTATAACTTACAGTGCTGATGTCACTGTGGAATTTGGTGCTTGGCTGTTGGATTTATTTTTATTAGATGCAGAGATTAGAATCTAAGCAGTGATCATGGCTTTAAAACTTCTATGAATATCTACTTGTTTCCAATGGAATTTTCTTTGTGCTTCTTAATACCCGTCTGATTCAGAATACTTATTGACACTTAGAGAATGAATGTGTATGGAAAAGCATCAGGAGGGGAAGTTTGGATCTTTAAAGCATAGTCAAATATCTTAAGGGCAGCAAATTTGTAATGTAGGGCAAGGTGCTTTATTGCTCAGGTTACTGACAACAGTAAAATACCTTCCAGGAGAAACATACAGTCTCAAAAGTATTGGTAAGGCAGTATGAGGTGTTTTTTTCATTGCACTGAACCAAAGCTAGCCCAAAGCCTGTGAGAGCTATTACTGTTGAACTTATTTGGAACTGTGGAAAAGGTGCTCAAATTCCAGTGCCTGGGTTATCAAACACCTGGTCACTAGTGAAGGATCAGGAAGCAGTATCCACCTTTTCTTTACCTGTATGTGATGAAGAGGAGAAAGGAAACTGCACTCCACGTGCATCCATTTCTGTACAACAGATTCATCTGCTTATGTGGGGATGAGCTGGAGTGTCCCACTGAGGGTGGTAGGCTAGGTCACATGAGAAGGGAAGTCTGTCCTTCTGTATGTATTTGATTTGCTTGGTTTGAAGGGGCTGTATTAAATCCACATGCCACAGGAATGATTTGCTCACTGGGCTAAAATTAGTGTTCTTCAGGTTTCATTTTAGTGGTGCCTTTCCTTGACATATCTGGCTCTACCTGCAGTTGTAGTTATTCCAGAAAAGGAGTGCCTTTTTCTGGTTTAAGATAAGCCACTCCTGTACTAGGTTATAGGTGCTACTCAGTGTTACCTTGCCTGGTCTCTTCAGTTCTGTTTGCTCTCTTTTTTATGGCCATCTTGTCTCTTCAGGCTGACGGTTTTTCTGTCTCGAGCTATCTGCCTGTGTAGTGCTTGGAAAATCTCTTATCATGAGAGAAGTAAAAAAAATTTTGAACATTTTCCAGCGTGTGTTCACATACACAAGGAGCAGGTACATCCTTGGGAGCTATCAACTCAGAGGCCACATTTCAAAATGTGTTCCGGCACCCAATGTTTGTTCGGGAGAAATCATACAGAAATACTTCTGAGACATCTACACCTTGTTTATCAGTTCAATGTCACTGAACATTTTCTCTCATCCTTTCACCAGAAGGAAAAAACCATAAGTGCACACAAAAGGGTCAATGTTTTTGAAAGGTCAGTAATTCCAGATGAAATGCAAACCTAAGGCTTAAAAAAAAAACTCCATTGAGCAAGAAGGCACTTAGAGTTTGACTTTGTTACGCAAGAGAGAAACTTTCCAGCTGGCTAGCAGTGGCTCCAAAGGGTGTCTGTGTGGTTATTGATTAATTAAATCTATTGTTACTCACTTCTTTCATTAATCCAAGTGTTTTCTCTCCACTTGTGTCCCTGCATAACCCTGTTCAAAAGATTTGGAATCTGTCAGAGGCAACTGCTTTAAATATCAGGTTGCTTATTTGAAATGCTAACTCTTCCTGTCTCAGAAATTTCTAGGTGTGGCATTTTAGACCTCAGAAGAATGCCAAAGCTACTTCAAGTTGAAGGTGTCTCCCATCTCATGTTCAGGCCTGGAACTCTGTAATGTGTAATGTGTAACAGAGAGGAAGGGTACAAAAGGCTGGACCAGAGGGGTGGCTCTGCTGCTCTCAGTTCCACTGCTGAAACACAAACCTCAGCAGGTTGTGTGAAGGACAGATGTCTCTAGAGGGTTGACACTTGCTGTTCAGGGTTCTAAATCTGTGGTGGAGTAGTGTGGAGGATGAGATTAATAATATCAGCAAGCCAGCAGCACAGTTTTGCTTCTCCATAAACCCACCTTGGCTCCAATGAAAATCTCCAAACAGCCTTATACCCACACAGTCCCCTGCTCATGGTCCCAACAACCAAAGATCCTGAACAGCACTGCTGCCCCAGCAGTAGGAGGCTGTGCCTGAAAACCCAGAGAAAAGCCCAGCCCTTGCTAGCCCACACAGTCCCCAGCATCTCTGTTTGCTGTTCTGAGGGTACTTTGTGTGCTGGTCCCTGGCCCGGCGCCAGTGCCTTGTGTCACTCAGGAAGCTGCAGCCGTGCCAGCTGGGAGCCTTTCTGGTGGCTATCTGCAGCCATCAGTGCTGGGTTGGAGCTGTGAGCCAGCTCCTGACCTGCCAGCCTCGCAGCTCCCAGGCACTTGCTTTCCCTTTCGAGCCCTCGAGATAGCAGAGTCTGTTCTAATGCAATGACTGTGTTTAGGAAATGCCAAGGCTGAACTAACTGCTGCTGGGTACCGGGAATTTTTGGCTTGACTGGAAAGTAGGATGGACTGTGTTCATGCCTATGAGCAGGGCAGACCTCTTTGATAAGCTTCGTCACTGAAGCAATTCTTTATCACAGCAGTGACGGGTCACTCCTAGTTCCTTCCTGCTCCACACCAGCGTTATTTCCACTGCAAACCAGAGGTCATTTGAAGGGTAAAGCTGCAGCCGTCACTCAAGTCAAGAGAGCACAACCTCCACCTTTCTGAAACAGGGAAAGAGAGGAGGCACTTCCAGTTCAAGATTATTTGGCTGCTTTACAGCTTTGTTTGGTGAACATAAAAGAGACTTGGAAATTTCAGAGACCTCTTGTAGGAAATCCTTTACAAGTTCCTTTAGTAGATGGGTTTTACCTCAACGATTCAACTAATTACAATCAGTCACTTGATCCTGGAAGAACAGGGAAATTGCATCACACACATTTCATACAGGATTTACTTAAGCATTCTGGGTTTCAGCTCTTTGGCACCTGCAGTCAGTCCTTTTGCCTGCAGTTTTGGCTGGCAGTAATACTGATGCCTTTGTACCAGAGAAATGGGCTTCCTCTTCTGCAGACCAACAACAATAGTGTCAGCTGTCAGGGTCATTTCTTGCAAAAATCACAGGCAAACAAAATATGCATAGGTTGGTCTTCCAGTCCAGTAGGATAACAAAGGAGACATCTGTGCCTGGGGATGTCCATTTTCCCTCATCTGCAGGTCGGGGGGAGTGAGGTACCCAAAGATTACCTTGCTGATAAACCCAGATCCCCCTGGTTATAGCAGTGCTGCCAACAAAATCTGTGATAAACCTTCATACAGTGCAGTATCAGGCAGGCCAGCACCTTTCCCTAAAGCATTTTTCAGTGGGACTTTTTAACCATTCCCCAGCCACAACAACGTATTGGCCACTATGAGAGCCCATCCAGAGAAGCTAAAACCTCAGAGAGGGGCTGGCACCGCAGTGTGCAGGAGCAGCTGCAGGGAGGAGCAGACCTGTTTAGCTCCTGTGCTGCTTAGCACACAATGCTGCTTAGCACACAAATGTCATGAGAACAGAGGAAATTTGCAGTCAATCTGGTGCAAACAAAATATTTCAGCATAATTGAAGTAATTAAACGGGAATGCTGCTTTTAACTAAACATCTGTTACCTTTTTCTGATTGAATTAAATAGTTATAAGCCTCTGAGGTTCACTATTACTCTCTCTTCCTTTCTATCATAAATCTCTTTTCCTGCTGTCTGTTTTATCAATCAGTGAGTGTGTCTGAGGATTTTGCAGTGTCTCTCTTTGATCAGATTAGAAATGTTTGCAGTTTCTTGTTCTCTGAAGCCTTGCACACACAGGACAACCTTCTACAGCCACTTCAGCAGAGCTTTTGTGCTAGCACCTGTCTGCCCTTTTCTGCTGATGCACCCCTGCTGCCCTAACCTCTGTGGAGAGGACTGATCCCGGAAATATTTTGATCCTGATCTGGATAAGGCTGCCAGAAGAAGCAGACAATGCTTTGCCATCATACAGTGGTATCAAACACACAGGAAAAAAGACGTGGTCTTTCTCTGAATTATAGTGATGCTTCACCTGCTTTTGGAGTTGTGTTGGAGAAGTGTAAGGTGCCACAACCAAAGCAGGTGCAGGCAAAAGCATTTAGCTCTGTATGCTATCTGAGAATTTGATTGTTACCATCTTCTCCCTGAAGACCAACCACAAGCTGTGTTGTGGTCAGTGCTGTCTGAAGACTGCACTACCTTATCACAGATCGAGGTAGGGATGACTCTTCCAGCCTTCTGTTTCTTCAGATCATTTTCTGTTGGTTTCTCATCATCTTATCCTCATCCACCTTCAATGTTTTCCACTTTGTACTCCTCAAATATTTCTGTATTGGTGTTTTAGGTCACCTAAGGGAGGCTGGAGGAAAAACTGGTTATGAAAGAGTAACAGTGACAGTCAGCTTAGCAGCACCACTCCAGTGTACCCAGCTCCACTAGGTTCCCTCAAATGTAAGTGCCTGACCTCACCTGACCTGTGGCCCCAAGCAGTCCTGTCTTTGTGTTGGTTTAAATTTCCTGCAAATAGTTCACCCTATCTAAGAAAGGCTATAAGAAAAGAATCCTAAACATTTTAATTTCTGAACTGGCAATAATCTTGGACAGGGCATGATAGAGCTTATAAATAGCCCTTTGAGTGCCCATGATGTCACAAACCACAAGAGCTCTGACTTGTGATTTATTACATCATCATAGGCTTGTAGTTTGCAGATTATTTACAGTCAGTACACCCACTATTATTCCAAAGCCATCCCAGTGTTATGCAGATACATAAATGCTGCCTGGAATTGAAACAGTAAACAACCAATTAAAAGTTTAACCTCTTCCTCTCTGATCTCTTCCTACGTGATTAACAGAGGACACTGTTGCATAAATTACTGTTGTGTCAGATAATGAAAAATCTGTGTTCTTTCATTTGCCTTTGTATCAAATTTAAAAAACACATGTAGATTTTTTAATATTTATGCTCAAAAATAATTTCTCATTAAAACTGCATTTATTTGAAGACATGTTCTTTCCTTTTCTTCACTGCAAGATTGTTGTTTTACAAGACTTCCCAGAATAAAACAGCAGAAGCTACTTTCTGGAATTTAATGAAAGAAGGATTTGAATTCTTTTTATAGTTCTTGACATTGTACACATATACACACAAATTGATTTATCCAAACAGCAGTTTGAAAAACCAGAGTTGGGCAATGTAATTAGAAAGGGAAAGCTTGATATTCAGATTAATTAAACTAAGTAACATTCAATTTTTATGTCACATCTTTTTGGCAGAGGAGGTAATCTCATTTACTTTGACCATATTTTGGAAGAGGTCACAATTAAGATTTAAATACAGGCCAGTATAAACCCCAGGCATTAATGAATCCTGAATGTAATAATTTTAAGATTGGAAAAATTCTTTGTTCCACTCTCTATCTATATTACTGAGTTACAGGGATTATTTGGTTTTGAGCACCCAGTTGCAGAGAAAGGTGCTCACGTAAAAATCTACAGAAAGAACTAAGCCATTTCAACCAGTCCTTGTTCAACTACATGCATTTTAAAATAAAACAAATCCCACCCTGATAAGGTGTGATTATATTCAGGTATCTAAAAATAAGTATATCCTGGTATCTAAGAGTGGACAAGGAAGTAACCGTATCATTCAGAAATGCCAAAACGGGAAATAATTTATGTAGTTCCTCTCAACTGAGTGTCAGTGGACCTGGCTGGTACATTAGCATGTGCTCTCTATCAGAGGTTACTGTAAAGCACTCCTAAATACATTGTTGTGGTTTACTCCCCTGCTTTAAAAAAAAAAAAATCCCTCAGGTGAATCTAAGGCTGTCAGAGAAGAAAAGTAATTACCAGTACTAATGTCCTGTACAATACCTGGGTCTATGCCTCATAGTTTCATAGTCTGTGGTCTTAAAAATGTAGTCCTCAGAACAAAAACGCCTTCTGTATTCTCACTGGACAAAGTACCCTAACCCAGCTGGTCGAAGGAGATCAAACACTTCATGTCCATGTGATTTGCAAGACAGACAAGAAGGAAACTTTTCTGTAGCCAACTGGTTCTTTCTAATCATTCATTTGTATTAATTAAAAGATTTACAGCCCTTACTGGAATCAGAACTGAGTGCAGATGAGACTGTTCAAGATGCATGAGAAATCATGTTTATTGAAGTCTTCTCAGTTCTGATTTTGCATTAAATACCTAATTTTGTCTTTAAGTAGTGAGTTGGCTAGCTGAGGTGTACCAGTGGCCATGAAAGAGAAATATAATGCACAGCTTGTAGCAGTATTTCTAGCTGAGTTTACATACATCTGTAGGTGGCCTCAAGGCTGGGTTTTATTCATTGTGACCTGCTTTAAATATGAGTGTTTCCAGACTCTTGCTGGGGTAAGCAGAGAGTTTAGTGGAGATCAGGGGAGAACCATGCTTGCTGTCTCTGAAGAGAAGAGACACAAGGAACCTTAAATTGAAGAAAAAATGCTTATCTTTGTTCAAAGAAAAAATATTTGTGTACTCTGCTACTAATCTCAGGTGTTTAGTCATCAAGGAAGAGGCCTTCAAAATTCATCAAATGATGAAGCAAATAAATAAATAAATATGAAAAATTAATGCTCCCTGAATATGGGAGATATTGGTGAACAGAGTTCTGTTTTCAGGACTTTTTACACAGTCATGACAGCTCAAATCCCATTTCCCTCTGATCAAAGTACCTACGCAATCCCTTGATACCAGGAATTGCAGATCTAAGGAAAATATTGCAAAACTTTCCTGTATGAAAGTACGCAGATTTTTTGGTATCATCTGGTTCCTGGCACCCTGCCACTGGCACAGAGCAGTGCTGGAGGCTGACCAGGTGCTTTCCACAAGTACCCACTGTGGATCTTCCTATGTCTTATCATATCCCTGGACATGTGGTAGCTTGTCAGAACCTAGGCAATGCCTAATAAGCCTCTGCTGGGGCCTTTCTTACATCTCATTTTGGAGTTGGAAGAGTTAATAAATACACAGATTTGTTTTTCCTCCTCTGTAATTAAATCCCAGAGGAAAAATGTCATAAGCCTCAAGTACATCCTAATCTCCTGAACAATAGAAAGTGTGTTACAAAACCCAAAACAACTGTCTTCCTGGGCAGGGTGGGTGCTCATCAGTGATCCTCAGCTGGGTTTCTGGTGTGAGCCTTGCATGGGCTGGCTGGGGGCACCGAGGGGGCTGCCTATGACTGTGGGGGCACCTCCTGCTTCCCTGGGCTGGGCTCTGCCAGGCAGGTGTTTGTGGCTCAAAAACTGGCAGGGTGTGCTGCAGCAGAGTGGAGAGGTGTTGGGGAGGAGGGAGCCTGGGCAGGTGGGTGAGCAGCTCGCTCACCGCTGTAAGAAGTGGCTTCCTTTCAGCTGGGAGTGCTTTGGCAGAGGGATGGGGTGGACAGATGCTCTGCACTTGCCCAATTTATCTTCTGGAGAGGTGCCTTCCTTCTCTGGGTCTGTCAGCTCCCCTGCACTAAAAATACTTCCCTGAAACGTGCCCTCCTGTGCACTTGGTCCTGTGGAGAGCCTGACCCTCAGCTCAGCTGGCAGAAAACAGTCTTCTGGCATTTTCTGTGTACTTCAGGAAGGGCACAATCAGCTGTCCAGGACCATTATCAAAAGAATTGGGACATACAATTGCACACATTAACCCAGCCTCTCCTCTCTTCCTCCTCCCTCTGACTCAACAAGTGATGTAAGCTCCAAACAGCATCCTTATCCTACAAGTGTGTTTAATGTCCCTAACAAATTGAGGTATCAGGAATTTTAAACCCCAGATGTTTCTCAGAGTTATGTAAACCAAGAGGCACCCAGATGCTCACGTAAGAGCAGAGGGAAAACCCCTTTGGGAACGTGTGCCTGGCCCATGGTGGCAATGGGTTGCCAAGCAGTGTTATTCAAACTGTGACGTGCAGCAGGCTGAGATAGCAAAAGCCCAGGGCAAGGAGAATGAGGTGAAGGTGTAAAGTGACATGCTGTTCCTTTTCTTTTTCCCCAGCTGAGCCTTGGGAAAATTAGAATATACTACTGCTGTGCCCTCCAAATCAAGAGTCAAGTTCTCCTGTGCATGAGCTAAGGCAGACACCAGAAAGAGGCCTACAGGACAAGTATCAAAAGAAAAAAAGGTGTAACAAAACAGGTAAATATTAACATTCAGTGTTTCCCAGTGTACTGTATTTAGTTTTTCCCTCCTTGTTTCATTCCCCTTTTGAGACTCAGAACTGTTGTCTGGAAAAAAAGAATTTTTCTCTTGTTTTGTTACATTAGGGAATATAGGAAGGTTTGAAAATATTTAGGTATTTGAAAATTACTGTCTATTTTTAGAACAGTCACAACCACTGAGTCTGTTTCCTGGAGGTCTTTCGTGCTGACCTTCAGATGTTGACTATGAAGTCTTTGAATTCTTAGAGAAAGTAGTTGGCTCTTTTTTTCCTTCCAACAGCTTATTTTGTCCTTTCAATTGAAGAGATGTTAATGAACACACACTGTTATAAACAGCTGTTCCTGCCTCGTACTAGAGCTCATCTCCACCATAATAGCTCTGCTGAAAGGAGAAAAATGATCTCCTGGTGTGGATTCAGTCCTGTGTGAACTTTTGCTTTCCTTTGTTCTGCAAGGCTCTGTCCCTCACCCAGAATGGGCAGCCTGCCTCTCTCTGCCCTGTGTTACAGGGATCAATGACACGACCTAGCCTTATCTTGTACTAGGAAATTATAGAGCTATCAAGACTGTGGAAAACACCTTTTCTCTCCCTCTCCTCCCACCAGCCAACTGCAATCAGCACAAGCTTTACTGTAAATGCAATGATAAGAGGAAAAAGCAGCAGCAGGAGGCTTTTTGCTGGTGTGGCTTATTATTACTATCTGAGAAAATAAACTCCAAATCCAGTACTGAGGTTTGCTAGTTACACTACTGCCCCTGTAGCTGTATCTTGTTTAGTGGAGGAAAAAAAAGAGATTGGAAACTGTGTAACCAGTGAGGTAGAATTTTATTAAACGTTGCAGCACCTGAGGAACTAAGCTGTAGGTAGTTAATAAAAGCATTTGACCATTTTTTGAAGATATCTGCATGCATATAGAGCCTTTCCAAGGGGACCTTCATAAAACACTGGGTGTCTCTTCTCATTCCATCTCACCTCTGTTGAGATACCAAGCAATCCACGGTTGGGATATCATCAGGCCTTTCTGGCTGAAAGGTACTGACTGTAATAGTGTCTGACTCAGTTTCAGCCTAGTGGCCTCCTGAAACTCTCAATATGTGCCAGATATAAGGAGCTCTTCATCATGCAGGTATCTCCAAAGAACCAAATTGAGGCCAGCATAACCTGACATGTAGAGTACTACTCTGAGGCTGAGTCACCATTGAATCTCACCAGACCAGGTTCTGAATGAGGTCAGAGGATCAGTTGTTTATTGTCAAAATCCTCAAGCTCTCTATGCCTACTTGCCAGGAAGGCTCTTTAGCTTCCCACCACTGTTTCAAAGCCTTACTCATTCAAAGTGGCCTGTGCTTGACTTCTCCTTAATGCAGTTCCCTGGAGAGGAGGAAACTCAGGGTCACCCTGGGGCGGGGCTGGGTGCCCTGGGTGTGTGACCTTTGCCATGCTAACCTGCCCTCATCATGCCTGGCAGCATTAATTGCCTCTTAGGGCAGCTTTGCTGCCAGCTCTGGGAGGCTGGGACAGACAGCTCATGCTTCCGCTAGTTAGGAGCCAGTAATAGCCACTTTGGGTCCTGGGATGAGAGAAGGAGAGGCTGGTAATACCCCTGCTTCAGTGCCCCATTAGAGTGGAGGAATCCTCAAAATGTGGGTTAGTTTCAGCTGAGCCCCCTCCCTCTCCAGCCCAGGCTCTTCCTCATCTTGTTTCAGCTCTGCACCACAGCCCACGTGAGGAGGGCGTGATGCTATTTATTCTTGTTTCCTCCCTCTCTGAGATCCTATCAGAAACACCAGTCTGAGTCAGAGGCAGAGGCTGTGACTGAAATGAGAGAGAAAACTTGGAAATGCACAGATTTCAGACCAGTGTGGCTACCCCAGCTCTTTGGAAAACTGGGCCTCAAAAATGTGTGAGATACTCAGCAAAACAGCAGCTAAAGAAAAACTATGTGAATTAGAAGCTGCCTAGCAAGCAGCAAGAAAAGGAGTGGCTGGCTTGTCATAGGTAAGGAACAGGACTCAGAGGAGTGTTGTAGCATGGGTGTTACATGACCTTCTACCCTCTTGCAATATCTGCTATTTTTGGACATTTGCTGAGAAGAATCCCTCCAAGATCACTCCTCTGGTTTATTGGGTGGTGATAGCTGGGTTTTCCAGCACAAACAGAACTGTGCTACAGTGAGAGGTTTCCAGCAGTGATATTTTTCCACATGCATTTGGATGAAAAATCATTTAAAAGCCTACCCTCTGCATTTGGCAGGTAGGGGCAGGGTACAACAAACCAAAAACATTTGTCCAAATATTCCAGTCCCAAACACTTAGATGTAGCTGCTTACAACATGTTTCATTATATATTAAGCAGCACAGATCTGGAAGGATCTGGAAATACTTTCCACATCCAGATCTCCCCAGTAAGAACCATGTCTTGGGCAGATTGCATTTTTATTGCCTTCATTGCCTTGCTGAGATGATATCCCAGTACTTAAGGTGAACTGTGTGAGTAATGATACTTCAGTAGAATGGAGCCATTTACTTCTGCTCAAGTGAACTGGTGCTTAATGGTCTGTACAGTTATATGACCTCTGGTTGCAATCTGATCAGATAGCACAAACTAAATGCAGTGGAGTCTTGCTGATAATGGGAGGCTCAGGATCTAGGGTATTGCCCAAAGTAGGGACAACTTGTCAGCAGGTGGCAATCAAATCTGAAGCAGGAAAGGCCCACCACTGCTAGAAAAATTTGCCACCAGCCACATCTTCAGCGAGATGTGCAACTGAGAGATCTGGATGCTTTATGTACTGGTTCTAATCACATGGATTTAAATTTTCTTTGCAGTCTGCTAACAGCACACCTTTGCCGTGTCCCAGATATTAGGACTTCATTTCCCTCTCTTCCATTCTGCTGTGCCCTCTAGTCACAGATCTGATAGGTTCTATTGAGCCTCCTCCTTGGCCACACAGCAGTATGGCTACAGATGTACAGCCTTGCTATTTGCTGCAAAAAATCTGCTATGGAATGGGTGCACCTTGCCAATGTAAGCCATGTAATATCATTAACCAGATCTGCTGCTCGGGTGTGGGAGAGAAGGGCATCTCGGTCCCTGCAGACATGAATGGCTCACTGACTCCTCTGACTTGGTTTGTCCGTGCAAAGTCAGTCAGCTGCAGCAGTTTGATCAACACCACCTCTAATACAACACTTCAGCTTAGGCATCTTTGCTCATATAGTGCTACTTCAGAAATGCTTTCATTTGGGCCTTTTTATAATACACAGAAAAGAGTGGCACAAACCATTTCCAGAGCATTTGACCTCATTTTCAGCCTGTCAAGTGGGAGAGAGGCCGTGAAGCATAAGGAGAGTGGTTGGGACCAGGCAGGGAGTATGCAGCAATGGCAGCATTTGTGATACATGTTGTCCTAACAACAGCAGCTTTCTCTAAGCCAAGATTTCCTGTGCTAACATCTTGAGGAATCCTTGGGTATGGCCTGTTACCTGAAAGGCACTTCATGCTCTTGTGGGGAGGGAGGAGGTGAGAAAAAAAATTATGCTGCTGCTTTTAAAATGAATTTAACATTGAGAAGAGTAATTTGTTCCCAAACCTGGAGCCTGAAGCTCTGTCTTGGCATGGGAAACAGGCATGGGAAGGCATGGGAAGGCATGGGAAACAGGCAGGGCTGGAGTAAATGTCCGTGTCCTGCATTTTCTAGGTGAACTTGCATCCAAGCATGTGAAGTGCTGCAGAAAAGGGGCAAATGCTGGTAATAGCCAGTTCTTTCTCGTGCACTTTGCTGGGCATATATAGTGGCAAAACTTCTTACAGAGCTCAGAGTACCAGCCCCCAGTAGTCTGCTAACAGTGCTTACACTGCATTCAGGGAAGCAAGATAAGGGACCTAAAACCAGGTGACTTGGGCATGGGCTACATGACAGGTTTGTTGCAAGACAAGCAGTTATACCAGAGCCTCCCAAACCCTTGCCCTTTCTCTTGGGTTCAAGCAGCTTCAGTTGCCCATTCAGATCTCAGCCCCATAACCAAACAGCTAATTTGGGCCTATTGCAAGTGAGCTATGAAGCACCGGGGATTAGAAGTCATTTTTCTCATCCTGCCAACAGTCACCAACTGGAATTTGACAGCTAAGCACTGCTAGTCTGTGCTTCATCTAAGCTGGCAGCCTTCTTGCTGAAGCCAAGGTCACCAGGAGTAGCACAGTACAGTGAAGAGGCAACTAAAGCACACAGGAGCCAACCAGGCACTCACAGCAGGTTTGATTTCTCACCGCTTCTGCTGCCCAGTTTTCACAATGCACATACACAGATTCAGGTTATAACCCCAGAAGTGTTGCAACAAGTTAGGGCTTGGGGCACATTTTGTCTGCAATGTTTGCACGGTCTGTCTCACGAGCAGCCAGGGCTGTCCCAGGCATGCCAGCAATGCAGGTGGGAATGGCTGGATAAAACTTCCAGGTAGCGAGCAGGACTTTAGCTCCCACCCCATTGTAACCCAAATGGTGTCAAGCATAAGCTCCATGAAACTGAAACCTCCCTACCTACTCCTTGCTTGGCCACCTGCAGCCTCTACACAGAGAGCTTGTGGAGCTGCAGCCGTACAGGGCAGTGGTGTGCGGGCAAGAAAGGGTGAGCATGGGATGGTGCTGGCTCAGACAGCTGCTCACACCCTGCCCACCACAGCAGTGATCTGCATTCAGAACCTGACCCAATTCCAGCCCCTGTTGACCTCGCAGGAAAAACACTGTGGGGTTTTCAGGAAGCACTTGCACAACAGCCGATACCAGGTGAGCTGCAGGCCGAGACAGATGTGTTGTCAAAGTAGTGTTGCCACATGTGATGCAAGGATGAGTGAAGGATATTGGAATTTTGTGTCATTCATACCTAGAGGACCATTTTTTCTTTTCAAATGCAGTCAAAATGGAGTGGAGAAGAGATAAGCATGGTTGTGACATTAAGACATCAGTTATGAGTGGGAATGTGTGCCTGGCATAAAGTCAGTTCTTTCAATAATGCTTATGTTGCTTTTATGCTTTTGTAGAAAACTCATCAGTGGATTAAGACCAAGAAAAGGGTAGGGGCCTTTGCTTCAAGAGAAGGGCTATGACTTGGTGTTGTGAAATTACTGTGTTTTGGAAATTTTCCCTTAATGTCTGACATTTGTTCTATGTCTAGCCAGGAGCTCTGACCCATTTCTCATGAACAACCTCTAATCACATGTGAGCACAAGTGGAGGATAATATATTTTCTTTCACCAGAATGAAGAGGGAAAGCAGTGGCAAACACAGCAACTTATGGGAAAAGTTGTCTCTTTAGTATGAACCTGATGTCTTCCAGCCTGAGGAGCTGGTGTGTGGCTCACAGTGGAATGGGCATGCTGGGGTGGATGAGAGGGCTTGGAGTGGTGCACCAGGCCTGATCCGGTCATACATGCCCCTTGTGACCTTTGATGAAGCACTGGCTGTCTCTCTCCAAAAGCCACTTGCTTTCCACCTACTTCTTGTGTCAGTCCTCAGAAAAGCTTGCCTTGGGAAAAAAGTGTCTGGTCATCAGCCTGGTAAGGCAGGCTTCTTGTCTCCTCTCTCTCTCAACCTCTTTTCCCAGTGAGAAGCACATTTGTCCCAGACCCACAAAGTCCTCATCAGAAATCTCTGCTTTAGCTTGCCTGGATCTGGGAATATCTAGAGAACTAGAAGAGGGAAATGAGAACAGAAGATAGTGCAGGGAGGTATCAAAAGAAATGAGCAGGGAAAATTAGATGAGTGTGTAATCCCAGACTACCAGATGGGTATGTGAAGGAAAGGAAGGAACAGGACTTTTAAAGAGGTCTCACCCTAAGGGAACTAGATGAGAGACATGGCAAATTTTACTAGAAAGAACTCCAAGGCTGAAAGATGTCAAAAGGCTGCTAAGAGCAGGGAAACAAAACAATATCCATCTTGGAAAATGTGAGACATAGGGATAGCTGCAGCCCTATGGAAAGGGTCACATTTTTCCTTAGATGGCCCTTGTTTAGTTATGCTATGCACCAGTACCTACAGCACGGCCCTGCTGATGCCACAACTCAACCCTGCAATGTTAGCTCATGTCTGTGACAGCTGGTCCCAAAGCACGGGGTCAAGGTGCTGCATGGCTTTCCTTCTTGGCCAGCCCCCAAGAAGGAGCTGCAGCAGCTCCACAGCTCCCATCCCCACCCCCGTCTGCCTGGAGGCCTCCCGTGTCCTGGCCGGCTCGGCGTGGGGGCTGGGAGGGCAGCAGTGCTGGTGTAACTGGTTTGGGCAGCATACCAGCCCAGAGCCGTGCCAGACCTCGCTGCCCCGGCACCTCCGCGGGGCCTGGCAGGGACCGGCACCCCGCGCTCCCCGGCACCTCCAGGGGCTGGGCTGGGCTGAGGGCGAGGGAGCAGCTTCCACCCAGGGAGGGCCCCTCCATGCTGGCACATGGGCTGCGGGAATGCAGCGCGGCGTCCCAGAGCATGAGGGAGCGGGAGCCAGTGCCAGGCCCAGCTGGGGTCAGGCTGGGTGAGCCGGGGGCACGGCACGGCCTCAGGGGCCTCGGAGACTGAGCCAAGGCTGGAGGTGCTGCACACCAGCTCCAGCCACATGTGCAAGAGCCAAGGCTGGAGGTGCTGCACGCCATCTCCAGCCATGCATGCACGAGTGAGAGCTGGAGGTGCTGCACACCAGCTCCAGCCATGCATGCACGGGTGAGAGCTGGAGGTGCTGCACGCCATTTCCAGCCATGTGTGCATGGGTGAGGGCTGGAGGTGCTGCACACCAGCTTCAGCTGTGTGTGCATGAGCCAAGGCCAGAGGTGCTGCACGCCATCTCCAGCCATGCATGCACGGGTGAGGGCTGGAGGTGCTGCACACCAGCTTCAGCTGTGTGTGCATGAGCCAAGGCCAGAGGTGCTGCACGCCATCTCCAGCCATGCATGCACGGGTGAGGGCTGGAGGTGCTGCACGCCATCTCCAGCCATGCATGCACGGGTGAGGGCTGGAGGTGCTGCACGCCATCTCCAGCCACGCGTGCACGGGGTCAGGGCACCGCGCCGCCCGTGGCACCGGCAGCGCTGCGGGCTGCTCCGCAGGGAAACGGCGTCCTTGAGGAAAAATGACTCTCAAGGTTCCTCTCTTTTGCAGTCCCGAGTTGCCCTTGATGGTAGTGGAAAAAGCCAAGGTGGGAGTCCTGTTCTGCAGCATTTTCTCCTTGAACTCCAGAAGGCAAGTTGGTGTTGTTGTAAATTCAGCAGCACACTTCGCCACTGAGGCGTTTCTGTGTGGCTGACAGGGATTTTGCCTAAATGTCACACAGAAGGTTAGAAATATGTCATCCTAGCCTTAACAGCTCTCTCTGCTCCTCCTGCTCTAAGGCCTGGCATGAAATGATGAAAAGGGCGTCAGGCAAGGACAGCTAGCCCCTGTCTTCTACCAGTCAGAGTCTTAGATGGAGATTCCTGCTCTGGAGGTCATTAAGTCAAGGAAGGCTCCTTGGAACCAGCAAAATATCAAATCCTAGACCTTGAGCTGAGACTTGGTGCTCATTGTTATCGGGCTAGAAACGATGAAGTCAGGCTGGATTATTTCCCCTTCTTTTTTGAATTTCTTTTCTCTTGAGGGCCTGATGGTGTGGACAGAATTAAGAAACTTACCCTTGTGCTTCTTTGGGAATTTTCACATGCTTCTTGTATCCTGGGAGCATGCAAACTTGCCATCCTCTTACCACAGATTGTAGGGGGTTTTAACCTGTTTTCCTCAATGCATTCCAGTGAGAAATGTGTCCTGTAAGTGTTTTGTCTCAGATCATCTTGTCCTCCACGAGCCAGGACTTGTGGAAGGGAAATCTGTTCAGGCTAGGAATGTGTTAACTATTCATTGCTGACTCTCCCATCAGGGGCTGTGAGCTGTTCTGGGGATTTTGTGCTGGGGATTTTCCACCAGCTCTGCCTATTCCAGCTTTTTAGCTGGGTGCATTTTCCCACAAAGATGTAGTCTTAGAAGTGCCATTTCACTGCTTAGTCACTCAGGTAAAGAAAATAGTTTGAGCATGGTTCTCATGCTGCCTCCTTCCTACCCGGCACTTGGCTTTATCTTGCTCATAAGTGAGACTAAATCTTTTTGAAAATCTATGTGTCAGCACTGAATTATTTATAGTCATGTCAAACATTCCTGAGTATATGGAGAAAACCCGGGATAAAGTATCCTAGTGTGCCACTGATGACAAAAAAAAGTGTTGTGCCAGTCAGAGAGCCTTGATGTGATGCAGATAAAGATGGTTTTTGCAGGCTGGATGCAGGTGGGGGGTGGGGTGGTGTGCTGCTTGTAGCAAAGTCAGTATGTTGCATTTTATGATTATCTTAATAATTGCATGTGTAATAATGTAGTTTTCCCAGCAGCTGACTGCAGCAGGAGATAAAAACCTAGAATTATGTTTGTGAATCTGACTGGAGGAGACTGCAGACTGTTCCCAGGCCATGTTTGTTCTCTTCGCCAAAGCAAAGTATTACTTAAATAGAAAGCTAGAGACACTGTGCTGCAGCTGAAATATGACCCATTAGACATGCCTGAGAAACCACAATTAAAAACTCAAGAAATTCTAAATAATTTCCCCCAAATAAAACTAGGAGAGGGGAGGTAATTTTATTGCTGCATAAGTTATGAATCTAGATCTTACTTTGTAGATGCCTATTTTCTTTATATGCTATTTGTCCTTATTTAAAGAATAACACAAGCCTTATAGATCTGCATATAAAGTATGCAATACATCATTATCCTGCTTGTTCTTCATTCATTTTCTATTTAAAAATCTTCCAGCAATTGGAGCACTCATCTTTATATTCAACAACTACTTGACATTAGTAGCAGTAGCAGCAGCTGCCCTCTCCTGTTTCCAAAATAAGTAAGATCTCCACATCTTTGCACATTTTATTTAATTTCTGTCTGTGTTCTTGGACATGTGTATTGACCAGGCCACTCTCACTGCCCTGCACTAAAGGCAACTGTGACTGATAGATCCTGTATTCAGTTAGAGAAGGTCTCTCAGCATGGGTACTTAGGAAATTTTGGAATTCTTTCTGGCTGCTTTGGTGCTCGCTGCATTGTTCACACGAATAGGCTGGACCATTGTCAAAGGAGTGGTTAAATCTCAGCCAGACCTGAGAGGGTTCAAGTGGGCAAGGAATTATAGCCTTTCACCTGTTTTGGTCTTCTCAGTCTTATCATAGCAATATATGCTTGCTTGGTCACTCCCTTTCGAAAAACAGTCGGTCTGCTGAAAAAATAGATCCTTTGGTTTGCTCTATATTTAGGCAAAACCAATCTTGATTCCAGGACTATAGAAATGTATGGTTTTCTTTCTACCCTTCAGCTAAGGAAGAGGGGAACACAAAAATGTGAGCAAATCTATCTGTAACAATGTAATATTTTACAACTCTGTTTAATAGACAACTACAGCAGTGAGGGAAAACTCTGACAAGTCACTGTTGCACTTTATGCTGTTTGTGCTCTGAAGGCTGTTCAACTTCTTCATTGTCCTGCAGAATTTGCAGGAGGTTGGACTGTGATTTCTTGATGGGTTTAGTTCATGAGTATAAACTTATTTTCTGATAATGCCTAGATGGGGTAGAAACTTCAAATCCATGAAGGAACCACTGACATCCTCAGTGTCCTGAGGGCTAAGGACAGAACACTGAAGGGAACAGTTAAATAAAATATAATTAAATATTAATTAAATAAATAAATAGTTAAATAAAAGGTGGGAAAATCAGAATTACTGCTGCTGGCTCCTAAGCAAAGCTGTGTGACTTCTCACACTGGAGTGAATACTTGTCCCCAGGTTTGTTTTTCCTTTTCTAAGGGGCAATGGCGGTATTGATAACAGGTATATGGATTATTCTGTATTACAAATTCTTGCTGTCTTGTTGAGGTATACTAGCTGGGAGTATACAGGAGAATACACATCCAACTCATCACAGTTCTGGCCCTAGCATAATTTAAATTATGCTTGGAAAAAAGAAATTACAGCATAGTCTATTTAAATAGCTGAGAAAATAACTTCTCTGTGGTATGAATGGCATCTCCATCACTGAAGTATTTTTGTCATGGCTCTAGCAATATATACATGTGCTGGAAAACTGTCATTGTAGACATACCCCAGAGGAACTCGGTGTCCAGCTGGCTGAGAAGGTCACCTACACATCTAAATCTCTCAAATACACTCAAAAACACTACCTAAACTTTCCTTTTTGGAATAACAGCACATTTCACCAAGTTTCCTCCCACCCCCAGGAAGTCTTGATGAACAATGTGGTTTCATCTCCTCTCAGTCCCAAACCCAGCCTACCTGTTGCTCACCCTGCCTTTGGCGCTGCCTTTCACACACACCCCAGGCAGTAATGCTGGCAGAGGAAGCCTGGGCTGGGCTGGAGAGAAAGTGGAAGGGTAGGATGAGGCCTGTCAACAACATCTTTTTAACTGGCAAATACAGGGACATTTCACTGTAGCAACAAGGCCTGCACCTGTGATGCAAATTACGTGGAATATTTGCAGTGTCATACCACTGGGTGTAGATTCCACTTGTTTTAAGATACAAACAATCCTAAACCTATTTTTCTCTTTCTTTTCTGCCTCTGGAGCTAATGCATTTAACTCTCAAAGAGGAGACAACTGATTGTGAACTTCAGATTCTCTTGATGTTCATTTTCTTTTTTAAAAAGCTTGTATATTATTCTAGATTAATTACATCCTTCTGCAAATAAAATCATTGGAAGGGGTCCACCTCCCTCCCTCCCTTCTGCTCAGTTTCTTCCTTGATTTCTTTCACATGTCCATTCCCCAGTGAATACATCTGAATGCTACGTGGTGGTAATTAAGGATCTTAATTGGATATTTGTCTTTGCAAAGCCTGCCAGTGTTAACAGGCAACTGTGATTGATTGACAGCACGCAAAGAACAATGGAGAAGCCTTAACAAGGCTTGGCAAAGCAATACAATCAGTGCAGAGCATGCTCAGAGGAAGAGCTTCAAACAAGGATTTCAGAAAAATCTGTGCCTGGTGACTTTTATTTCCTTAATCAATGGCAGGAAACAGTTCAGCCCTGATGCAGCTGATGATAAAGTAGCTCCCTTAAAGCCCACTGCTAGATGAAATAACCACATGGCTTGAGGTGGAACAAGCTGTCCTAGAACAGGCACTTTTGTGGTTATTTGGGGAAGCCTTAAGGAGCTGTGGTTCTTCTCAGCATTGACCTGGAGCTGGGATATTTTGACTTTGGGCTTTGCAGTTGTGCAGCACAAGGTGCTTGTGATGCTGATACTGAGAGACTCCCCCCTAGCTGAGGTCCTGAGTTATTGACCCAATGCCACACAGGCCAGCCATCTGTTCTGCTGCCATCACAAGGCAAAGCTTGAGCACACTTGAAGAGAAAGAGTCTGGATCTACCTCAACTCATGCAGAAAGTCTCTCACAGGCAGGGTGAGCTTCAGTTGCACCCACCTGTCCAGGATGTCAGGGCAAAAAGCTCATCCCAGTTCTGTGCAGCATCCTCAGGGCTCGCCTGTCCCTGGTACCACCGAATCTGAGCACCACACCCCTTCCCTCGAATCTCTGCCTTCTCACACTCCTAAGGGGCTAAAAACTGCTGCAAGGCTTGCTTTACAGGAGACAAGTGGAGGTACAGAGATGTCACCTGTAACCTCTTCAGTTTCCTAAGCAATGATGAGAAATTTTAAGGCAGAACTGGGAATTAAACCCAGGTTTCTCAATGGTGTTTCTTGGGCAGTTACCTCAGGGGCTTCCAGCCCATGGAGCCAAGTATCACACAGGAAAAGGTGCAGTGGTTCAGGCAAAGCTCCCAGAAATCCAAGCAGTTTGGGATCTATTAGATTTGGAAACATTAGCATAAAGCAGCAGAGACTGCATTCCCTCCATCTGTCACGCCTGGAGTGGCATTTACACAGGAGATCTCTGTGCCAAGGGGTCATGTTACAGCCCAGTTCTCTGCTAACCATGTTACTGCATGTTTTTGTCTCACCTGTGTATGCAAGTCCAATCCATGTTACAGCTCAGAGGACAAATTCCTTGCTGAAACAGAGTTTGACCTTATGTTTAGCAGAAGCAGCAATGACCACTGTTGCTGCAGGACTCCCAGGCGTGCTCAGTTTTCTATGGAGACCTGCTCACACCAGTGAAGGCCACCAAAGGGAGGTGTGCACTGTAAACCTCAGGGGCAGGGGGTGTGGTGATATCCTGACCTGTAAAAGGCTGCACAGTTACTATTTTTGCCTATTTTACATCCCTGTTCTGCATTTGTCTCTGAGTTGAGAAGCACAGATCAGGTGTTTGGGTGCTGGCAAAACTTGGGGGAGACCTGGAGTCAACATCTTTGCTTGTTGCAATCCGTTGCATTTGAGCTGGGCGAACCACTTAGGGTTTAACTACACCAGCTGAAGTGAGTGCTTGGGAAGTTATACCTTCCTGCAGGCAGCAGTCAGATAAATTCACCCAGGAGAACATGGCATGACTGTCTCCTGATCAATTTAGAGCTTGTCACTCAAAAATGTTGCCTGGCCTGCAGGGATGGCCTAGCTCCTGAGGAAAGCAGCTGGTGAACCCCTGTGGTTTACAACCCTCATCACTAAAGTAAATTAACACCAATATAGGAAACTTTAAATGAAAAATTGGCACATTAGATCCCTCTATATGTCTTTCTAGTCTAGTATCCTCTCTTTGTTGGTGGTTGATAGCAGATATTTAGAGAAAACTCTATGAGAAAGGCAAACAGGTAGTGGTAATTCTCTGGTGTACTTGCCAGGCTGTGGGTTCTTGAAAGCTCCCTAAAATCTTGCTGTTTGATAGCACTTAATAGATCTGTTTGCAACTTTGTAAAATCATTTTTTGAAATCTATTTTAGGCATACATAGCACTGCTGTCAGCAAGCTCCAGAATTTAATTACCCATTTGATGAAGCTTTTTCTTTTGTTAGCCTTGAATCTGCCACCTTGTAACTTTATTTTATGCTGTTTTTTCTGTCTAATCCTGCCATGTGACCAAATTGCATGCAAGTCACCAGGACACTTCTCAGGCTGCTGTCTTGTCTATAGCTGCATGCCTGTGAAACTGTTGTGGTTGTGTTGTGGTCATGTTGTGGATATAGGTGGCATATGTGTCAAGGGGAGGTTGTTTTTCACTTAACCGAGTCCATACCAATATAACTCTCAATTTTAAATTCCTTTACAATGACCTGAATAGGTTTGCCAATGATTAAACTCTTCTCTTGGCTTGTAAGCAAAAGCTTTACCAGTGTAAAGCACTGATACATCACAGAATCACAGAATATGCTGAGTTGGGAGGAACTCATCAGGGTCATTGAGTCCAACTCCTGACCCTGCACAGGACACCCCAGGTATCACTGTGTGCCTGAGAGCGTTGTCCAAGCGCTTCCTGAGCTCTGGCACACTTGGTGCTGTGACCATTTCCCAGGGGAGCCTGTTCCAGTGCCCAACCACGCTCTGGGGGAAGAAACGTTTTGTAACAACCAACCTAAACCTCCCCTGACACAACTTCAGGCCATTCCCTTGGGTCCTCTCACTGGTCACCACAGAAAAGAGATGAGTATCTGTCCCTCCTCTTCCCCTCATGACAAAGTTGTAGAAAGCAGGTGTAGCCAAAAACCTTGTCTTTCAGCCACAGCTTTGTACAACCACTTTTCCAGCACCAGTGGGTTTTACCTGGGAGATGTGTCTCTGTGGAGATGGTGTGTGTCAAGGCTGTGCTTGGTACCAGCCTGTAACTCACAGGCAGAAAACAGGGCTTTGCTGCAAGGGTGGTGCAGCAACGCAGCTCGTCCCTCTTTGCCACCAGACACATTTGTAGGCCAACAGAATTCTTTGGTAATACAGCCTTTGGAGCTAAACCAGCCTGAATGGGGTGAAAAGCTGTCCCTCAAGTCATGTGAAAGAAAAAATAAAAATATCTTCATAGAGTCTAAGGAGCCTTCCCAGTCAACACCTGGACAAATGGCACGAAGTTCATGAACCTGTGCCTATGATTTGCTTAAAAAGCCACGTCCACAAGACCATATCTAGAAGTCTGATAGAAGGGTTGATTTCTCAGGAACCCTTGAGTTTCTATTAAAAGAAGTGAGAGAGACCGTGAGTTCTGCCAATTTGAAATTCAACTCATTCACATAGGAATCCAAATATGGAGTTTTATTTTATGATATATTGGCCTTTGTCTTGGGCTGTAGTAAAGAGAATATGATAAGCTAACAAGTGGCATAAAATTTTCAGTTAGCAGCAAAGAACCAAGTAGAATTACTGAAGGGTCAAAGGCATAGATTAGAAACATCATTAAGAAATGGTAAGAATTACCGATAAGTTCTAGTGTCTTTGTTTTATTACTTCCCTGTCTCAGTCAGGTCTGCAAACACACTGATTCACGTTTAATTGAACAACAGCTTCATTGTGAAACCTGCCATTCTTAGCTCCAGTAAAGAAAATATCTTTAAAAACACCGCCCCCACTTTCTAACATTGTGCAGACAAAGAATTACAGCTCATCTGCCACAGGATATACTCTACAAGTGGCACCATCTCCCTTAAGTCTCGTTTTCTCCGTCACACATGCTGTGACGAGCGCAGTCTGGGGACCTGCGTGCTGTGTGTGCCTCTGTGCAGAAGGGCTCCTTCTCCCCTGCTCCTGCCTGCCCCTTGGTGCCTCAGCCATCCCCAGCAGCCTCTGGGCCGGTGTCCCAAAGATGCAGGGCAGGGCAAGGTGGGCCATGCAGGAGGTGTGGGAGGGTGACCTTCACCTGGAGTCCCCAAAGCCCTGCCCGTGTTGTGCACAAACAAATGTGTCCCACTTCTCCAAAAGCAGCACTCCATGGAGCATGTTCTGCTTCCACTGGCCATGGGCTGCAACATTCACTGCCTGTGATCAGGTGTATATATTTGATTGCTCTCACAGAAATAAAAGGATTACCTGGCTCTGTAGAGCACTGTACTACATTTCACCATTTTCCTTGTGAAGCTGAGCTGGATAGGAGTGCAAAAAAAAAAAAAAAAAGAGCTTGTGAATGCCCTAGTGCTGACACAGTTATGTCAGCCAAAAAAAAAAAAAAAAAAAAACAACAAACCAAAAACCATATAAATACTTGTCTCAAGAACTAGTTTCCTTTTGAGGTGCTCTTCTCTGTGGCTTTCACTGCTGCAGAGGTGAGCCCCACCTCATGCAGATCACGCAGTGCAGAGATGATAAAGGTGCACAGTCCAGCCTGGCTATGGCTCCAGCTGAGTGCTGCTGGCACCTGCTCTGTCCAGGCAGTAGTCTGGTGTCCTTGGTGCAGCTCCTGGGAGAGGCATGCATCTAGTCCAAAGTTTAGGCTCCAGGAGGACACATGAGAGGCTCCTGACCGGCCTCTGACTCAAGATACTGCATCCACACGCTCCAGGGTGCACTCACCTCAGCCTGCTTCAATTCCAGCACATGGGCATGGTGCAGTGGATTGGAGAGAGTGGATGGTCCTTTAGATCTGATGGCAGATGCAGGCGTGTACACAGGATGCCCATGAGTATGTTTTACATCCTGTGTCTCCCTCAGGCCATGGGAGATTTCACAGCTCTAGTGTGACATGAAGTTCACCACAGTGATCTAAATTGATGTAACCAAGCTAAAAGTGACACTTCAGTACAGATAAGCCCTTTATTTTTCAATTGGTTATTTACAGTAGATCAGTCTGTGTGAGTCACAGCACCTGACCTGAACAGCCCATTCCACTACCTGGGTAAGGATTTGTCTGGTTCTGTCATTTTTTGCCATTTTTAAACTCCTCATTGAGTCAAGGGTGATAGAAGGAGGCTGGAAACTCCTCTGGACCAGTGAAGCCTTCTCTCCTACTCTGGGTTTTGGCCTTTAATCATCTTACTTTCAGCCAAAATTATTGAAAGTCCTTTCCTCCCAATCTGTGCACTACAGATTATGATAGGCTAATGAGAAAAGCTAAAACTCATTAGGTCAGAAAGAATAATTCCAGTTCTTTCCTGTGGCAAATGAGAAAATTGGGCAAAACAGTGCATTTGTCATAGACGTAGTTGAATACACTGTCTTATTCAACTTCATGTAAGAGTATTGTAGGAAGGGCCTGGGCATAGGTCCCTGACGGGTTAATAACTCAAACTTTGTTTCTACAGGGCTCTTCAGAGCACTGTTGTTTTCCAGATGGAGAACTGGCAGCCTGGGGAAAGGTCTAGGCCCAAGGGGTCCTGGCAGTAGAAAGCAGGATGGGTGGGTGTCTGTGAATGTCACAAGAGAAGATCATGTCTGTAGACCTTTACCTGACAACCGTGCCCAGCCCTGCTGTGGACCCCTCATTTTGGCCAGATGGGTCCGTGAGTCATGGTCCAAACATATTGTCACTGTAATTTGACTTGTGAGTGTTGTCTCCAGTGGTCTGGCAAACATCTGGCCATTGTGAGCAAGGCCAAGTCACTTTTCCCCTCTCTTGCTTTCTGCCTTAGGAAAAGGTAAGAAGTAATGACTCTTGTCCTTAGTATTGTGTTAAGATCCAGCACTGGAAAACTGCTCACATGTTCTGAGCATTACTGATGATCTCAGAATGCTGAGACAGTGCAACACAGTGAGGGTGGTCTTATATTTGAATTAATTAAGTCTTGAATTAAGATTGAAATATTTAGGAGTGGATGACCTACCCTAGAGAGGCTATTCTCCATTTTTCTGTCTTGCACATTTTTATGCTTTATTCCAATATGTGTCTACAGCTCTCTGCACTGCCCAACCTCATGCTGCCATTTGGGTGAGGAAACAGAAAAGGCTAAATTTGTGCTTATATATGAAGAAACCTTGAAGCTGTCCACCAGGCCTCCTTTTGGCTCCTGTGGCATGCCTGAGGCTGGGACCACCCTGCCAATCTTGCAGGCTTTGCTGACACACTGAGATAAAAAAGGACTCACCCTATGTCCTCAAGAACCTAGGCATAGCAGTGACAGTAAGAGAGAAGTATTTGAGGCTAGGGGAAATTTGAATTCCTTCTGGTATAATAATTTCAGCCCCCTGGAAAAATATGGGTGCTCTGCCTTTAGGTTTTTTAAATTGCTTATAGACCAAAGCTGCATCCCCACAAAGGCAAGGACTGTGATTTTCCACAGAAAGGCATAACTGTCAGAGGAGAGAAGATTATAAAAGAGCACTTTTCTAAAAGCAAAATTGATTTCAATGGAAAACATGTATCCAGCAAAATGCCTGGAAAATTTGACTGCAGCAAATACCTGACTTTATGTTTCAGCCAAAGATAAACTATCAGGCAGACTGAAGAAGTAATGGAATGAAATTATACTGTCTGTGTTGTGCTGGAAGGGCATAATAAATGATCCCTAGACTGCAGTCTCAAATGGCTGTGGCATTTTCATGAATTTTCTGCACAGTGTTGCTTGGAGCCAGACAAGACAACCACTATCTTGCTCTTCCCATCTTGCCTCTCCTGTCCAGGTCTGTTGCAAAGCCTGATGTGGAAAGGATAGAAGAAGAGTGCTAGATCTGCAGAATACAACTCCTGCAGTGGTAGAATGACAATGGAGAAAAAAGCTTCTTCCCTCAGTAGTTGTGTATGTCTGGTCTCCCTCACTTCTGCTCCTGACATTTCTTTTAGATAATCCCACACAGGACCCTTCTCTGTCGAATAGCTGCTTTACAAAAGAAAATGGGGAGAAAATTCATCTAAGTGAAGTAGGGGCATGAATTTTAAATAGGTGAGTCAACTGCATTAAAGTGGATACCTTTAATAAGGGTGGGCTAAATCAAACGTTCTTCTTAAGCTAAAACGCTCACATGTGGCTTTAATGTGACTTAAATAAGTTTTTTCAAGTTTCATCACTTGCAAAATTCATTCAAATTAGGTTTCTGGAGCATCTGCATGTAGGCAAACCCCCAGTTTTCCCACTGATGAAATGGGGACTTCCCTGCCTTAGAAGGAAGCTGCTGGCAGGCCCAGCACGCAGTACCTGGAAAGCTCTGCCGTGCCGGGGGCACAGGGCCAGACGCGCTGCCCTCTCCTGAGCGCAGCAGGCACCGGCTCTGGGCAGCTGCTCGGGGCTCTGTGCAGGGCTCCCAGCTGCAGCCTCTCCAGACACCTGCCAGCTGGCAAGGACAGAGCTGTCACCTGCACGGGGCCATATCTGAGGTGGCAAAACACCATCTCTGCTCTTTCTTCTGCCACCAGCTCCTCATGTCCCACATGCACCTACCAGAAACGGGGCCAGAACAATGGATGTGCATCTCCTCTCCAGCGTGCTTGGAAGTCAAGGGGGGAGAAGGGGATTTGCAGGCCCCTTCAGTGCCTCATGTGGGTGACTTTCCCGTGCCATTTCATTAGAGAACTCAACTGCAGCAGATTCCTGGAAACCTAACCCCCGAGATAAACGTGGAAGAACTGAAAGAGCAGTGTCTGTCCAGTGCTTCAGAGTGTCAGTTCAGAGGCAGGGCAGAGCCTCCCCGACCTGAACAGGGCTGTCAGGGTGAAGACAGCGGCTCTCACTCATAGGCACCCAGTGGGCCTAAGTGGAGGCAAAAGTTACATTAAACAGCCACACTGTTTGCAGAGTCACATGAGCACCTCTGACACGCATTTTCTAAGAGACTGATGACATTTAAAGCTCTTTGAGTAAACTATTTGCTTTACATTTATAACAGGATATTCATCCCATTGCTTGCCATGGGAATGAAGCACACTGATCAGCCTTCCCAATGACCAAATGTTTCCCATCTCAAAAACATTCTCCTGGAGAATAAAATACACATCTTTATTGTACAGTTCTGCCTCATCAATAATGCCAAGACAGATTCTCTTACAAAGATATCAGGTTTGAGAGAGCAGCCATCTTACTAACCACACCAGCCTATTTCCAGATGGCATTTTGAACACAATATAGACCAGGACCTTGCTATCTAATCCATTATGCAATTAATTAGCACTTATAAATTAAGTATGCACCTAGCAGAATGTGTCCTTCCATGTGGCAAGCCTCGTGCGGCAGGGACAGGCTGTGAGCCAGTGAGTCACCACAGGTGACACAAAGGCCACCTCTGCCGGTCATTTCGCTGGAAAAATGAGAGGCAATTCCCATGTGCTAGGAGGCTGCATCTGAAGAAGGAGAAGGTTCCTCTCTGTGCACTCTTGTGCTGCAGGCTGCTGTTTGTTTTCTGGTGGTGTTGACACACGTGGGTGCTCAATCAGCAACGTGACAGTGAGACAGGTGCCTCCCTCATCAGGTGAACTCCCACGGTTTGTGGCTCACCTGGAGCTGCACACCCCATGGGAAGGCTGATCTGTGGGCACCCTGAGGCTCACGGGGACTCAGCCAGACCAGGGACAGCTTTGGACCCTCTCTCTGGGCCGTGGTGAAGTGCACCAGTGACAGGCAGTGCTGGCTCTGTCCATGCAGTGTGTGGCTGTGGTGACACCTCCCTCACCCCTCACCCCTGCTGGCCTCTGAGCCCACCCAGGTGAACTTGCAGGGGCTGCAGGGGCACCATGGGGCTGCAGGGTGAGGTGCAAGGTGCCGGGTCCGAAGGTGCTGCTTCTCCAAAGGGAGCCACACATTGGGCTGGGGGCCACGCCCAGTTTACTGAGCTGCCCTTGGGAGCTGCCCGCGTACTCCCCGGCTTGGGAAAGCCCTAGGGGGCAGGCTGCTGGCACCTGGAGGTCACACTGTCAATGTGTATTTAGGTGCTTTTTCTAAGAATTTCGTACTGCCCACAGCTGGAGAAGACACACTGGATTAAATGGACCTTTGGTGTGCTCCAGGCATTGCTAGTCTTACGTGCTTACAGTCACCAAAACTAGCTTGTAACAAAACTGGTCAGCTAAGACCATTTTGGCAAGGAGTGTTCATTTGTGAAGTGTTTTGAATATCAGGCAATAGTAGCTTATCTTTGATTACCAATAGCGACTGCTTTTCCAGAAGGAAACATGGGTGGGGAGAAAAAGGGATTTCTATTCATTTTCTGGTCCTGGTTGCCTGGGGAATTATTTTAACATGCAGAAGAACAGATATGCATGTTAGTATTTTGGAGATGTTTCCCATGAGAGAAAAAGTGCAACTCAAAACTAGCTGACTTGGAGGTCTTGTCATGATTATATCCTCCAAGGACTTGTGTAATTCAGCTGATAAATAGGGTTTAAATAAGAGAAAAACCAAGGTATTGCCTTATGTCAATAACAGCAGCATCACAGCACACAACCTGTCCCGTTGTTAGGGCAGACCCAGTGGAGCTGTTTGCTCATGGTGTTCACTTCCCTGTGGCCGTCACTTGTGGTATCTCATTGTTGTATCTTATTTAGGCAGGATTGAGAGTTTCTGAGAAATGCCTGATCAACCTGTGGGCACCAGTGATACAAGTGCCCAGGTCCCATCAGAATGTTGCAGAATGGATTCACTTTGACACAGTCCTGGTACAAATGTCCATGTCAAACATATCCTGGCCATCTGTGCACAAAGGCAAAGCAGATTTTCTAAGGTATGCAGGCATCTGAAACACACACCGAGGCTCCTCCAGCTTTTTAAATCATTCACACAGGTCAGGTTCTTAATTTCTACTAATTATCATAAAAATTATATGAGAATTATAATGAGAAAAGTGCTTTTTAAACACCTATTGGATGTGTCTGCCCCCTTTGGCCTGCATGACAATGCCTCTCAGGCTGTGTAGTGTGCTGCAGTCCACAGGACTGGCTAAAGAGAAAAGGGAATTTAGACCCCAAAGTGGTTACCACGGCACCAAATTCACAAGAGGGAAATGAAGACAGACAGCTTCCATCACAGCTGCACGATGCCTTTGGTTGTAATAACTGGATGTTCAGGACTGTAGAGGGATTCTCCAGTGAAAATGTGTTTGTGTTTTACATGTCACATGTCACTTCAACTTAGGGTGCAGTGTTGGTCATTGCGGGATATTGCACTGGAACCAGACAACCCACGCCAAATCAAAGTCCACCAAGAAGCCCACAGTGGGCAGCAGGCTCTCCAGTTTGCAGACATCCACCTTCAGCTGGTAGGAAATTTTAGTGTGGACAATGCTGGAGTAATCTTTAAAATTACCACATACATCTGTGAATAGTTTCAGGGAAAAGACCTCCCATGAGGAGAAGGACAAAGGCCTCTGGCAGGCATTGTAAATCATGTACCCATCCCACTGATGTTTAGGAACAAGTTGAACCTTAGCTTACCATTCCCATTGCCAGCTCCTGTGTGGTGCTGTTTAGCTAGGTCTTGCTCCTGGTGGCTAAAAATAGAAATGTTTTTCTACTCTGATTTGTTTTCATTTTTGGAAATTTTGTTTTTCTTTTTCTTTCAGAGAAGGCCTCAGAATAGTTTTGGAGTTTATTTAGTTCTCCTTCTTTGACTTGGTTCCCTGCTGGGATGTCCCAGGCTGGCTGGCGCTGGAGACAGCGGAGCTCTAAGTGGAGCAGACAAGAAGGCTGGTGCCCAAACACAACCTTCATCAAGGCTTATGGTCAGGGCCAAGTGGGGAAGGAAGTCCTGCAATCTTACTACCTGAACAGAAGAGTGCTGGCAGCCTGCTGTGGTGGTGCACAGTGCTTCTACATCCGGTAGGAACCAAATGGGGACAAGTTTTCTGCAGCAGCAGGGGTGAAGCTGTATCAGTACCTCAGATTTGCAGCTGCTGGCTGCATCAGGAGCTCATGTAGCTGCCTGAGCTTGGTGGCTGCATACCAGGAAGCTGGCCACTGTTCCAGTAAGGTTCCAAGTGCCTATTATCACAAAACATGTGCTCTTGATAGCTTCATAGCTAGTTCCTGGGTCATGCTGCTTCCCTGTGCAGTGATCACTTCCAGATGTGTCAAGAGAAACAGGGTGGATTTCACGCAAGAGAGTACTTTCATATTATTTTCTGTGAGATCAGAATAATCAGCCAAAAAGTGAAATTCTGGCAATGTGATGTGACTTCTGCTGCTTTCCCAAGTTGCCTTTGTGTCCATCACAACAGTGTTGGTAGCACCTGGCAGGTTTTGGTGTAACAATCATCAGAACTCTATACTGTCCACTAGAAGCATTTATCCCAGATATCAAACACCAGGCACGCATCACATTGTCTCTGTTGCATCCCCCTTTTCTGTCTTCACTCTCCATCCAAAACCCTTCCTTTGTTCTGCACACAGTCACCAGTTCAACATGAAGTGAATCTTTTTTTCTATCACTGAGCATTTAGACCAGGACTGGTCAAAAGCCTGCATCAGCTGGTCATTGTGGCAGGGAAAAGTGGCTCAGCTCACATAAGTTAATCCAAATCAGGACCAAAATACTTAATTGGTTTATTAAGGACATGCAATTAATGGACAATCCATGAACTATACATTCAGGGTCTATGAATGTTCAGTCCAACCACTTGGTTAGACACTTAGAAAACACTTATAAATTCCTGCTGGTTCCTAAACACACATTTGTAACTAATCACCAGACACATGGGCATCAAACCCTCTCTCACTGGCATCGGGGTCACTTCTGGAGCACAGGTCCCCCCAGTTATGTCCTGCTCCTACTGGAGTTGTGGCCAGCTCCAGTTCTGGGGGTGCCCACACCACTCCCTACAATCAGCTAATGCACCTGCTAGCAGGAAGACATCCTCCAGGATTTTCCTCCTGGGTTAGGAGAATCAGCTCTCATTGGTGTTTATGTGATGGGAAAGAGCTGGAGACCCATGGAGAAGAGGATAATTGGAATGTTCCATTGGAGTTGTGGCCAGCTCCAGTTCTGGGGGTGCTCACACCACTCCCTAAAACCAGCTAATGCATGTGCTAGCAGAAAGGGACATCCTGCCAGGCTTTTCCTCCTGGGTTAGGAGAATCTGCTCTCAGTGGTGTTTAGAGCTGGAGAGACACGGGTAACAGGATAATTGGAATCTCTCTGTTCTCCTTGGTGTCTGGTCAGAGCTGGACTTTTAAAGAGTCCTGGTGATGATGGTTGATAACAAAAGCAAACACAGACAGCAGTACCTGATACCCAAGTGAACATCATCTACACTGCAGGGAGGGCAGTATCACTTACAACTTTAGGCAGCCGTGATTACAATCAAGCCAATAAATATACAAGCACTGCAGAAGGAAAAGCCACCCATTTTTGACTCCCCAGACCACAGTGCAGCTGCTGCTCTTGCCAGCCCTGAGTGGTTGGTTTGGTTTTTTTCTCCTGAATCTCCTAGGCAGAAAATTGGAGGACAATTCCAAGGCACTGTCCTGCAGGACCAACGGGCATGGGGACCAAACATTGGTACAAGCTTTGCTGGGGCCCTGAGGGAAGTTCTCGAGGGTCCCTTCTGTCCCCCTCAAGGCCCCCAGAGGATTATAAAATGGCTGTTTGCCACCTGGCATCTCGATGGCAGTCTGAGGGCTGCCATTCAGCTCCTCGTCCTCTCTCACCTGTTGTGAGTGATGCAGGCTTGGTGCCAAGCAGTTGAGCAGCTGCCCTTTCCCAGCTCCCGGGCATGCCAATCCAAGCAGGCCCATCCCCATTTGTTTGCAGTGGCAGCCCATGGCATAGCAATGACTTGAGGCCATTTTGCACACTTCTGTCACCTTATAACTTGCACTTGGTCCCACAGCCTGAGTTGCTCCCTGCCCTGACATGCCTCTCCCCTGCTGCTCATCACATCGTCACTCACAGCCACCTTCAGAGATGTTTCTAGATCACACTTTGCCCAAAGTTTCTGTGTGGGACCATCAGCAGCACAGTCTCCTTTCCCCCAAAAAATGGCACTCAGGGGCAGAAATCCAGGCAGACAAATCCTTACTTTGCTTTGCTCTGTACTGGCTATTTCTCTTTCCCTGCTACATTATAAATAATTGTTCATCCTCCTGCCCCATAGTGAGACACCTTTCCTTGCTCTAGGTGCTTTCTTCCCAGTCCCACAAGGCAGGAGATTGAAAGGAAGCAGGAAATCTCTTTGAAGGCTATGCTTGAGGCAGTGAGATAAACATTTAGCAACTTCCATCCTGTAGGTTTCTCCTTCCTTGGTGTCAGTGCACAGCTTTCCCTAACCCCATCCTTCGTCCTGCAGCTAATCTCCTGGACATGCGTTGCTTTGCACATTTTGTTCTTGGCAGTTTCCAACATTGCTCAGGCCCTTATCACCTTAAAAAATCAGATCATACGGTGGTGGCCTTAGAGACTGCCTGATTGATATCTGAGCAGCCAAACAAACAGTAAATTTGAATAAAATTTGGCACCTCGTTGCCCATTAGTTCTGCTGATTCTGAGAGGATAATCCACAGACATCAAGTAAAGTGCATGTCCTGAGCACGCACAGGACAGAGTCTCCAGTTTTGTAAAAGGTTGGCAGGAATGGTTTGCGACCCTCATGAAGGGCATTCTGCCCATTCCACATCCTGCATGCCCCAGCCTGTGCAGTCACAGGGATTTGATACTTCTGGCCACCACCAACCCAACAGGACTTGTCTGCCTATTTATACAGAAATACAGACGCTTGCAGGAAGAGGAGAGAGTTTGCCACTGATCCTTGAACAAACACTGATGAAGCCAGGAGCTCCTGCAGCTCAGCTTCCACCAGCAGCTCTGGAGCTCGCAGCAATGGTGTGCGTGTGCTCAGAGGAAGATCGTGTTTCTGGGCGGCCATTTACCGTGTAACTGTGATACAGTTCTTTAAATATGCCCTAGTTGCTTCCTCCAAACTCATTCTCTATGGTCATAGGAAATACTGCCGTGGTAGAGTGTATCCCCATTCAAACCTTCCCTGATTTCAGTATCAGCTGGAACCTCCCTGCATGTGCCATGCCTGTTTTTGTCTGGATGACCCTGTTGCTCAGGCAGAAGGCAGGAAGAAGAGGCTGCACCGACTGCTGCTGTGCAAGTGCCCTGAGCTAACTCGTGTGCTGCTTCTTCCACAGAGCAGATGAACTGGGCCCTGGCCTGTGGGTAACACAGGACATAGCAATGCAGGGCAGGCTGTGTGGTGAGCAGATTTCATGCTTGTGTGACACCACCACACACCCATACACAATTTCCATATTGCTGTCCTGGGCTATAAATTGCACCCAGGGCTTTAGAAGTTGGTTCAGCTCCCCAGTTGCCACTGCAGACTGGCAGCCCAGCAGCTGAGAGGAACAGACTAGCTGGCAAGAGCAGCAGCTGCACTGTGGTCTGGGGAGCCAAAAATGGGTGGCTTTTCCTTCTGCAGTGCTTGTATGTTTATTGGCTTGATTGTAATCACGGCTGCCTAAAGTTGTAAGTGATACTGCCCTCCCTGCAGTGTAGATGATGTTCACTTGGGTATCAGGTACTACTGTCTGTGTTTGCTTTTGTTATCAACCATCATCACCAGGACTCTTTAAAAGTCCAGCTCTGACCAGACACCAAGGAGAACAGAGAGATTCCAATTATCCTGTTACCCGTGGCTCTCCAGCTCTTTCCCATCACATAAACACCACTGAGAGCAGATTCTCCTAACCCAGGAGGAAAATCCACATGGCACACCTGGCTCCCTTTGGTCATGTATAATGTATCATGGCACATTCATCAAACCAGAGACTTCCAATTAAACACACACTACCTTCCAGGCACACAACCTCTGTGTGTCTCTGACCCACAAGCCTTCACGGCTTTGAGAAGTCTGCTTGCATCTCTAAAGCTAAGGAACCCATGAATGGTGTTGTGAGCTTGAGGGTACCTGGCCTGTCTGGACCTAGAGTGGCTCCAGGAAAGTAAGGCTGAGGGCCTAAAAAAGCAGGTCCCTCAGCTGCTTCAGGGCCTGGTTCACGGTAGCAGCCATGGATCACTCAGAGAAGGGTGCCCCATTATGACTTGTCCCCTAAATGCTAGCTTTAATGGCTTAGGAAGGGTATGTGATGATGGTGGCCAGACCACTTCTTCTTGAGACCTGAGAAGAGCACACTGAGTTTGGGTGGTCCTTAATTCCAGGCTAGGTCGTTCTTGCAGGCAACTGCCAGAATGTGCACCTGCTGGGTAGTACCGTGGAAAGGCTCATTTTATGTGCATTCATTGCCATTCCAGACCTTAATGGAAAAAATGGAAGTCAGAGCTGAAGTTCAGAGAATGTATCAGTAGCTTAAGGGCAAGAAAATATGTGGAATACAATATTGCAACCCGACAGGAAGTTCGGAGCATGCCTGGATGTACAGATTTAATTTAACCGTGCTGTAATGGTGCCAGAGGACCAAGACACATTGGTTACCTGTGATCACAGAGGTGTCCCCGCAGAGAACCCCCCCAACCCCGCCAGGCCGGGCCGGGGTGCGCTGCCTGCGCCTGGGCGTCCCCCGACCCGGAGGCGGCAGTGGCGTCCGTGCACGCCCTGAAGGTCACCCCGCAAGGGCGGCGGCGGCTGTGGCGTGTG